>UWZB01000137.1:0-57954 GCA_900536885.1 Peniophora sp. CBMAI 1063
CACTGAGCAAGAGCGAGGTAAGAGTGAGAATCACACGCAGAGCTAAACAGGAATCTGCATGGGATTCGGAAGTAAAGAAGAAGATGCGGTACAACATGAGGTCGCGAGGTACATATACATGTCCAAAGCGTGGGAAGAAGTGTCATGGTTGTAAGCCATAGGCTTACAACGGCAGGTTATTGTCGTTTTCGAGTCAATTGGCGGAGACGCGCCGCGACGCGATTTTCCCGCGCGTCGTGAATCTTCCGACCTGCATCTTCCGCGGGACGCTGCACCCGCGCACGAATCCGGGTGGGGTGAAGGGCGAGGTCGTTGGAGGAGACAACGAACAAGACGCCCGCAGACGCTCGCGGCGGCCCTTGCGCGGCCCCGCGCGAACCGATGGCGCCACTGTGCACGTGACCGCGTCTGGGATTGAATGAGCTGACTCGCGTGTGGCGCGTCGCGTTCTTCGCCTTCTCTCGCCAGGACGTCCACCACCCCAATCCCTCATCCCCCGCATGCGGACACAAGACGCTCGCGTGTCGCTCTCCGCCAGCCATCATGGCCTGCACAAGGACGAGCCGGCCGTCGCGTGGTCTGTCCTTTTACAAGCCGTGAAGGGGATGCTCGCGCCACAGGCCGGCGCTAAAGCAAAGTCGAAGCGCGGCGCTGGCAAGAAGCGCGCGAGGGACCCCGGCGACGACGGCCCGGCAGCGAAGAAGCGCAAGGCCGACGACGGGTCTGCCGTTTCTGACGACCGCCAGCCTGTGTTCCGGTTGAGCTACGAGCTAGGCTACAAGCTCCGCCCCGACGAGGACGCCCCTCCCGAGGCGCGGGAATTGTGCGATATATTGTACGAGCACGGGGACACGGCCATACAGCTTCCAGATCTTGCTGTCCAGCCCCGACCCAAGGGTGCCAGACTGCGCACGCGCGAAGGAGACGCGTACCTGATGTTCCTCCCTCCGCCGAGTCAGGGCGAGGACCACCTCTTCGCCTGGCTCAGCTCCATCAACGACTTCAACCCTGGCCCGGCATTTGCCGACCTCACGGCCTCAGCGCGCCTCGTCCTACCCGCCGACGCGGATATGAGCGACGAACGCACCATACCGTTTCAGATCCAGGTAGACCTGACGCTGCACTTCATCACGCCCCACATCTTCCACGACAAAACAGACATCAAGACCAAAGCCAAACGCGTCGCATTTCTCTCCGCGCGCTCGGAGCTTCTACAGCTTGCCTTTCCGCCTGCGCCGCTCCCTCCGTCACTCTCCGCGGCGTACATCGGACGGACCGATATCCCGTTCTTCTACGCGACCGTCCAACCTGCCCCCGAGCTCAGTGATACGGCCATGCAAACAGTCCAACCGGACGAGCTCAACCCCACACTCCTACCCTTCCAACGCCGCTCCGTAGCTTGGCTCCTCGCTCGCGAAGGTAAAGCCATCACCCCAGACGGCACCATCGTCCCCGCCTCTTTCCTCCCCCCATCAAACTTGGACGACGATCTCCCGCTCCTCTGGACACGTGTATCACCCACGGAGGATATAGCCTGGTACTATGAGCGCCTCACAGATACCATCAGCCCGGATTATCCTGTTCAAGAGCCGCCGTTGCCGGGCGCGATTCTGGCTGAGGAGCCTGGGCTTGGGAAGACGCTGGAGTGTATCAGTCTGATGTTGCTCAATCCGGGTGTGGGACGCGATCCGGATATGTCGAGGTGGGACGCACAGGCGGGTTTGGATGTGAAAGAGGTCAAGGTCAGTCACAGTCGTTTCTCTGTCCTGTCGGGAGGGGATACGAAGCTGATTGATGTGGTGATAGACTACGTTGATCGTTACGCCCGCTTCGTTATTAAGACAGTGGGTCGATGAGATCGAGCTTCATGCGCCAAGTCTGAAAGTCTTCGTATACGAGGGCTGGTCAAAGCTACCCATCAACGTCAAGCACAACGGTCTACGCTCCACGTCCACCGCATCCTCATCCAAAGATAAAGGCAAATCCAAAGCCTCTCCGGATGACGCAATGGACGTCGACTTCGACTCTCCCGCCCCTTCCTCCTCCAATAGGAACAACGTTGACGCATGGGCCCAATTCATCAACTCGTACGACGTCTGCATCACGACGTACAACGTCCTCCAACAAGATCTACACGTCGCACGCGCACCCCCGCGCAGACCTAGACGCGAAACGGCAGAGTATAGCACGCCGGCGTATCTCAGGCCCCGGAGCCCGCTCGTGTGCGTGGAGTTTTGGAGGGTCATCATGGACGAAGTCCAAATGGTCGGCGGCGGACGTTCACTGTACGTTCTTCTTTCAGTGTTAGGGTTAGGGTTAACAGCTGATACAACGACCGACCCCATAGAGAAATGGTCTCCCTAATCCCGCGCCACTCCTCCCTAGCCGTCTCCGGCACCCCCGCCAAAACCTCCCTGCCCGACCTCTCGCACGTCCTGCGTTACCTCCGCACCCCATCCCTCTTCCACTCGAAACAGACGTGGGATAGGCTGTTGAGACCGGAGATGGTGGGGGAGTTTGTGCGGTTGATGAGATTTTATACGTGTAGGACGGTGAAGAGGGATGTTAAGGATGAGTTGACGATTCCGGTGCAGACGAGGTGGTTGGTGGGGGTCGAGTTGGGGAGGGTTGAGAGGCATGTATGTTGTTTCTTCCCTGCATCGTGTGAGGTCGTGGGAAGGTTACTGATGGGCTGTGGGTAGGTGTACGATCAGGAGCTAGGCAAGTGTTTGCAGGAGCTTGGGCTCGACGCGCGCGGGGTAGCTGCGACGGAGAACTGGGAGATCGATACGGCCCTCCTCCGCTCGTGGCTCCGGAAGCTCCGTATGATCTGTACACATCCGCAGGTATGTTCTCTTCCTATCCCTCTTGGTATGTAGACTGATCTGCGAGATATCAGGTCGGCACGCTGCAGAACACGACGAAGAACCAGAAGACGGGCGGGGCGAACGTGCTGAAGAGTATGGAAGAAGTCCTAGACGGAATGAGAGAGTTGAATTGGCAGAACTTGATGACCGACCGCCGACAGAAGGTGCCTCCTCCTCTCCTGTTTCCTTAGTACCACCTCTGATACTCTCGCGCACGCAGGTAGAAGAGATGGCCCGCTCAGCCCAACTCATCCAGCACAACCCCAAGCTGCATCAGCGACACGCCAAAGCTCTCGACACACTCACCAAAGCCGAAGCCGAAGCCCAAGCCCTCATAGACGATCTTCAGTCCGCGCTCGACGAGCATGCCAAACTCGGTGAAATCCTCAAAGAGGAGTACGCTCAGCAACAACGCGAACGCGAGTTGTTGGCCGCTCAGAATCGAGATGCCTCTAACAACAATGCCGCGTCGGAGAAGGACAAGGGTAAAGGCAAAGCACGCGCTCTCTCGCCCGAGTCGGACGAGGACTCTATGCAACGCGACGAGGACGACGATGAGAATGATGGACTGCCTAAGACGCCCAAGGTCAAGTCGTTCAGGGATAAGCGGTCGAAGCTGAAGAAGCGGATGCGAGATGCGCTTATCACGCTGCATAAGGCCAAGTTCTTACAGGGCGATGTTCATCATGTTCTTGGGAAGAGTCATCAAGCGGAGGAGGATAAGGCGTATCAGGAGGCGGATGGGTTGAGGAAGAAGATTCTGAAACGTACGTCGCTATCGCCGAGTTCGTGTGCGGTGTGGCGAATGTGGTGACTGATGTGGTTGTGCTGTAGTGAGCGAGGAGGGCGCACGCGCGGCGATGGCTGAGCTGTCGAAGGACTACGTCGCGCACAGTACCACGCGCAACACGCGGAAGAAAGAGTTCTTCGTTCAAGTTCCTCTACCCCTCAAAGGCGGGGTCAAAACCGCCGACCTCGTACGTCCCTCCCCGCTCCCTCGTCCTCACATGATCGCACCTAATGCCCGTTCCCCTTCCTCCGAATCCAGATCGAACAAGCCAACGAGATCCTCCAAGACGGTCTCAACGCCCAAACGACCCTCCTCTGGACCTGGCGCACGCACCTTTACAAACTCCTCACCGAATCTCTAAACGCAACATCTTCCGACTCCGAAACAGCCGACGGCGAAGAATACTCTCGATCTTTGAACACACAAGGCGAAGCGGACGTCTACGTTCAAGCGTACAAAGCGCTTCTCGCAGATAGACGCGAGATCCTCGTTGCGGAACGGACGGCTTTGGCCGAACATGAAGGCAAAGAGAAGAAGAAGCGCAAGACCAAGACCGCTGCTGCTGCCGCCGCGGCGAAAGCTGCTGAAGAGGAGATTAGGCTGGCAGAGACGGAGTTGGAGATGGCGGATGGCGAGAAGGAGGTCTTGCCGGAGCATGAGGTGTTGTTCAAGGAGCTTATGGGGAAGAGGAAGGAGATTATGGATAAGTTTGATGGGAAGGCTGTCAAGAGTATTGTCGTGCAGACGGCGAATGTGGCGGTTAAGATCGCGGGGAAGAGCGATATGGAGAAGATTCTGGCAACGGAAATCACACAAGCTCTCAGGCAGATCATTAACACGCAAAGTACGCTGTCTCTTGTGCATCTTGAACACTGAGACTAATACGTCTGCAGGTGCGCTGAACGAGAAGCTCGAGGCTGATCTCGTGCGGTTCCGCAAGGCGTTCAATGAGCGCGTGCAGTACTACAAGCAGCTCCAGTCGATCTCTGATAGCCTGAAGGAGGCCGAGTGGCAAGGTGGTGTTGACGAGGCTATCGAGGCGAGCGATGCGCTTCAGGCGGAGCTTGACGGGAAGATCAAGACCGGCAGAGCTCGTGAACGCTACGTACGTCTGTCACGTCATGCGCATTTCATCCTACTGACTCGCTGCCGAATAGCTTCAGCATCTTACCGAGGAAGGCGACGATGAAGAGGACGGATGTATTCTATGTCGTTGCGTGCGTTCTACTTCGTCTCATCGGTCGTGGCATGCGCTTATTGGTCTGATAGGACTTCAACCGAGGATACCTCACTGAGTGGTGGGTGTCTTCTTTGCTTCGCTTCTCGGACTTCATATGACGATGGTGAACTTACGCGTTCCGATAGCGCTCATTCGTTCTGTGAGGATTGTATGAAGGGATGGTTGTCGCGGTCCAATAAGGTGTGCCCCGTATGCCGGTACGTACGCTCACTTCTTATAGCACTGTCCAACGCATCTCATATCTCTCCAGTGTACCCATCGACGTATCCAGCCTCCAACGCTTCACCGTCAAACCCACCACCGCCACCACCAAACCGTCCAATCCTCCGAGTAAACTCCTCCCGAACGGCGAAGACGCCCTCCCGCGCTCACGCCGGAAGATCGAGTACAACTCTATACCGCGCGACGTCCTAGACGAGATCGACTCGTTCGAAGTGGGCGGGAGCTACGGGAGCAAGATCGAGAGTCTCGTGAGGCACTTACTCTATCTCAGAATCACGGATCCCGGCGCGAAGAGCATCGTGTTTTCCGCGTTTGAGGACTCGTTGCATAGTGCGTGCTTCGTCCCTTCGTGGCTTGTCCTTATCGATCTGACGCGGGTGCGGGATAGTCGTTGAGCACGCGTTGCGCACGAATGGTATGTGAGATTCAGATGGATGGTGAGGTATGGGAACTGATGAGATGGTTGTAGATATCCCGTGTTTGAGGATTGAGTCGACGGCTGGGACTGGTAAGGCGAGGACGCCTGCTGCTGTGCGGTTCAAACAGGATCCAGAACTACTGGTATTGCTTCTCCATGGGTACGCACGACCTATTCTGAGCATGCCGTCGTTAACGATCCTTACGACATGGTGTATAGTGAGAGGGAGAACGCAGGATTGAACGTGACGTGCGCGTCGCGCGTGTTCCTACTCGAGAGCGTCGTCCACCACTCATTCGAAGTCCAAGGTCCGTCACAGCTACTTGCCAGGTCTTTGTTTCTGATCACTATCTCTGTAGCCATCGCACGTATCGATCGCATGGGACAGACCCGCCCGACGGAAGTCTTCTGCTACTACGCCGAAGAAACGGTCGAGAAGAACATCCTTGACCTCGCCGCGCGCAAAGGTCTCTCGTTGTATACGACTGAGAAGTCTCAAGGGACGCTTGACGTTGCGCCTGCGGCTATCGCGCCCGACGCTGCTACGAATAAGGTGGATGCGCCCAGTAAGAAGAAGGATCAGAAGGGGGACTTTATCTTCAAGTACGTTTTGGTTCTGTGCGATTCATGCTCGAGGGTGTCATGCTGATGCCTCCCCTCTTGCGCGTACTCTAGGTTGGAGGATATGATGTCGATCCTATTTCCGCATCTCACGGAAGACTTGGAGTATCTCTTACCAGCGTCTGAAGAGGAAGAGGAGGAAGAGGCTGCCACATCGGTGGCGGCGGCACGTAGGGAGCGAGTGCAGGCGAACGCTGTGGCGGGACCTTCACGCCTACGTTAGATCTAATACCTATTTCACTGGATCAGCTTTCGTCTACAATCACGGTCCCTCCCGTCTGTTGTCTAGCACGGACATTCGTTTGCTGTTGTAGCACAGTATTTTTTAGACTTACAATTGTCATTGAGGATGTGGTCAGCAATAGAGGCACGTGGGTGCGCAGTAGGGTTAGGGTTGGCACGAAGCGCGGCGCCACATGGCGGCGCGTCTTGTCCCAATTCACCATCAGGCTGCCTCGAGTCCGGACTCCCCTCATATACACCGTGACTAACAAATTTGACCGAGCTAAACTATGATGTTTGATTATATGCATTAGGATCTCTGGCTCCATTCGCGCGTGTAGGAGGTCTCTCTCTTGGAGGACCAAATTACACAATCGACACGTCTTGGTGGATGTGTCGTGTGATGGGTCACTATGCAGAGGAATTGCTACAGGTTTTGCTGCCGAGTGACCGTGCCGTGTCTTTTGCGCGGCAGTGAGTAGATGCACTGAACGTTCACCGCTTGCCATGCGGATCCATGCCAACTTCTCCCTGAACATTCGCCGACTTCAATGCTGCTGAAGTCGAGATATCAGGGAAAATAGCCGCGAAAAGGCGCAATCATCGAGGGTTTCGAAGCTTGAGTCAATCTTTTCATAACTTTATTACAGGACCCATTGAGCGCCGCTCACTACGCGAAACCGCGAGCTCATGCTAGGACACGCATATCTCATCTCGCGAAAAGGTCGACATCAGGCAATGGCAAGGCGGTGATACATGCCGTAGTGTGGCAATGCTGGATTGAGATCTGCACGGCTTGCTTCTCTACGTGTATGTCTGCCGCTGAAGTCTCTCCTTGCTCTGTGACTGAGGTATACTCTCGCAGGGAGCCGAAAGAATCCAAACAGCGCGGGCGTCGCGTGTTTTCCAACCCGGGTCATCGTGCCCCATCTCTTCAACGTCAGACATTTACGAGTGGTCCTCGCTCATCTCTATCTGACAGCGAGATATCTGCCGCTTGCATCAGCCGCGAGGATCAAACAAGCTCGACGTGTTCTACTAGAGCTGGTGACTAAAATACTGCGAGCAGAATATGTCCATCCACATTTACTTCGTAAGCCTCTTCTCATTTGACGCAGATGCAGGAGTATCTCCGGACATCTCACAGTCTCTTAGCAGATGCAGAGCTCGCTATAACCACGAACGTGGTTGTTACAATTAGTAAGGAAGGCCCGACTGGCTACTGCGTCATTCAGTCCGCTCTTGCTCGCTTCTTCTTCTACTACGTCTTGCCGTGCACCCACTCAAATAAGCTCACGGGCCCTTTCGGAAGTAGACTCGTCGTACTTACGCGCGTATCTCGTGCAGCTTGGGAGAGATGATGTCAATCCCGTCGAAGTTTCCGCATCCCGTCGAGGATCGTGGGATGAGTTATGCAGTTGCCTGATAAGGAGATAGAGGATGGCGTGACTTGCTGCCACTGTCGTCACCTCTTCATACGCGTCGGGGTCCGTGCTAGTGTAAGAGTTTGCTATCTGAACCAAGTACTTGGACTTCATGGCTGTAGTGAATAAACCTCCTTGATGATTGTAACTTGCCTTTCGAGCCATTCTCTTAGCTCTAGACGACTGTAGACGTGCAGGACTGCTCTTCACATCGACGGAGGTGCCTAAAGTTACCATGAGTCTTCCGCAGAAGAATGATCAGGAAATCCACCCACATTTATTCGTGATGTACAAACAAGGCCAAACAAATGACAATGCCGCGCGCCGTTGGCGTGTCCGCCAACTTTTCGGCGCGTACCATCATGTTCCCCACCGAGACCTTTCGTCGAGCACAGCGAATGTGATATGGACCTCTGAGACTTACATCTTGCGCGATAACGGCCGTTGAGGGACTTGCTTCTGATACTGCACGACCGGTCGACGCGGCTCATCCCGGATTATCATCGATGAGAGACCGGGAGGCCTTTCGCGTGCTGCGCTCTACGCGATTAGGAAAGCAGTACTCAGTGGCCCGGGAAAGCTTACCTACGCTTTACCAACCTACACGTCGATATGCACGGCTGCCTCGCGTCAAGTTTCGCAGCCGTCGGCTTCACTTATCACGGTCGCGCCTCCAACGTTCAACGTTCAGGACGAAGTAGAGCTAGGCTAGGATCTGACTTCATTGCCATCGAGTATGGTCGTAGAAGACCTTGTCTTTGATCACGATGCTATCTCCGGCGTAGGCGAACCTTTCACACTCAGCATGTTACTCCGATTGTCCTCCGCGATGCGGCGCCCGCCTCGCTCGATGCAGTCATGGCCATCCAAGCTGGCCTCAAGACCACCCGATCGTGCACAAAACTTCATACCGCACCGACCGATTCAGTGCCGATGCGCCTACCACTACCGAGGCGCTATCTGGACTACCCGCAGATATCGCTCTCTCGGTCCTCATATGCATTCGTTCCATTCCACGGACCCGCCAGGCCATTCACATGCATAATGCACCGTCGCCTTCTTCGGACGCAGACGCACGACGAACATGACCTCAGGAAGATCGTCCGCCTTCGAATGCGTCACTGCTTAATTCACCCACACGCTTCTCCCGTCAGTTCGCACCTTCATCTACTCGGCATCCGTGCCTCTACACTGTGCCTCCGCGACACAGATAGCGCCCGGTATCTTGCGTCAGCAGCGTATCTCTACACTTCCCGTGCGCCGCCCGGTGTCCACGTTATCGTCTAACGTTCAATATACGAGGAGGTTGTTCTACCCCGGCCAGTTCCTTGGTCGTTCTCGGCCTTCGACTGAATATTTGGATGATTATCTGCGCTGGTCGCCGCGAGCTCGACGCCGATATCTTGCGTCAGTATCATCCATCGGGCCTTCTCGCACGCCGCCCGGCCTCCACGTTACCGTCTAATGCTCGATTCGGGTGGAGGCTGTTCAGCTCCGGTCCGTCTCAGATAGTTCTCAACCTTCGAAGGAACATCTGGTTCGCGCTGGACGCTGGCTACTGCCAGCTCGCTGATAGCTTGCGTCAGTAGCGCGTCTTCTCGTGCGCTGGCCGTCCACCACGTTATCATCGTTTAGCGTTTGGTGCGCGATGAGATTGTTCTACGCCGGCCCGTCTATGATCTCTATGGCTTCCTCTTCCTCTGCTTTCTGCAACGAAGGGACACACGGCGCTACCGGGAGTTGAAGCCGGAGATCCGTCGCAGAACTCTCACACTTGTGATCAACGGCCGGAAATCGGGAAGATATTCTCGGAGGGTCTTGTCTCAGCCACGGCCACGACGCAATGGCTCGAGCTCAAGATCAAGGCCATGTCGGACGTATACCCCACAAAAACCTGGGGGTGTCGATCGGAGAGGATTCCCATGGTGATCTTCCCGCCTTCATCTCGCAGCCAGGACCTACCGCACACAGTCTCTCGCCATCTCATCTGCGCCCGAAACGCGTTGCGTCAACTCTCTCTCGCTCTCGAGTCTTTGTTCATTGTGCCCGAATCCGTCCCTGTACGGCGTCATCGCATCAAGCCTGCCGCCTGCCGCGCGACTTGCCTTGTCTGACGTCGGGCGCCCACAGTTCATGAGCGTTTGACGAGTCGGTCAAGTAAGCTCTGTCATCATGACAGCGATAGTTGTGAAGCTGTTAGCTTGGATCAAGGCGTGGGCGGTGCGTATTCAGGTAGACTTGGATAATGTATCCGATTTGACTGACGTCGACTTTGGCTTGCAGATAACGCATACGAGCGATGAAGTCAGTAAGGTTCGCTACGACTCCGTCGAGCGCAGTCGAGGTTGGTTGAGGTTCGACTTCTCCGCGCGCCGGGTCCGTCTGAACGTTGCGGTTGTTCGCCACCGACTTATGTCCCCCGACCATGTACTTAGTTACTGCCCCAATGTCTAAGTATACTATGCCGACCGGGCCGACTGTCTCAATGTCATTATCGTTCAAGTGGTTCTATTCAGTACCTCGTACTTCCCGAGCTCTCGATGTACTTCTCCTAGCCAGATCGTGTACCGTTCTTATTTGACCGAGATTAAGTACGGTCCGAGAAGAAGATGTTGGAATCGCGAAGAGGGCCTTGCAGCCAACACGTTCGTGATGGACGCGGTTCGGCCAGCGCAGTTCGACCCGCGTTGCGCCAGATTGAGCGAAACGCGCTAACGGTCGAAGGCAGAATCAGCCGAGCCTTTCTGTCTGCAACCACGACCTTGCGGCCAGCCTCGCCGCTGGAATTTTACCGCTGTCACAGGGGTCCCTGACATACCTTGAAGTGCCTCATTGCAGACTCGCGCGTGGCATAGAATATCTGTGCAGTGCGACATCATATAAGCACCCGAGCGTGCCGAGCCAGGAAGAGGCCAGGACGCACCACACCACCTACCGTCCTATCATATCACGTCTTCAATCAATGACGACCACCACCACCACACAATCGTCGCTGCCACCGAGCTCGGCATTCTCCTTCAACTACAGCCCGATGCCCGGCACCAAGCCCCGGCGGACGTCGCTCGCCCTGCCTCCTGCGCCACGGGAGGTCGCCGCGTGGCGCTTCGCCGACGACACCCGCCTACCACGCTCCACGACGCCTGAACGCGAGCTTGACCAACAGCCCCGGCGCGGCAAGATGCGTAGACTCGACTCGGCCGAGACAGGCAGTCCGGAGAAGAAGGTCCGCAGGAAGTGGACGATGGAGGAGACGCAGCAGCTCGTAGATGGCTGTAACAAGGTATGGCTGTCTCTCGCCACAGTACAGTACTAGAATGTTGATATATATCTTATTTGCTAGCACGGTGTCGGCAACTGGAAGGCTATCTTGAACGACCCGACGTTCTCCTTTGAGGGACGCTCGCCCGTCGATCTCAAAGACAGGTGTGTATCACTTTCTTCCCAGTATGGCTATCCGAGTACCATCCTCTGCGGCTGTCATGCGTCGTTCGTCTGTGGCGCACGCGCATTACTTGCATCTGCGTCATTCTCCAAGCGTCTAACAACGTTGCCTCACGTTCTGTCGGCGGCGACGTTACGTCTCTGTGGGCGCTCATTTGTCTCTGTCGCACGTACCGCCACTGCGCGTACCCTAGACCCTGCGTGCGCAAAGCCTTTATTTCCGCGGTTACCGTCGGCCTATTGAGTGTGTATCCATCAATTGTTGGCGCTGCGCTCTCGAAGACGTCGTTGACATGTGCTCTCGGCATAACGAGCTCTCCTACTTCCCGATTCGGCCAGTGGCGCGTGAACAGAATACTGATCTATTCCCCTTTCGCAGATTCCGCACCTACTTCCCCGACGCCTACAAGCAGCACTACCCGAACGCTAAGACGCATCTCTCGTCCAAAGTACGCGCCGCTCTACCGGATGGCTCGTCGCTCTTCGAGAAGACGCGCAGCAAGAAGCGCCGTCCCTTCACCCCCGAGGAAGACGCGGCGCTCAAGGCCGGCTACGACAAGCACGGTACCGTCTGGGCGACCATCGTCAAGGACCCCGTCTTCGCCGAACAGAACAGACGCAGCACCGACCTCCGCGACCGCTTCCGCAACGCCTTCCCCGAGCTCTACCAGGCCGCCGGCTACAAGCCCCGCACGGCGCCCAAGAAGAAGAACTCGACCGGTCCCGAGCCACGCGCTGTCACCGACGAGCAGATCCCGACTGAGAGCGGGCCAGCTCGTCGCAAGAGGCGGCACACTACGCAGGGCTTTTTACGCGGAGGGACCAAGAGCGTGCCTCTGAGTCCGAACGCGTCTGAGTCTGAGAGCTCGGACGAGGAGGACCCGCCTGGTACTATGCCCGTCTCGTCCTCGGCTGCATCTCCGCCTTTGCTGGCATCAATGTCGCCACCCTCCGTCAAGCCTCCTGCGCCTATGCTGCCAACGCGCACGAGCTCCAGTACCTCCGCCTCAGTATCACTCGCCACACCCGCCTCGGCCCGCCTTTTTGACGGCGACGCGGATATGTTCTTAGCGGACGATCCCCCGTCCATGGACTTCTCCTCTATCAACGCGTCTGACGCCGAGTGGTCTACCGGTGGCGTGCACTCATCGGCCGCCTCTGCCTCCGCCGCATGGTCAGCAAGTCCGGGTTCGGCGCACGGCCTACTCTTCGGCAACGACTTCAATATGAACCTTGGCGCATTTCCTGCTTCGCACCAGCAGATCGGCAAGTCTGCATGGGGACCGCAAGACTGGTTGGCCGGTGCAGCGCGCATGGACCCCAGCATGCACGGTTCGCCCGACACGGGCGCTCCATTCCTCGGCGCTTTCGTGGGAAGTCCTTCCCCATACGGCGTTGTTGACCGCTACGACCTCTTCCCCGGCTCTGGCCCGCTCGACTATGCCTCTGCATCCGATGCAGGCGCAGACAGCTTCAGCGTGAGCGCATTCAGCGACCCCGACTTCGGCATGGGCGGTTCGGGCGGCGGGTGGCGCGGGTTCACACACCACTCGCGTACGGCCGGCGATCTCATCTTCGGCGCTCGCACGCATCAGCCCGCGCCGTCGAGCAGCGCGGAGTACGGGCCTGGCTTTGGATTTGGTGGGATGCCGGGTATCGACGAGATCCCTGGTACGAGTCATGGGCAGGGTATCGACGATATCGAGCTCAGCGCCATCTCGCTCAATGAGCCTTCTGAGGCTGGACCGTCGGGGAGCCAGGAGCCGCCGCCTGAGGTCCCTCGTACGCCGCCACCGCGTAGCGCTGCTGGTCCTACCCTACCAAGCGCAGGCCGCAGTCTTTCGGTCCCGCCTACAGACCACGGACATTTCGTCGGTGCACCACCGCTCACGCCAACGCGTAGCCTGAGCATGGACGTACACTCTACCACGGGCGCACCTTCCGCGGACCTGCATGCGCTACTCATGGGTCTCGACGCGTTCCGCCCGCCTGGGATGGGCATCGGTGGTTCGGGGATGGACGTTCCCTTCCTCGACTTGCATTACCCGCACTATAACCCCGCATACGCCGAGCCTTTGCCGCCCGACAGCACGCTCGCGCTCGATCTCGCAAATGTGAGCGTGCACCATCCGCCTGCTGTGAGCGTCGGTCAGGGCGCGCGGTTCGCTAGTCTTGGTGCTGAGGCGGCCAAGTTGGCTGGTGCTGGTAGCAGCGCGAGCCCTGTGGGCGGGGGTGTGATCAGAGGGAGAGGGATGGGAGGGAGTCAGCATGCGAGGGGCGTCAGTCAGACTGTTGCGCCGCTTGATACCATTGCTGAGAAGGTGGAGGGGAATAAGAGGAAGCGCGCGAGTTGGGATGGGGCGCGTTGAGGTCTCTCCTTCTCCTTTGCTACTATGCTTGCTCATACATTCTCGCTCCCTCGCTCCCTCACACAATGCCGCCACTCACATACCCCGCCTCCTCACTCCCGATCCGCTCGTCCCACAACATCATCTCGGAATCCGTCTTCGCTTTATTCATGTTTATCCTGCATTTATGACTCGGTCCCATTGTCTCCCGGAACATTCTCGACTCACGCACTTGCATACCTACTCCGCATCCATACTCGGCACTTTTCTGTATTTTCTCTCTACCCTCTCAGCGGCGCTGATTCGTCTGCATTCGGTTCTCATTCTTGGTGATCTTGTGTATCGCAGTTCGTACCAATGAAGTGTCTGCTGAATCATTCTTTGCGCGCCTGAATGCGTTTGGATTTTGTCGCTCGCTGAGGGGTGACGGTACTACAAGCCACTGATGAAGGAAGCTCATTGAAGATAGGGGTATAGTTACTTGGCACTCCGTATACAGGGCCGCCGTTACCTACGCGTATGCGGATGATGCACCGCGCCGGGCTCCAGAACGGGTTCATGATCAGACCTAAGACGATTGAGCAGGACCATGACCCGGATGCGAGGTGACGATGATCGATCGACATGAGACGGATATGCTGTGAATAGGGCCGTATCCGAAAACTACTGTGCGAGGGTCATTCCCAGTACATATCCCATCTTTGCATGCTGGGGTATCACAGTTCACGCCCTCTATAAGCCCTTATGAGCCGCGTTAGGCAGACCTGTCACAATGCTCTGTTGACGGTTGACGTGATGCGAGCATCCTGTTCTTGACGACCACCCGCCGCCGTGTGGTCAATTCTTTCTTTGCGATGTGCACAATCACGGCCACCCGTCCATATCCGGACAACAAAGAATGAACAAACCACTGCTACGGGCTCTGGTTCTAAGGTATATAATGGCCTGCTTTTGATAGTGATTCTCATCTTCCTTCCCACCTCACCTCACTCCCTCCTCGCGATCGCTATGTCTGAAGAGTGCTCGCCCCCCAGCCCTCGTATCCGCCCTTCCGATGGCAAATGTCACGCGCTGAAGCCAAATGGAACCGAGTGCATTTCCAGAGGCCATTCATCGTGTTCTTGGGGCTACTGTTCCCCTTCGCAGAGAGACTCGACTGCCAATGTGTGCAAGTTCGTGTGCAAGTTCGACGGACCCTCCATCTCCTCGGCATCGGACACGCCCAATCAATTCCTCCTGGTAGAGCCCGGCGAGCGGATCTCGGCAAACAACAAGGATGTTCGCGTTGGTGACTCTCCCTCCTCGCCACTTCCCAGGTCGGGAGAGGTCAACTCGGCTATTGCGCACACGGCGCCGCTTCCCGAGCAGCACAATACCATGCCTCCACCCCTGGAACCTCAACTGCGCAGCCTTTCGCAAGGAACGGAACGAGCTCCCGTAGCATGGACTGAGAAGAGTCGCGCAGGTCCCACGGCCACCATCAACGGCAAACCTCTGTATGTGGAGGGCCCACCGACATCAGCTGCTCATTGGGAAGCCCGCGCGCGGGCGCATGCAGAGTCTGCTCATGTTCCAAAACGGGCGAGGCTAGAGCGCGAACGCTGACTGTGACCTGAACGTGGTCAATACAAGAACAAGAGTGATTGAGATTGTACAGTAGAGTACTATATTGATTACACAAGAAGATACAGAGTCCAAGACGGGGAGCCAGATTACAGTGCGAGCGAAAGGAGACGAGAGCGGGTGATACAAACGGCGCATCGTGGTGGTTATGTTCGACGCGAAAGTATACAACGGGGACGAAGAACACAGGTCAGTACAAGAAACGAAAGCAAGAACAAGTATACATCAACGGACAACACGAGCGACAGCGGATAATATTCCAAGGGAGGCGCGGTAGGGTAAGGTCACGACGTCTGCAGCGAGATCCGCGGCGCTCTGTGCCACAGGCGACTCCGCGTGCGTCTGTGAGGGAGATTTTGGCCCTTCGTTGTCGGCTAAGTCCGAGTCTGAAGGACTGCTCTCTCCCGGAGCCTCTTGAGAGACTTCGATAATGGTCTCCAACCGGCGGGGCGTTTTGATGTGCGTGAGGTTAGGTTTGTTTGGGCTGATTGGGGACGTGCGACGGTAAGGGCTTGGTGGTGGGGGTAATGTAGGTTTGAAGAGGAAGCTGAGAGTGGCGATGGACCAGAAGTAGAACAGGATGCGGACGAGAGCGGAGAAGACGGCGCCCGTATGTGGGTGGGCGTAGCTCTGAGCCATAGCATATGCCGGGACGTTTCCGACACCAGCGGTAGCGATGCGGACTTTCTCGTTGCGCCCTTTGCTTAGAGCACGCGCGATACTTTTCTCGAGTGCGGCCATACGGGTACTCGCAGCGGCTTGACCGCTTTCCACCGCGCGCTCTATCTTCTCCACGGCCTGTTCGACACGGTCTATGGAGTCGTCGAGATCCTCTACGACTTCCTCGACGTGGTCCTTGGTCGCCACGAGACGCTTCGCTTCAGCGAGCTCAGTCTCGAGCGCCTCCACTCGATCGAGTATGGACTTCAAGCGGGAGTCCGCGAGGAGTTGTAGATCGGGTGACGGGTAGTGCACTGCATCATGCAGCGATTCAGTTCGCTTCCGAAGACGAGAGATCAGGTGTGACCAAGGTCGCAGGCCGGTCGTCAGGATGAAGAGCGTGGCGCTGAACCAAGATAGTTCATTCGGCCCGCTCACAGTGTGTAGAACGTAGCGAAGTAAGATAGCTCCTATGAATGGAGCGCCGGCGGACAGCAAGAGGTAGAAGATCTCGAGCGTCTGAAGCTCGGAAGATGCGAGCTCCCGTAGCCGGTCGAGCTCGGGAGTTTCCGCGTCACTTTGCGGGGAAGCTTGATAAGGAGTGTGTGGGCGGCGAGTGCGTGAGGCGCGGTACAGTTCCCAAGGAACTGCATGATCGTCAGCGCCCATTCCAATTATAGACTGTCGTGTGCCAAGTTCACATACCGGATATGAGCTGGTGAAGATATACGACAAGCAGAATGGCCAGGAAGATATGCTTCAGATGATCTCCTCCTGTAAGCCAGCTACCAATCGGCATCGCAAGGGCCAGAGCGATCGAGGGGTCGACCTCCATCCATGGCGTAGATGTTCGAGGGGTGACGGCCGGCGCTGACACACTGGGCGAAGACGTGCGAGCAGTAGTAGAAGACACAGGCGGTGCCGGTGCATGTTCCTGCGTAGGAGTATAGTCATCCGAGCTTGTTTCGCTCACGTCGACATCGGACAGTGATGTGGACCGTATTGGACCAGGTTCGAATTGTGGCACGTCCAAGTCTGCGCCTGCCTTGCCGAGAGAGTTTGGCTCCGAGGATTTGGTTCTCCGCCTGGTTCCATATACGGGTGTAGGCATGGCCTACAGAGATTAGACGCAGTGATGCTCGTCGTTGCTCAAGAGTGTTCGGAGACAATGCGAACTCGGCCCGGGGACGCGTTCGGGTGCGGGGTACATTTGTTTGGCGTTGTTTGCCCGTTGACGCGCAACACGAGGCCGCGGCACGGCCACGCGCACCTGTCTCGCGCCACCATCAGCGTCTCGACGAGCTGAGCGCTTGAGTGGCCAAAGCCCACGCCAGCAGAACAATGGCAGCGGCAGGTATACGTATGCATACTACAGCGATACGACTCCGATGGGAACAGAGATATAGGGTCGTGCTTTCCAGCGCAAGCGCCCAAGCCTTCAGCCTTCCTTTCTGGGCTTCTCCCTTGTGATGCTATATCCCGGATCGTCCATCCATGCCTCGGTGAGGTCTGCATCTATGGCCTTAGTCTCCCCAAGGATTGGTCTAGAGAGGCGCTTATGAATGATCCCTCTGCTAGCTCCTTGTCCCATATCCGGCGAGTCGTTTGTGAATGGCCTGCACCGGTCGATCGTCCGTCACTGGCCGGTGTTGGGCCGGCGGTACACCACGCCTTTTAGGCATTCAACGTACATGCTTCTCGAGCGCCCTTCATTCTCTTTTACACCCCATTCTTTGAAGGGTTCCGATAGCCCACCACTTGCTGGCAACCCACGACGCTCTCTTAGACCTCACCATGCATACAGTGCTCACCGTTTTCTCCGCGCTTTCTATCTTACTTCTCGTCCTAATCCTTCCTGGCCAAATCAAGTCTCATAGTATACCGGCCGTGACTGTCTTATGCTGGCTCTTCCTCTGTAGCAACATTCACTTGGCCAACTCGCTTATCTGGGCGAACAGCACCGAAGTTCAGGCGGCAGTTTGGTGCGATATATGTACGTGGATCCTTCCTGTATGAGAGGCCGTATAAACTGACTTATTGCACAGCGACTAAGGTGTTGCTTGGAGCCATGGTCGCGGTTCCCGGCGCTTTCTTCTGCACTTCAAGACAACTTGAAGTCCTCACGTCGACGTTCGACCATACCAAGATGCCTTCACTTCGCAGGAAACTTCTAGTCGAAGTTCTCATGTGCATAGCTGTGCCTATCTTGTATATCAGTCTTCGTACGTCACCTTCAAATGTCAGCGCGAAGCGACTACTGAGGAGATATCGTAGACACGATTGTTCAATTTCGTCGCTTCAGCATCCTGCAAGACTTTGGCTGCCAAGCAGCCGTTCACGATTCTCTTCCTAGCTTGATGCTTGTCTGGTTACCACCTTTTGTCATTTCCGCATGTGCTCTTCTGTACTCTGGTGAGCATTCTTCTCCTGTGCGGCACAAGCTAGTCTAACCACCTGGACCAGTTTCTGCGGTCTTCAACGTCGCGAAGAGCCATTACAACTCATCTACCTACTTCCCTTCTGCGCCGGAGATGTCGCTCTCCCTCTTCACACGCCGTCTCGCGTTCTGCACGCTCGGAATGGCCTACACAGCCGCCGTATATGCCACTGCTCTGTCATGGGAGTCTTCCAACACGCTTCCGTTGACAAGCGTAGCCCAGGTGCACGCGGATTTCTCGCATATCGAAATCATCCCTGCGGACTCCCAGCTATCTCTGCAGAGCCAGCTCATCTGGTGGAATGTACCCATCTGGTCTATCCTGCTCTGCGTCATGTCGGCTTTCGGGGAGGAGACGCGGAAGGGCTATCGTTCTCTGTGGAAGGCGATGGCCAACCCGCGCTCGGAGAAGACTTTGCCCGTCCAGTACGTCACTCTGCGGACTTGTACGCTGTGTACCACGCTAACGGAGAGTCTACTAGTGCACAGCGCCCTACGATCACCATCCCGCGGACCTCGACTTCACAGAAGTACCTCTCCCCGTGGGACGCCACGATCAAGTCGAACAAGACTCTGAAGCTGAAGGGCTCTCAGGCTTTGTCTGCCATCACCTCTCCTGTGTCCGCCATCTCTTCGGCCTCGGATGACAAGGACGACGAATCGCTCTCGTTCACGCACTCCACGTTGAACTACCTCGAGACCAACGCTGCTCGTCAGCTCAGCCTCGCCTCGCCACCGTCTGTCACCGTTTCGCACTACAAGCGCTTCACCACTCCAGAGCCACCCGTCCCCGTCGAGGACATCCTCCCGTTGCCCGTGCGCCCGCCGCGTCCGGACGACACAATGACGCTACCCGGATCGCGCACGAGCTCGATCCTCTCTGCCTCTGCGTGGCCCCAGCCGCCTCCCTCGCCGCCGATGATGCATCCGTATGCGTACTCTGCTGCACATATACCATCGCCGACGCCGATGGGGGTTCGCGCAACGTCGCCTATACCGGGAGACTCACCGTTCGCGGCGTTAGCCGCCCCTGCGCCCGTGGCTGTGTCCACGTTGCCGTCGGCGAGGCGTAAGCCCAGCTTGCGCTCGCTCAAGAGCAAGGCGCGGGTCGACAGCCCATTCCAGATGTCGGTGCTCCAGGAGACTGTCGTTCACGATGTGTGATGATGTTCGAACTTCTTTCAGCTGTGCTCCTTGCTTCGGTCTCCGGCGTCTCCCTCTCTGCTTCACATACACTTTCAATTGACCTCTGCTCTGCGACACTTCCTCCTCATTCCATCCCCTTATAATCCGAGCACTGCGTATGCCTTCCTTCGCTTTGGTTCCAGCACCGTCTCCCACATGTAGCCATACTGTCTGTCTGTCTCTCCCCCCTCGTGTATCCATACTACGTACAAGCCCTGAAATATGAGGCTTTCTGCGCTTTTCTCGATGAAGCACTGCTATCATGCGTGGAATAGATGATACAGGTGATACAACGTGGCTCAGGGTATGTCGGACAAGGAACCCGTCCTCAAGAGATATACTCGAGCTCGTACTTGTTCTGTGAGCACTGTACACTCTTACTCACTCTCTCCTTCACGGTACCCGTCCCACCCTACTCACCAAAATGGGTGGCGCTGGGAGTATGGGACGTTCGTGCGACAACATTGGTGGCAGTAGGGCACAGAATAGTCTGCTGGGCCGTTCGCGGTTCGAACCCCGCGCGCCGCGACACGCGACGTCATGACGCTTTGACCACGACAGGCGTCCTGTCTTTGCCTCTCACCTTGATTTTGTCGACCGCTCATCTCTTCGAACCCGCAGCCCTTATGGGCTTCCGAACTTCCACATGACATATCTCACTCCAGTGTATGTCGCGTAACGCGAGCTCGACTTTTCGAGGACAACAATGGTCACAACATCCGCTCCAGGCGCTACAATCACACAAGCGCGCCTCAACGACTCGGAATTCTTATGGCGGCGGTCGTGACAGGACAGCAGAATAGATGCGGTTTCTCAAGAACACAAATCTTCCTCGCTTTCAGTCAACCTTGAAACACTAGGCGAGACGAAGGCACGTTCTATCGCTGCCATCG
The DNA here is from genome assembly GCA_900536885.1 of Peniophora sp. CBMAI 1063. NCBI lineage: Eukaryota > Fungi > Basidiomycota > Agaricomycetes > Russulales > Peniophoraceae > Peniophora > Peniophora sp. CBMAI 1063. The sequence continues at coordinate 20,392 of UWZB01000137.1, forward strand.
CACAGGTGGCGGCTTTATCCGATCTCCTACCCAAGGCGAGGTACAGAACCTATCAGACTGTATAGCGTGTATCTGATCGCTTACTGTGCCTCCAAGGTCTCGAACTCATCGACAATGCGAAGACCATTGGACGTATCGTTTAGGCGCAACTCGGGCATGGCGGCGGGCTTGAACCCTCGTGTGTGAGGGAGCGCCGTCGGGCAGGTTGGGACCTGTGTAGTTCGACAAGAGTAGCTCTCCATAGTGTTCACCTCGATTGTACACTTGGCACCGAATACATTCAATGTGGGAGGCACGTTTTTCCCCAATGGGATACTACTTCGGAGTACGAACTTCTACATGACAAGAAGGCGTCGGGTGTGACGGCGTTGAAGATCAGAACTCGTCGTATGGCGCGCAGTACTGAATGGCTGTCTAGGCAGCGTGAGGCGATGCGTCTGCGAACGGGAACAGAGTCGCCGGGAGCGACAGTGTGGGAACGCGCGCTGGCGCCGAACACGCGAGCGCTGATTTGGCACTTGTGCTAAGACTCCCATGTGCCTATGTAACGGTCTCTCCTAATGGTGGTCAAGCTCATCTATCCATAGCCCCATCGAGGAGATGAAAGCATTATGTTTGAACGACGCACAATTGCAAGTGTCCTGCCCACTGCACAATTGAGCGTGTTTGGCCAGGCCCCGATCCAGCCGGTCTCTTAATGGGACATAAATGGTGGTCCACTACTACTACTACTACTACTGTAAGTTGCTGGCCATGGAAATCATAGGTACGCATCTGTCTTCTGTCAATTCTGTCAGGCTGATCTGAAGCTCATTCTACGGAGATACGAGTGGAAGCTCCTCGCGCTCATCAGAGTATTCCTGATAGTGCCGCTCGGGCAGTATCACGATGACCACCGACGCTGTGAGGCTTTAAAAGACGTTCTTGCGAGCTCTTTTAACTGTCAGTTTCATCCCAACGATCTCGACAATCATTGAAAGTCTTCCCTCTCAGTTGAGACTCTCGCCGATATGCCAGACACTCCCAACGCTACTACTCTGCCTACTCATAACGCGGGTATGTTTGAGATTCTGCCTACACCCTACGAGACACGCTAACACGACTCATTATCTGCCACAGGAACTCGCAAGCAAGTTACAATAGCTATTGTTCAATCGTCCATCTGACCATTCTGGAACAGTCGCGCAGGCATTGAAGCTCTGTACAAGCTCAGCGACATCATCGCCGATAACGTCAAGAAGATAGATACCACCCTGACCGAGAAGGGACTTGACTTCCCTGCCTTGGACTCTCCCTTCAATCCTGGATTGGAGCAGGAGAGCTACGGACTACCAGGGGTGCTTGACGGGGCGGCGATCATCGCTGCTGCCGCTGCACAACTCCGGGCCACCGTATACCCCGCTCCAATGACCCTGGTGAACACGGCCTTGCTGGTGCGTTTCACTGACGTTCACACTCTGTGAACTGACATTGATGTCTGTCCCGTCGCTCTATTAAACTTAGCATAATGTATCTGCTGCACTGTCTATCGCTGCCGAAACGCATGTTGCTGAGAGTCTGAGCTCGGCGGGCGCTCAGGTATGTGTTATGCACCGCACGAGATCGCTTGTGGCGCTCACCCCTCCGCAGGGTCTCCACGTTAAGGAGTTAGCGAAGCCTAGCGGGATTGACCCAGACAAGCTCTGTACGTTCTTGACAGACCATCTTTATAGCCAACCTCATCCGTTCATAGCTCGCGTGCTACGCCTACTCGCCACTTACAACTTCTTTCGTGAGGTGGCTCCCGACGTCTTCGCTCATAATCGTTTATCGTCTCTGCTCGATACTAGGAAGCCTATTCAGGCTATTCTGGAGAAGTGAGTCCTTCGACGGTCTACGACGATCAATCTATTCAAACTCTGCTTAGGCCCGAGAAGAAGCACGATGGCACCCTGGGTTTGGCCGCGGCTGTCGGGCAGTTGTGCGTCTTTGTTCGCGCATCTCGTTGTTCCAGCATGCTCACTGGCCCTAGGACCGACGAAGGCATGAAGTCAACGTCATACCTGACCGAGACAGTCCTCGACCCTGTGTCGGGTCATGCTAACGACATCACTGATCTTGCTTTCAATCGCGCCTTCCCCGACGTTAAGGGCACCGTCTGGAACTTCTACGACATGGAGGAGCAGCAGTACCGCAGAAACAGATTCGCTATGACTATGGAGGGTTCCAAGCACATGTCGCCGGCTGAAGCCATAGTGGAGGGTGCGTAAGACTTCATTCTCGATCGATTTCCCGCATTGATACCTGACATCTGCATATTGTAGGCGTAGATTGGACTGCCCCGGGGCCTGATGCACTCGTGGTGGATGTTGGTGGCGGTGTCGGCGCACAATCCCTGACACTTTCAAACAAGTTCCAGCGCCTCAGGTTCATTGTGCAGGACCGCGAGCAGCTGATTACGACCGACACTAAGACCGCACGTGCCGATCCCTTCTTGCACTCTTGCATTTCTCACTCATGGTCTCTAATAGTTCTGGCAAGATGCTAACCCCGATGCGCTGAAGGACGGCCGAGTCGTTCTACAAGGTGAGCATGATCGGCTCGCTTAGTTGGCTTGGCTCATATCAGCGACAGCTCACGACTTCTTCGGCCCACAGCCGGTCAAGAATGCTGACTTCTTTTTGAGTGCGTGGCACCTTGGCTTCTATGCATAGAGTTCCTGAGTATAATGACTAGTCCGCATGATCTTACATGACTACCCCGACCAGGACTGTCTGAAGATCCTGCGCAATCTCAGAACGGCTGCAAAACCTTCGACCCAGCTCATCGTGGTTGACAACATCATGTCATATGCTTGCGATGAGCCCGCCGCTAACGAAATCCCGGGGGCTGCAATCACCCCGCCTCCGGCGCCACTCCTCCCTAATCTCGGCCAGGCAAATAGCACCGCGTATCTGATGGATGTTCTGGTGCGTATTCGACGAATTCAACTTAGAGTTCTCGAAGTGTACTTACTGAACATACATCTACATAGATGATGGCCCTCACTGGCGGCACGGAGCGCACACTCACTCAGGTCCGCACTTTACTCGCTGAGGCGGGCTGGAAAGTCACTCGCGTGCATCACGGTGCACCCTTTGTGCTCAGCCATCAGAAGGTTATTGCCGTTCCTGCTTAGTTTATATCCCAAACCCTGCACACGAGAAGTTGCGAAAGATAGACTGTCTCTAGTGATTGCCTCTTTCAAATAGTTTGTCACTATTGCTGCTACTAAGTTATGACCCTCAGATGTACATTTCTGTGATCTCCGCTCTCTAGCGGACTCGCATATAGCTACTACTACATACCACGTCTCAAACTCCTCATCGTGCCCTGTCTCTCGAGAAAGATGATGATTTAGTCAATAAGAGAATGCATCATGCGGCGAAGAGGTCCTCCTCGTCGGACGTCTCGATCAGCCGGCGTGCAGCTTCTGAGCGCGGTTCGATGCGGCACTGGAAGGGTGCCGGATAGCTGCACAGATATCGGTTCAGTCCTTATCGTTCAGTACACAGTGGGGAAGCGCACCTGAAAAGGGTAGCGGAGTAGTCATCGACCGGCTCGATCTCCTTGCCTTTCGCATCAACGGCCTTCGAGACGTTGTATGTAGCGAGGATGGAGGCGAAGGTGATAAACAACCATTCGCGGGCGAAGTACTTGGCCGGGCACTGGCGGCGTCCGTGACCGAAGGCAGCTTCCGGGAAGTCCTTCTCGTTCTTCAGCCAGCGCTCGGGTTCAAAGCGCTCCGGGTCAGGGTAGACCTTCTCGTCGTGCAAGATCGCCCTGATGAAACGCGCCGATCCATTAGTCAACTGCGAGCGTCAACAGCAAGAGGAGCGTACCAAGAGTTGCCGATGACAAGGGCGTCCTTGGGGATGAATAGACCATTATACGTATCGTCTTCCATGGACGCATGCGGGATCGCGAGCGGAGCAGTAGGACGCCAACGGAAGATCTCCTTGACGAGCCCGTTCACGTATGGCAGATCCGCCTCGTCAGCGAATGTCGGTAGACGATCGGTACCAACGACGCGGTCGATCTCTTCTTGTGCGCGGCGCTGAACCTCAGGGTACTTTGCCATGGCGAGGAAGAAGGTGGTCGCCGAAGAGACGCTCTATGACCTTGATCAGCGCCCCCGCTTACGAATATCGCACGTTCAAACTCACAGTGTTAGCGCCCGCTATCATTCGAAGTCAGTCCCGCGTGCGTTCCGATTATCAGATGCAGACGTACAGAAGAAGATGTTAGCTGGGAGCCGTTTCGCGACGTCCTGAGCCGCGTCGTGGTAGTAGCCTTCCGCTTGCAACTTCTTCACCGTCGCGGCCACGCTCTCCCGCGGCTCTTCTTGCTGGACAATTGTCAATGGATGTACCCAGCATGACGCGGATGAAGTATATACCTCCGTCGCTGCCTTCCAAGGCAAGTTCAACATGTCGCTGATGGACCTCCTGTAGCCCCAGGACTTCCAGTAGAGCGTACGGAGAATCACATGCGGGATGTGCATCACTTTGTGGCGCAATCAGTTGGTCGCTGCTATGCGTGAAAAGGGCTGTTGCAGCAACTCACGACTGGGAATGGCATCTGGAACCAGAGCGAGGACACTCGTCCCGTAGACCACAGCGTTCAGGACGCTGGCGCCAAGCTGAGTGTACTTGTCGCCATGCTGGACATCTAGGCCGTATGCAGTGTCGAGTGTTGTGGCTGTCATGAGACTAGTACCCGTGTAAGTATCGGTATGGTCACAAGACTGGGGGAATCTTACTGCCTGCAGTGGGCTGCGAAGTCGGCCGGAGCCGCAAGAAGATCTCTCAAGAGCGCACGTGCAGCTTTGGTCTCAGCGCCACGGTGCTCTACAACGCCGAAGTTCATGTGGTACGCGCGGCGCATATCCCTCCAGTCATTACCATACGGCATGATGGCGGCGAGCCAGTCGAGGCCCATACTATACAAGCTCGTGAGTATGATCGACGGTCAGTAGACGCTTATGAGCGCACATGTGACGAAGGAGATTCAAGCGGGGCCTAGTAGTGAATGCAGCGGTTAGAGGTCAGCGGGTACAGATACAGTACGTCCCCGTACCTGTCCGAGTACTTGCCCGAGCGTACCTCTAGAAGTTCATGGGTTGCCTCCTTGGAATTAAGAACGATGATATGCTTTCCCAGCAGTGTGAAGTGCAGTACGTCAGACTCTATGGAGGCGGTGTTACTAATCAATAGACGGAGCGCTCGCCACTCCGTAAAAGGGCTCACTCAGTTGACGACCGATGTCGCGATATGCGACAGGAATCATCCAACCCTCTTTCCATGGCAGGTCGAAGAGGTTGCCGACGATGGGAAGACCTCTCGGTCCTGGGGGAAAAGGTACACCTTTGGGTGATGATGACGGCTTTAGAGCCAAGTAGACTAGCGCAAGGCCGCCTAGAGAGACGGCAGTCCATTGTGTTGTAGAGAGCTCCATGGATACCGGTGCGTAGGGTACATCTCGGACGAAGGACCAGTGTCTTTAAAGGCGTCAACTGTTGTCTCGACCCGTGAGTTTACGGCGTAGCTCGGGCAGGCGCGGAGAAGAACGTACCAATACTGGTGGGCACATTACCTCCTTCATGACCGGCACCCGAGACTGGCCGAAGCAACAAACGCCGCCCCCACGCGGACGAGGTCTTTCTTCGGCCTGCGCAAGAGTTCCGCTCAAGCTTCCGACGGCGGCCAACCTTACGCAAAAATGGCATTTGGCGGTATGTACACGCCTGGAGCCCGGTTGACGACGCCTGGATCATGATCCGCCTGGTTCATCGAGAGCAGCTGTTCTTTGAGCCGCCGGGTGAAAGAGGGACGGATGGAAAAGAGGCACCCTTTTGCACCCGCGTACAGAAGGCTTGTTTCGTTTGCTGCAGGCCCAAAGGCGTTGATTCATGCATATAGATCGAGTTGATGTTGTCGCAGCGGGTTGGTTATCATATATCAGATCGGAGGGTGGGGTTCTTGAGAGAGGACCAGAATGGCAAGCGCGCACAGCTGCATGAATGAAACAAACGTTGCCCTCCTCCCCCGCGTCGCGGCACGCCCGTGACAGGCCGCCGGGCAGTTTTCAGCACCGGGATGTGCGACAGACGTCGCCATCCCGCAGCACTCAAAGTCATGCTGGTATCGATCTCGACCTCCGTCCGAGCCTGGACCCGAACCACCCGAAAATCGCGCATGCACGGCCGTATACAACTGTCTCCTGTAGGGAAGCTGTACAGAGTAACAGGCGTGGACGCCGCTAGACGGGCGTTGTCGTGGTAGCAGCGGCTTTTGTGACGACGATCGCCTCCAAAGCTTGGATAGCTGCTGTCGAGTTGTAGCAGGAGAACTCAAGGTGTCGCTGTTTTCGGATATGGTGTGCAGATGAATAGCAAGTTGTGAACGCGCGAACGACTGATCGCTAGCAACTGTATCGATTAAGCCACGCCCTACGCTGATGGCGGTCGAAGTTCAAGCGCAAGAGCACGGCGGGCGCGCCAGGGCGCGCTGACGGCTCGAATCGGCCGACGCGCTTTGGGCTGCTTTGGGTGTGCTCCTCTCCCGAGGCTCAGCGCCTCGAGGACTCGAACGCAAACTACGACTACGATTCACCATGCAATGCCGTTGGGTACTCGAGGAGGTCCAACACAGTGCAGGCTCGAGGCGTGGCCACTCAGAGATACGGATTAAGACTCATATCCTGTCAACGATACTGAATTTGCGCGCGGCTCGCACCTGTCCTGTCTGGTTACAGGCTGTCGGGAGGTCTCAATCTTGAGCTTGAACGACGACCGTCAGAAGCTAATCTCGTCTCCGCCTGCATCTATATGTTTGCCAGCGTCGTCATAACCCGGAGCTGGCAACGTCCCTGAACGGCATTGTATAAGAGAGCGCGCTCCACTGCCGTTTGACAACAAACTCATACACGCCTTTCTTTCGCTCTTTCGCGCCACTCACTTCTTGTGCTCACGACTCATTGACCAACATGAGGTTCAGTACCATTGCGTTCTCGCTCGTTGCTCTTGCTGTGTCTGTCATGGCGGCTCCTGTGCGTAGTCTTTCGCCTTTGTGTAAACTTCTGCTGACGCCCGTTGGTCAGGTTATCATCGGCGCAGAGGTGCGATAGACTGCTGAGAGATGGCCATACGACCATCCCTGACGTACTTCCAGGAGCACCACGGCTTTGAGCCATCTAGCTCGAAGCGCTTTGGCATTGGACATGCCGACTGGAAGCGCGACTACTGATTACGTCGACCACACACTTGCGATGGTTACGCCGTGCGTTTCCGAAAAACCTTCACCTTCACCCCTACGCTGACTGTCTTACCAGACCACATACCCTTCTGCTGCTTTGAGCACCATTCTTTCACTGCGTCTTCGTCGCTTTCAAGCTCGTGCATTGCCCGTCGCTCCTTCACCATGTTTTCATCGTAGCATCGTCCTCGCCAATGTTTTCGCGCTATCGGTCCCCGTTGCACTCTCTGGTGTACTAGTCCCTTATCATGTATTAGTACAGAGCGTTGGTCGACACTGTTCATCTCATCTGGGGTTTTACCCGGAGTTTACGCATTGCAGAGCGAGAGGTTCAAGACTCAAGCTTAGAGGAAAGCGTTCAAAAGAGTGCCGATTACCGCGGCTGGGACGCCATCGCAACGCGTTCGAGACATGCCAGCGCGATTTGCGCGGACAGTGCGCTGGTGAAGTGAATGGTTCTTACGCGCCTGACGCGCCATCCAACGCCACAGTCACAATGTATGAAAGCAGACAGTAAGATTACCGATAATCACGCGATATATTCTCAGACTTTGGATGGATTATCGAGAACTAGCACGGATAGTATCACGTCCATACATCAAGCGCATACCAGGAGAGCAAAGACAAGTACTGGGGTAATATACACAATCACGCAGCGGACACTCAGGACATCTCCACGTCGCCGTTCGCGTCTTTCGACGCCGGAGCAGGCGCTGGCTTCTCCTTGTCATTCCCCAGGTATGCGTCCAGCTCCTTGTCGAGATCGTCCGCCGTCTTTGGTTGCTTTCGCTCGCGCGGCGCCCGACCTCCACGACCTCCGCGCGCGCCACGGCCACCACGACCGCCCGGTGCGGATGCCTTCACTGCTGCTGCTTTCGCGCTCTTACTACAGCAACGTTGAGCGGCGATTCTTGCATGGGTGGAGAGATGGACGTACGCTGCAGCATGCTCCGCCTTATTGAGCCTTTGTGAGAGAGGCGCCTTCGGCGCGTCTCGTATCCTGTTGAGAAGCGATGGTGTCCCAGTCGCTCCCGGCTCCGAGTTGCGGCGTGGCTTGGGCACGTCGCGCTTGAACTCGATCGACATGGGCTCGCCTAGATGAGTTCAACATATGGCCCCGGTATACACAAGTAGCGACAATACCTTTGGCAAGGACACCCTGAAGCTGATTTCGTGCGCGCGTCGCCTCGGCAGGGGTCTCAAACGAGATGACCGCAATGCCCTGGGAGCGACCGCTGCGGTCGAACTAATCCGGAAGAAAGGGGAAGTAAGTACCATCGTGCAATACCGCGCGAGCGAAGAGTCCGTGTCAATGTTGCTGCTTTGCGAATTTCCTCTTTTCATATTCCGTGCCCACAGCCGCAGACGCGTCATGGCCATTGAGTCGATCGAAAGAACGGGGTGTCTTCTACGCGCGGGGGTCGAGGTAGTCGGAGGTTCGTACCCTAATTTGCGGCGCGCTTACAAGCGTGCCTATCTGCCCAAATACGGCCTGTATGATGTTAAACAGCTCAGACTGGTGGCACAAAAGATATTGACTAGGGGACGTACCGCCAGGTCCTTGACCGTGACCTCGTAGTGGAGGTTAGATACAAGAAGCTGGGCCGTCGGCGGACCTGACGGCGCTTCACGGAGTGTGGCATGGGGCTTGTCGTGCATGTCGTGCACCCACATGTCGTCGGCAGAGCGAGGCTAGAGTGGACACTTTAAAACAGGATTGCTCTTGCGCCGAGTAGTCTACATACTGGAGCGGCAGAACGACCACCACGAGACTTTATGGGAGCCATGATCCGGTAAGAATTGAGTGAGCAGGGTACGAGAAAGAGCGTATGCGAGGGAGGGCGTGGGGGTGAGATGATAGGCAGTGGTGGTGGGGTGCAAGGTGTGAGCTACGCCGCGTCTGCCACGCCTGGGGCGCTTGTCCGAGTTGCAGGCGGCATTCGCTCGGGGCGCCTCTTTTTGACCGTGACCACCACCTCTCCATTGAGTTGTGCATCCTCTTGTATTCCGCCCGAATTGGACAAATACTTGGGTCTCTGGACCTGTGACTATCGACTTGTATGTTTTTTATGTAGACACCTGAAAGAGTAAACCAACTACGAGCCAACTACTGTCATGATCACACTGCAGTCGTTGCGGTTAGGCTGAGTTAGTTCATTGGCGGCCAATATCCATCCTCTGTGCGTCAGGCAGTAAGCTACCGGATGCGCATGACTGGAAGAGAATTGTGGGATTACAAACAACCAGCAAGGGCGTCTCGCAACTTCCTCAAATATTCAATTTCAATAAACTCTTGAGGGCGGGAGAGTAGCGGGTCGGATGTTATGTAGCTGAAGCCAAGGCAGCAGCACAGTCGCATCTGTCTTCGTAATACTTTGTGTCACGCGTCTACCATATCACTCAGGCCCTACGCTACGTGAAAGCGACAGGGTACTGTGAAGGTCCCAACTGACCGGGGGAAATTGATGGCATCAACACGCGGCGGTCAATAGGCGACAGCGCCTTTGTTGTTGGCACCAAGGATCGTCTCTCGATTGTCTTCCGCCAGTCCTTTGTACTCAACCCCCCCTGAAGCTCGCGTTAGAGGGCTTGAGAAAGATTGGATACTCTCCCATCACCACATAAGTATGGCCTTCTGCTCTTTGGCATTTGCACTCTGTGCATCCCCCACTCGCCTTCGCACTCCGTTTCCCGCTGCGCTCCGTCCCGGGTCCGCCTTGCAATCATGCAGCACTTAGAATTCCCCATCGTGACGTTCTTCAATGCGGTCCTTCTTCTCGACCCTATACCTTTCCACTACAAGTCAGGAAACGTCGCCATGTTGTCCATGACCATCTGGCTCTTACTCGTTAACCTCGTCTATGGGATCGATGCAATCCTTTGGGCCGGTACCGTTCTCATCAAGGATAAGGTCTGGTGTGACATCAGTACGTACATTACACGGAAGGTTTGCTATGGAAGCTCTGCTGATGCCGCATCTAGGTAACCGTATCCTGCTCGGCGCCACCGTAGCCCTTCCTACCGCTTGTCTCTGCGTGACCGTACACATGGAGCAGATCGCATCGGTTCGCAGTGTGCTCACTACGCACAAAAGTCGGCGGAGACGCCAATACTACGAGGCTGCTGCGTGCGTCCTGTTCCCATGCGTCTTTGTCGCTCTCCGTGAGTTGTCTCGATGCCATATCTCTGCTTTATGAGCTGATGTCCCGCACAGATTACATCGTTGAAGGCCATCGTTTCGACATTCTCGAGGACTTCGGCTGCAGACCGTCCACATATACTTCCTGGCCTGCCATCATCCTTGTTTGGACGCTGCCGTTGGCCCTCGCTATAGCGAGCCTTGGCTTCGCGGGCGCCTCTCTTGCCCACTTCATGCGTCGACGCATCAGCTTCGCGCACCACCTTCAACATCGCTCAGCGCTTACGACTACGAAGTACATGCGCCTCATTATGATGTCCGTCGTTCTCATGACATGGACCGTCGCTGTCACCGCCTTCACACTCTACTACAACGTCCCGAGCATCCGGCCCTGGACGAACTGGGCTGATGTGCACTCTGACTTTGGTCGCGTCGACCAGTATCCTCTCGCGTTCCTCCCAGAGACGACCATCCGTGGCCAGATTGTTCTCTGGTGGTTCGTGCCTATATCAGCGTGGATCTTCATCGCATTCTTTGCCTTCGGGCAAGAAGCCATGGACCAGTACCGTGCCGTTGGATCGTGGGTCGCCCAGACTGTACTCCGGCGCAAGGTCCAGGTCGCGAAGCTCAGCGGAACGTCAAACTTCACCAAGTATGTCTGCTTTCCTGTTATCTTCATTGAGCATGCCTCTGATCATTCCTAAGGCCCACACCGCCACCGCTCGGTTCCTTCGGTGATATGTCTATGAACACCCTCGCATCGCCAAGCGACAAGAAGCGCCCTTCCGACGCCTCCGAGTCGTTGCCCTCCTCGAAGCTCAGCCCTTCATCGTTCGATCACTCCTGGTCAGAGACCGCCTCACAGTACACATCCACCGCCGGCGACGAGACGTTGTACTCTCCAACAACACCCATAGAAGGCCCGCCGGGTCTTCCTCATCTCTCCTATGCTTCCGGCAAGCCGAACGATAGCGTCGTTTAGATCTTTCTCACTCACTCCTTCCGTTTGCTCTCGTGATCCCTGCTGTCCGTCATGGCCTCCACTGTCCTTCGATCTTCTCTGCTGTTCATGATCTCTTACTACCCTGCGCCACGCGCTGCCACTCGCTTAGTTGTGTCGCATTTGTTTTCCTCATGTAGCTCTATACCCTGGAATGTACTACTAGCACGTACCCTACGTTATCACGCACGAATGCACCTTGCTCCCCGTCATTGTAGTGCGTTGGACGGGAAAAGTCGAGCCCACTGCTTGCCGAACGAAGTCTGGCAAGGATAAAGTCGGTGGCGAACATCCACGGGAGGCTGTACAGCGCTCCTTTGCTTGCGCTCTCGCATCACTTCAGTACTCAGTACTCGAAGAGGTTCTTCGCTCTTACGACACTGTATTGTATTATTGTTGTCGTGTCACTACGGCGTACAATTGAGGCGGACCGGCCGTGCTTGTCACGCTTGCTTCCTGTCATGGGCGTGACCACGATGATTATCCGCGGCCGCCGAGCCATGGCGGCTCTTCCCATTGACTTCCATTGTTTTGCCTACTCCGGACGGGCACAGGTCGTGTGGCGCCCTCAAGGCGCCGACTCGAGCCACTGCTACTCTCAACCTTCTGCGTGCATTTTACGGACCCTATGACCTCTGGGTCTCGTATCGGGCGACGTCTGCCAGATGAATTCAATGGTGGTACCAGTTTTTACCCACTCGCTCATCTCTACAGTTCAAGAGACTACTGAAGGAGGTAGGCCTGTCAAGATTATACCTGTGCGATACTGGTCTAGTTCACGGAGTTCAGAGGCGCGACAGGCCAAATTTTGCGGGACTGCGCGCCTTGGGTCGTACAGTACCCTGTCAACGTCGTCGAGGAATGAACTTCGATAGTGGGTGCTGTTCCACGTTCTACCCTTATCATTTATGCAGGCTTCTGATGCTTCCGATGTCTCGTACGGGCGGAAGAGCTAACGCTTGCGTGATTCCTATCGAGGTGGTTGCGTCGAGCACGAGGCAGGCCGAACCGCACGCCTATAAATTCAGGCGAAGACGCCCCCGGAATCTTCACTACGCCCCACCCCTGCAGTCCCTATTATTGCGCAGAGTCGCTCACCGCCGCCCTCCCATCCTCCACCCTCTACTCCCACAATTCCGCCCTAAAACCCGTCGCAATGGATGCCTTCGACGAGGTCCAGTTTCCCGGCATGGTCAACTTTCCCACGTCCTCCGGTGACGCCTACGCGTCTGGCGCGAAGTCTGCCATGGATTTCCTGGTTGACGCCGACAAGTGTGAGAGGAATCCGAGCGTTAGCTGCGTTGTTGCCTAGGTCTGGTATGTCCGCGCATCATCCCGATGTATGCTCGTTACGCTCAATGTGATAACAGCACTCGCATCGCCAACCCATACTCCAGCCTGTCGGTACCAAAGGCTCCCTTCATCTCAGCCTAGAGGGCTTGTACTGCCTTGCGGGCTTGGAGCCTCAACCCCATGCCCACCCTTTCGTCTCGCCACCACTCGCCTTCCATCATCTCCTTTCCCTCACCTCGATTCCCCCCTGCGATACATTCCTCTTCTCATCGATCTCTTCGTTCCCCCCAAACTGCATACAACCCGCCATCCACACCCTACCCAACATAGCCTTTCGCGCTCACGCCACTCCTTATCATGTCTGATTTATTCACGTTTAACGTGATTCACGATATCTTTATATTGGCCTCTCAACGACTTTGACGCCCTTCCTATCCTTACTTGTACCACCACCATCTCCTTCGCACACACCATGTACGTCAGCGCACGTCTTGCCTGTTACTGTTGTTTAGGGTTCCTGGCTGTCGGGATTGTATACTACTATCTGTTCAGTGTCCATCCATATGAATTTCTCCTCAGGGAGTCAAAAGTGGTGACGCCACTCACTGTATCCGGTTGACTCTACACGCGGCGGGTCTCACACTGTTATCGCGACTCAGACGACTCGGGCAGCGCTACGACGTTCAACGACGAGAATAAATCAAAAGCCTGCGGGGCGTTTCGGCGCACCCGACCCGATCCGCACACTCGGATGTCGCGGTTGGGAGCGAGTCTCCCGCAATGTCTGCTTGCAGCCACCATGCTCTCGACGAAACTCGTACACCGTTATACCTAGGACGGTCTCCGCCATTGACTCGCAGCGCAGTGGGAGACCCTGAGCTACGGTAGAGTGATGCCACCCTCCTCGCGCCTCGATCTCTCCACGGTGGAGGACAATACCTTGTCGCGCATCTAGACCTGACAGACAGGAATAGTGCCTCGAGCATGTCGTACAGGTGCGCCCAACGTTGAAACGAATACTACATTTCAGTCCAACAATAGCGGGTTCCGGCGTTCTCTCCTGGCAAACTTTCCCACCCTCCAAGATGTACGAATTGAAGACAATTGCCGCCAGTGTCATTGTCATACTGCTTTTTAACTCTTGTGGTTCGCCACAGCTACATGCATTCAGCTACGCCTAGTGCTCTCGCGTCAACCGCACACATCGATCCATATCGCTCGCATACTGCGCATCAGCCGTCCTCAACTTCACCAATGGATCACCTTTGCGATCTCGACTTGTCCGCCCTCATCCTGCTGGCCCCTACGCCAACCCCAGCAGAGGAGCGCCCTTGTGCTGATGTACCGCTAGATGCGGACAGTAGCGCGGGCATTCCTAGCGTAAGCTGTGTGATCGCATAGCACATAGGTGAGTGTCACTCACGCCCTCCGGGATCAAGTCCTGACCTGACTTTCCGGTGTTTACAGCTCCCCTTCCTTCCATATTGGACTATGCCACTATGCCATATACCCATGCTGCTCTATACCTTCTCAAATGCCTCATGTTATCGTGAGTCCTTGACGGCTCTTGCCAGATCTCATGCTCATGGAGAGAACCATAGATGCGCTAGGGCTCGCCCTTCGATCACGAATTGTGACTTCAGCTGTATGCCCTAGGTTTGATACTTGCTCCTATAGCCCTCCCTGTATCCATAGCCCATACCCACATCCCGACTGGTGCCAGCTATAAAGTAGCTTCGCCTGTATCACATAGACTCTAAGATAAGCTTGCAAGAACCTGATAAGTACGGATCGCTAATTGGCGCTGTGACGGAAAAAAGGGGCCGTGATCGAAACATGCATGTGACTCAATTTCCGGGAAATTCGCCGCGGCGCGCTCTTCGTCCTGCTCCTTCGTCATGACCCCGCTCATCCTACTGTACTTTGCTACGCTATCCAGAATGCGCAATCCAGAAAGCCAGTTGAACGGATAGATTTGCTATAGGCTTCATGCCTCTACTCTACTCACGGGCTCGGGTGCACAATAGGAACTCTCACTATTGATCGACAAGCACCGCCCTCGGCTGGCGCAATTGCCATTCTTCTACTCCAAGCTACATCAGTGTCGGATGCCTTATGACAGCCGGCACATTGGCTTATGAGGATCTGAGGATTTGGGGGGCTCGGCGCACGCAATGCACTACTTGACTAGAATTGGCAAACGCTATGATTCCGATTGGAATGACGCCTAAACATTCGACCACCATGAACAAAGGGTATTTTCTCCACCTTTCTCCACCGACACATATATCGACGTGCGACACGTCTTTGATTGCAGCACATCGTGATCTGATCTGATCTGACTATCAGAGGCTTGCAGGGTTCGGAATTTGAAGCGATATCTATGTGAGAAACGCAGCTTCTTCGTTATATTGCTCATCGGGTGCGACGCCGGAGTGTGTATATGGCAATTCTGAAGCGACCAGTGTATTCAGCAACTGATGAGCCGATCTGGACCCAGAATCGAGGCATAGTTTATACATAGGGAGACACTACAAGCCAGCTGCATGAGGTAGCAGGGGTGAGGGGGAGGATATAGTCGACGAGCCAAGAGCGCCGCTCTCCTCATGTCCCCGGACGTTTGTGGTACTCTGTCTTCTCAGCGCGATTGTGCCGGCATCTACTCATACATATCTGTAAAGGTATATGCCTTGTAAATCAGTCAAACTTCTGCAACATGTATCATCTCTCCTGTCTGCCGTTCAGGCTTCTATGGCAGTACCTAATTTGCGCGTGCTAGACGCCGTAGCCTTCACGGACACACAGCGACGAGACTGAGCTAATTGAACGCAAAGGGCCCACTGTCCGTATCTGGAGGGGACCCGTGCGACGCGTTGCAACTCCTCTCGTATCGAGCCGAAGTACCGTGATCGTGACGGGCGCGCTGTGTCACGTGTGTTGCCGTCACGGTCCTTTTGTCTGGGAGACGAAGGCGCGGCGTTCCTTTGTCTCTTTTACCATCGCCGGTGTAAACTTAGCGGCAGCGTACCTTCAAAAAGGCCTCCGTATGATGGAAGAACCTCGTCGAACGCCCGTCTGCGTCCGTTTCTTGTTTTCTTCACCGTTCTGCAGCCCAACAGCCAGCGATGCCGGACTCGTCTCTTGTCTTCCCAGTCTTCTCATTCCTGGGATTTGTGCTCTGCCTCATCCCTCTCCCTTGGCATCTTCACGCTTGGAACTCGGGGACATGCTACTACATGATTTGGACCGCCATCGCCTGTCTCAATCAGTTCATCAACTCTATCATCTGGCACGGTAACGTTCTTGATGTGGCGCCAGCTTGGTGTGAAATATGTGTGTAGTCGCGTTTCTGCTTTGCGAGAGAAGTGCTAACGATGTGATAGCCACACGCGTTTTTCTGGCTGCGGTCATCGGTATTCCTGCGTCATGCCTCTGTATCAACCGTCGCTTGTATACCATCGCACACATGCAGAGCGTCTCTGTCTCTCACAAAGAGGTCAGTTCGCATATTTCTGCGCCATCATCCCCCACCTGATCCTTGGACAGAAATGTCGCAACATCATGGTCGACACGTTCATTTGTGTGGCATGTCCGTTACTCTCTCTGCCCCTCGGTGCGTAGTCGAGTCTCTGTGACTCTGAATGACGTTCTGATCACCATCTTTGCAGCGTACATCGTGCAAGGTCATCGTTACGACATCTACGAGGATATCGGGTGTTTTCCGGTCGTTTATGATACCCCACCCGCCTTCCTACTGGTATACTCGTGGCCATTGATGCTCGGCGTCGCGTCAGGGACATACGGGGGTACGTGCGCCAGCGCAAACGCCGTGTTCTTCCACTAATGTAGAATTATAGCGCTTTCTATGCTCGCCTTCTGGCGTCGGCGCGCTGCGTTGCAAGAGTTCATGTCTTCCAACAAGGCACTCACTCGCAGTCGATATGCTCGCCTGATTGCTCTTTCAACGACCGAGCTGTGCTTCAATACACCTCTCGCCATCTGGGCCATCGTCTGGAACGCCACGTATCTTCGTGTCGAACCATGGGTCAGCTGGGAAGACACCCATTTCAACTTCGGACGAGTAGGCCAGATACCCGCTGTCATCTGGCGCGCGCAGACGGTGACCGCGGTTGCGTTGGAGATGGATCGATGGTTATTTGTCTTCTGCGCTATCGTTTTCTTCTGCTTCTTCGGGTTTGCCCAAGAAGCCCGCAAACACTATAGCGACGCTCTCCATGCCGTGGCCTCCCGCTTGGTGCCGAGCGATCTGCCTCGCCGCTTATCTAGCTCTTGGTTCCGTCTACGTGCACCGTATGTCTGGAAACAATCTCTTTCACTTTCTCCGCTGACGCCTTCTTCAGGACCGTTGGTCGCTTGCGCGACGAATCGAATTCGACCGCCGCCTTACCTTTGTATGCACCCAAGCCACCCTTGTACGCCGGTCAAGGACAATCGCCCACCTCCCTATCCGTTTTCGATAAGAAGAAAGACGCTTCTCTTCCTGGATCTCCTACCGCGTCGACATACTCCATGGCGACGACAGACGTTACGTCGGCTGCGCCGACCATGCCCTCCATCCCTTACACGCTACCACCTGCACCTCCAATGCCTGCGCGCTTCTAGACTGATGCATTCCATCATTGTTCCGTCCGTCACGTATGCACTTGGCTTCTCGTCGTCTCGTCTCGGGACTACGCCTACCCCCATACACTCTTTACACCTGCCCGCTAGCGCGCAGCCCCGTCATTTCCATTCGTTCCATCTCGCTCCATCGTGTACTTTTATCCCAGGACTCTGTAGTTCTACCGCTTTGTCGCCATGTTATCGATATCATACGCTTTTACGATTGCACGTACATCATATCTCGGATCCTACAATACGATCAACAGTCCGTTCGACCTCTTGTTGACGCTGAATGACTTGGTATTCGACATTCTTCAGGTCGGTCGTTCTCGTTCTCACTAGTCTGTTCTCCGCCGCGAACCCGGACGACTGTCACCAATTCGGAAGGAAATACTAGTACACGCTGCTGGGGACCGGGCTGTGGGTGAGACAGGCCGGCCAGCGCTAGCGGCCCTGGTTGACACGTTTGAATTCGGCCCGGATCGGCCCGGACGCCGTCCGCAGGTCCGACCCGCGCCCAACCTTCGAGTTGACAGGAAATGACCACCATCCCTAATAGGCTGGGATCCTAATCTCTCGTGTGCTGGCGTCAACAGGGTTACTGTTTTTGAAGACTGTCTACTGCTTACTGTGACCTCCAGACGATATCCATCATTCAGCGGCCGTATTCTCGTGATCAGATTAACCCTAGCCTAGAGGGCGCTCATCCCGACAGCCTTATTGAGCGTCCTGTGACCGTCTCACTGGCCTTCCTCTCCCTCTGGTGGTACAAATGGCTTCATCGATTGCTATCTGACTTTATCTCGCTGTTGAAATGCTTGGGACGCGGAAAACCCGACACTGTCGCCGAGCGCGCGGTCCCTCCACCAGACTGAACCACTTGGGTTCGTCAAGTCGCCCCGGTACGTACGGGTCACCCGGAGCTCAGCGACAGTATGCTGAGCGAGCCCGATACCAGACGCAATCTCACAATGGTCAAGCACCACCAGATAGACTAGGTCGTGCGCTCTCAATATGAGACCCCGAATTATTACGGCTTGTCCAAGCACCCTCGCTGCGGCTCAACCACCCTTCGAATGCACAGTCCTAGGGGTTCTCCGTGGCCATGCAGCTTCATCCGCATTTCTCCATCATTGCGCGCTGGGGGCTGGAGCCCAGCGCCCAGCGCTCGGGAAGCGCCGTGGACGGTTCTTCGACTGAGGACGCCCCCGAAGAGCGCATAAAAGAGGTCTCAAATCTCCCTAGCCTTCTGGAATCGTCGAACAGATACCGCCAACACTGCGATCGTATTGTTATCGCGAGCGTATTGTGATAGCTACAGAATAATACTGTATCCGACAGTGCCAGGTACTGTGGTTGTTCTCCGTGGGAAAGTCGCGATAAGGTGACGGATCTTCTATTGTCCTTATGTCATATTAGAATGACTGCACTGTCCCTTGACCCCCCCACCCTAAGCTGCACATTCTGTGTCACACTTTGCACACTCTCTGCTCAGAGCTCCCAAATCCGCCATACTCAGCACCTCCTTGCTCATCGTCGTCACTACCAATGGATACTTTCATCGTACTTTCTGAGGGCTTCAGCACTCTCTACTCGGCAGCAGCCAGAGACGCCAGAGACGCTAGAGACCTTTCTACTCCGGATCAGCTCGATCAACTCGACGTCGACTTCACGCCCCGAACCGACGTTCAGTCCGACGTGCCTGTCGATGGGGAGCATGGAAGTAACGACACATATGCACAGTGTACCATCGCATGACCAGCGCGTGGCACCCCGACAAGCTGTCGAGGTGCCACACATCTACTGTATGTGTATACCCTGCTCCGTCCTCATCACAAGTCTGACGAGGCAGTGATAGTCTTCTCTGTTGCCTCTAGCCTTGCGCCCTTCAGCGCGATGCTACCGAGGTTGACCGGGACCTCGAGGGCTACGCCCCCATCAGGCCGAGCACGCTGCCATTCACGGCGTGCGTGTTCTTGCCGACTCGTCTCACCACCGTTCTGTCTAGACGGTGCTCTGTCCGGCGAGTCGGCATTGCGATACCCTTCCGTCCCCGTACTTCTCGTTCGCCTCGTCTTCTCCTGGTCCCGTGAACCTGTAGCCGATCTGCGTCTCTATGCCCCGCTGTATGCCTCTATGCCCCATGTATGTTACATCTGTGTCTCCGTTTCGACTCCCTTGTCGCCTTTTTCCTGGTCAATATACAGTGCTACTTCCTGTCTCCTTACGCTTCGTAGACCCCCCGGTGAGAATCGGCAACCTTTGTAAGGTCTTGAGCGTCTGCAGGCGTGTGCCGTAATGTGTCACTCCGCTATCGGATAGATGGACAATGAGCCCCAGTGATTTCACACTGAGTGAATGAAGATGCATGCACACAGGTCAGGCAGAGACCCGTATGACTACCCATGGCCTTCAGTCTCAATCCCGCGTCGCCATTTGGGCGAAATCTGGTCTGAACAGTCTCCGATCAGTTTCCTGACACCACGACGGCCTCGGGGGACACCCAGGTCCTTCGGACGGTTCGCGAAGAGCGCTAAGCGGAGGGTAAGCTCAAATGAAGGTGGCGCACCGACGAGGAGGTGGTTATGGGTGCGAGTTAGTTGTGGGTGGGAGGTGGTTATGGGTCCCAGTCAGACGCGCTAAACAGTCACACATCGGCATTCTAAGGGCCAGAGAGATGCGGTTACGTGCGGCGGATTGTCAGTTGCGACTTGGCGTCTTTCACACTGCAGTAAGATTGGCAATCACTGAGTGATTTAGAACGTAGACGGATGGCAGAGTGCTTTTTACATGACTTGAGTCTTTACAGGAGGGTCGCACAACCAGGTGTTCTAAGATTCTAAGCGATACGACGGGAAACCGTGCGATGGGGTTCGGAGGAGAGGATGGTGAGGGTGATGGGATATTTGATGTAGGGAAGGACTGTGGAGGCATCGTGATTACATCGAGAGGCCGAGGTGTCGCGGAGAACGAAGAATAAACACGGATAATGATAAATAGGGGAGTCGGGGTGGGTTGCAAGAGGTTGAGTCGCTTGGAATATAGTACACGTCGAGGGATGGCACATGGGATAGAGGTGGTACAAGGCGGACACGGGAGAGATCGCAGAAGCAGGTCGGGGTCATTGGATAGTGTACAAGTGATTGCGCGAGACAGCACGTCGCGCGAGTGGCGCAGGCTGAGAACCTCGCTCTTGAGTGCTCGGGGCATCGAAGACCCGAGTAACATCACACTGAGAATCAGGGTAAGCACGCCTGCTATCAAGAGCGCCGTCGCGCAAAGAAAGTACGCACAATGAGTGTGGTTTAGCAGATGACACATATAGTGTGCGTGTCGCTGGAGAAATCACCCCTCTCCGCATTGACAGGAAGATCGATGATGGCGTCGGGGGTGTTGTCCGATACGAGTATAGACGCGTTGTCTGACTCTAGGATGTCCGGAGCAGCGAAGTTGGGGATAGTGGCGAAAGCGTCCATGGATGAGAATAGATATATGCCAGTTGGCGAGGAGCACGTCGAACGACGGCAAAAAGGTAGGATGTAGCGCGCGGAGTACGAGAGTTAGTAGGGCGAGTGGGGGACATTCTGCCTGAAGGGGGCTTGCTTATATAGGCTTGGCGTAGCCTGTAGCGTGACCTGTAATGTGACACATAGCGTGACTCGCCAGTACAATGTGGTTGCTTTTGATTGTGCGTATGTAAGCAAAAATAAGGACGCGGCCCGGATGTCGGACGTACCGCAACATGCACTTCCATGCGAGGCATTGATAAGGATGCTAAATTCCATTCTGCAGACTCGCGCGGTCGAAGCAGCGGGTCTCCGTGGTCGCCCTGCTCTCGCGGTACATGGCCCGTCGTGAATGATGTATGGCGATCAGAAGAAGCAACGCAGAGTCCCTTGGGCCCCCGATTTGAGGAGGTGGTCTTGAGAGGGGGCGGATGGCGGGGACGGCATGGCGGTTTCTTCGTTAGTACATAGAAGCTGCTTCTGGAAAGAGTCGCGCTGAGGGCCGCTGAGGGGGGGACCGTACAACTGCCCCTCGTTCGCGCATGAATTGAGTGAGACAATACCAGAGAGTGAGTATTAGCCAGATGGTGGCTCTACACTAGACGTATTGCGCCGCCGCATTCGACGAATTCAGACGGTGGTCGGAGCCTCGCTGATCGGCCCACGGGGGCCCACGTTGTCGGGGATCGTGGGAACATCCGGTCTTTGCACGTGTCGCTGCCCTGGCAGCGTGAAACCAGAGCCCGGCGCCCGCGTTCACATCTGCACATGTCGCCCGCTCCCAGATCGCTACGGAGATGCTCTAGTGGCTCGCTACTTCGGACCAACGCAGCGCACCCTGTCTCGTTAGAATGTGCGCCTCAGTGCCATTTAGCAGGCAAGCATTGGAGGGCGGGAGGTTGACTTCGAGGTGGCGGGTCCAGGACACTGGGTAAATTGCGTACGTGGTGGTGAACTTGGACTTCCTCTCCATTCTTACTCTGGTTCTGGCAGCTAGCGCGGGGGATCGGCATTGTTGAGCATACTTGCCAATTCTGCTGCCAAATCTCTGCTATTGTATCTCCCGCCACCCGCGCGAGATTTCCTCTGCCCCTTCTGGCCTACCATACCGCCCCTCTTCCCAGCCTATGCACGTAGCGTCGTGCCGCAAGATGCTACTGCGGCCTACGCCCTATACAACACTCAGTACTCAGGCTGATCTCGCTCCCGTGTGGCCAAGTACGTCTAATAGATTAAGGGGTCCACCTCAGGAAACTGATCCATGTTCAGCCACGCTCACGCAATAAACCATCGTCCTCGCCCGTACTATACAGCCGCTCGGCTGGGATCTCGGCTGCTTATGAGTCGACATCCCACTTATGGAGATCGACTGCGGATTCGTTGAGCTACATTTCGTGGCAGACCCTCAGCGCCATCGACATGAAGGCGTCGGGTCGTTCGCTGCCCCATGAGGTCCCCGCCTGTCCCCGCGGAGAGATTGAGCCCTTACGAAGTTATGCACTCTGCCTCTAGCCTACTATCGGCCATCCGAACCGCCTCGCAACATGTTGGGATCTGGGTCTCGTATGATAGCTTTACCGATCCAATGATAATCTTGTGTTGCACTCGAATCCATGTCGCTAGCGTCCAAGTAAACACCAGCGACTCAACTATGGCTACGCATATCGCCTACTGATCAAGCGCGTGCGACTGCAATACAGGACGAGCCATCTCACAGCTTTAACATTGACGCAACAGGACGAGGTCCAATGAAAGGTGCAGAATGATACAAGAGGTACGGGGCGGGGCGTCATCCGACGTCTTGCCAGTCTCAGGGGGTTGCCTCATCCAATGCTACATCGCTCAAGTCAAACTCCAACCTCTGCGACGAGCGAGGGCGAGTACTTACAGACAGATCGCGCTTAGAGTCCCGTCTTCTTCACCCCCGAGCCCACAGAGTTGAGGCCTTGCCCAACTCCATTGCCCAACGCCGACAGCCCTTGTCCTAGACCGCTAGTCAGTCCAGTGACGACGTTGTCTGCTCCCCGTCCGACACCTCCGAGTACACCTCGATCGGTGTTACGCCCAAGGTCAGAGAGGCCTTGTGTTGTGCCAGATAGGCCAGAGCCAGCGGCGCTGCCGACGCTTGCTACGCCGCCGCCGAGGGCGGTACCAAGATCGGAGACGGTGTTACCAAGTGCACCGAGTAGGGAGGACATTGCGAGTAGTGAAGATGATGGGGACGGCCGTAGTAAGGGGTTTGTACACGACAAACCCTTCCCAGCAGTCGTTTTGTACGGAGTCGGAGATGTGACGTATGCGCAGCGCCTGGATTAGCCACTGGACGGCGCCGGTACAGCATCGACAACTTGCGGCTCCTGGTAGCCTCTCAGGTGGGGTACTTCCAGCTGCAGTGTACCTTACCGAGGATGCAACTGCTGTATAGGTGACTGTAGAAGACCAGAGCAGGGAAGTCAGAGGGCGTGGCCCTCCGAGTCCTGCAGTAGGTACTAGGCGCGCCAGTACGTCGTCTCAGCTCCAGCGCCGACTGAGAAGTTGCAGGTCCGGTAGAAGTGCCTGGTTACATCAATGCTACGGGATGGAACCATCGTAGATGGACGTCTCGCAGACCGCGAGTATTACGAGGAAGTAATTTGCTTGTCTGCAATCTGGGCAACGAGAAGCCTGTCCAGTAGAAGCGTCGAGCGATTCTTGCACGTCTGACTGCTTGTATCATATGAGCAATGCAGTGAGAAGTTCGCATATCCGATATGACATGGAGACGCAGTGGATAATTCGAGCTTATACTTGGTGGACACTGGGCGGGCAAGGCAAGCCTCAGGCGTGCTCCCATCAGGTTCGGGGACATGGGCCGATAATCCGACGGCCAATCGGGATTCGGGAGGCGTTTGGTACTGTTGGCCCTTGTGCGCCTGGGCAGCCGCGGACTCCTTCCAGAGCGGCCACCACCAACAACCCAAGTTCGCCTCTTGAACCTATTCGAGGAGGTGCTTAAGCTGCCATTCGTATATTATCACTGCTTTTACTCTAAAACTACCCACGACCCGAAGTGTGCATTGAGTTCTCACGGGAAGACGGACTCATGGCAGCCGTTCGGCATTACCCCAGACACTGGATTTATTCTATACTTTGCACGCCTCATGAGTCGATGGTATCAGCGCACGACTACTCTACACACGGTCTTGCGAGCTTGCGAGAAGAAGTGTCACGAAAGTGACGCTGATCAGTAGTCTGGATAGGCCAGTCGAGCACAAAAGCACGGGGCCGCTTTGTCGCGCACAGTCGACCCTACGCAGTATCTCACGACCATTTTGGGCGATGAATACTGAGATTCTTGACTGCAGTAAGCTTTGAGGAGGACAAGGATGGTATGTCGTATTGTCGCATCTTCTCATATACCGGCAAGATACTCATGTTTGAGCCTCGCTCACTAGCCTTTTGCCTTCGTTCAAGCATTCGATCCCGGTCGTCTCACCCAAGCGCCTTTTACCATTCTCTTACTCTTGACATTCCACACAAATCAACCCCATGGACGCCTTCACCGAATGCTTCATCAACCTCGTTGACGGCGAGATGACTACCGTTCTCCCCTCTGTCGCTGCCGGTCACGACGAGGATGCGGTCTTGATTCTTCCCGAAGCAACTTCGAAGCCCTCTGATATCTCCTCCTGCGCGCCAGTTGAGGCTGATACCATCGCTGGGTATACCAACATGTGCATCATCGCATAATGTGTCTGTAATCTCTCGCCTTACCTGGATACACATTTGGATTCTGACTTGTCATCCCAGTATCCTTGCACCTAAGCAAGCTAGCCCCCTGGCTCGTTCCGTCAGGAGCGCGGTACACTCGGAGCTGCCTCGGGCCTCAGGCCCCATGCCGTCTCTCCGAGTCGCTTCTGTGCCTCTCCTCATAGGCACCCCCTCCGCTCCTTCTTATCCTTATACGTTCCGGTCTGCCTCACGATGTATCTCTAGAGTCTGCGCCTCGGATGTATCCTCTCAAACCCGCTTTGACGGTCTCGGTCAATGTATTTCTATCGTATACCCAGTTTGGTTCTCTATAGACGTTCTCTACTCTTTGGACTCGACAACTTCGTGGGATGCGAGTGGGATGTGCCATCGCGGCTACGCTGAGCGCCGCGAGATTTTAGTGAAATGTAAGAAAGGGGCCATTCTCGAGACAAGAAAACAACATCTGCGACTGTGAGAGCAAGAAGTACTGACTACTTGCAACTACCACTACTTGATGCGATTCGCAGAAAGTGTCAACAACTACATCGTTGATTCTTATGCGCACCAACTTCGAGCGCCGCGGCTTGCCGAGGCGAGGTTTGGGAAGACCGATGTGATGAGGCTCCGATACAGCTGCCCGCCAAGTTACACCACCTGAATACTCGGGAGAGAATGGGGCTCCTTCAGCTGCAAGCCGACGTGCATCTGTCTAGCTTCTGAGGACCGTGGACGAGTATGGACGCGGAGGACAGTGTTGACGCTGGAGGGTCTGCGGAGATCAGCAAACTTTGATCCGAGCACGTGGCACACAATGGCTGCAACGTCCTTTGTCCTGTTCACCAAAGGGCATTCCTTCGCTTCGTCTATGGAAGGAAGGCGTAATAAAGCTCAGTATGCCGCCAGTGGCTCTTTCAAGTGCGCCCCAGCTTCGACGCTGCTCTCGGATTTCTCGTTATACCCGACGTTATGCGCGCTGAACTCCCAATTGGCGCTTTTTTGGCCTCTGTACTTGTTCTCGTACCTATCCCATGGCACTGGAGAGCACGCAGCACCCCGACTCTCGCTATGATCCCATGGCTCTTCATCGACTGCTTCTCTCTTGCTGTGAACTCGGTCGTTTGGAACGGCAATGTCATCAAAAGAATTCCAGTCTGGTGCGACATTGGTACGTTCAAGCTTGTTCATGACCTTCGATATGCTCAGTCAAGACGCAGTCACCAAGCTCAACGTCGGCAGCACCGTGGCATTACCCGCCGCCTGTCTTTGCTTGACTATCCGTCTGGAGAGCATATCTGCGTGCCGCCAAGTCAGCGTATCGCACGCTTCGAGGAGGAGATGGATGATATTTGACCTCGTTATGTGCTTTGGCCTTCCGTGCGTTTATATGGCCCTTCGTAAGCCATCCTTCCCATCATAGTACCGAGTCCTTCTACTGACAAGCTTCTTAGACTATATCGTTCAAGGCCACCGCTTCGACATCGCAGAGGACTTGGGTTGCCGTGCCACCTACTACGTCTCCGTTCCCGCCATCTTCATCATGTTCATACCTCCTCTTCTTCTATCTGCGGCCACTCTGATTCTCGGAGGTGAGCAGGACTTGCAGCTATGATGACTGTACTTTCTGCTGACAGTCCTTGTAGGCATGGCCTTGGCTCACTTCTTCCGTCGACGGGCAGTCTTCGCGCAAACGCTCAAGAACTCGCAATCCGCGCTCACGACCGCGCGCTACGTTCGCCTCATGCTTATGTCCATCGTTCTCATGATCTGGACGCTTGCTGCATCTACACTTCAAGTCTGGTTCTCGACCCGCTACGGTCTGCGACCGTGGACGAACTGGGCCGACGTGCACTCCAATTGGACTAACATCGGGCTTTTCCCGACTGCCTTTCTTTCACCATCAGACCGTGTCTGGTCTGAGGTCGTATGGTGGACAACCCCGCTTTCGGCGATGTTCTTCGCGGCATTCTTCATGTTCGGCGAGGACGCGCTCAAGGAGTACAAAGCGTGCTGGATGTGGATCAAGACACATGTCCTTCGCATGAAACCGGCAGCACGCTCCGCGAGGAACTACGTTCCTGCAGCGTATGTCCACAACCCTTTTCACCTTCTTTCATATATTGACGATCGCACAGGGACCCGCCGTCGGCATACAAAACCCACCGAGGCACTATGCTGTCTACCTTCTCCGTAGATGGGAAGACCGATGTCTCGTCAACACTCGCCCCTTCTTACAGCAAACCCATACTCTCATCAAGCGCTTTGAAGTCCTTCGCCGAGGAGACGCAGAGCGTTAACACGGACTGGACCTCGGACGCCCACTCTACCATGCCCTCAACGCCTTCCGACTACGCACCGCCAGACTACGCCGCGGGCAACTATGCTCGACGACCGTCGCAGCACTCTATCAATGATACTCACTTCGCCAAATCTGGCGATGACATGGCATGATCCTCATATCACGTCCACTAGACCCTGCATCTTTTCGTGTTTTCCGCGTTCAGTCTTGCTCTGAATACCCTTACGTCTCGTCCTGCTTTCCTGCTACGCTCTTCACGCTATCCCCTATCTCGGACTCCCATACATGACATATTACCCACCTTGATGTCACCCTGCATACCGTAGTCATTCATTCGTAGTACACTAGCCTTGAAGGTATAGCCGGCTACGTCCCGACCTGTGCACAATATACTGTATTTGTACGAATTTCTTCGCTATCATGAAAACCCACCGGCTAGCTGCGCCCCTATTCGCCTGGTACAGGGCCGTACTGCCTGACACAGGTAAATCGTAAATAGAGCTAGGTACGAACCATACGGTTAGACTCTGTGTGCACACCTAACGCGAGATCGTCCTGCCGTCGATGAGCGCGCTCCGTCCGACCGCTTGTCTCTCGCCATCGCGGTCTTCGCTCCTCAGCCACACGGAGACGCTGCAGTCGTTGCACAGCAGATGTCCACATTTGAGGGGTGTTTGTGTAGCCATCGTATCGCATGGCAGACACTCATAAGTACTCCAACACTATCAGTGTCAGGCCTTCATGGTGATCGGCTTGCGGTAGTTCTTACAGGCTTTGGTGTGGCTGCGTCCAATCGGGCATGAAAGGGCATGGCATAGTCGCAAACCAACGCATAAACACTACTCAGAAAAGTGCATAAGACATAATCGGACATACGCCAGGGAAGACTCTATAGGCCGAAGCCCAAACCGTTACGCTACTTCAGTAATATCGGATCCACTCCAGGATGAGGTTGAGGTCCAAGGATATACAATCTACAGGCCAGGTCCATACGGTATCAAGTTACACGGGTAAGGTACAAACAGGACGATCAAAGCGACGAGACACAGATTCAGGATGTAAGGATCCAGGCATATTTATATGTCAATAATCAGCGGTCCCACGAGAAAGACTTAGTAGCGGCCCGCGGCAAGGACACGGTAGAGCGCGTTCGCCTCCTCGAAGCGCGAATGGCTCAACGTGAAGGTAATCATTTCTGCAGAGTCGATGTCTGAGGTCGGATCAACAATGCCGAGCTTGATGAGCGAGTTGTAGAAACGGCATAGCTACGATAGAGCGTGAGATAAGAATGAGATACATGTATCATTTGGGACTCACGTTCTGGACGCCTTGAGCAAAGCGATCGTCGGAAACGAGACCAGCGCGTTCGTCGGCCTCAGCCTCCTCAAGCCACTGTACGGCATTGCTCACGAAGCGGCCGAGTACGTCAAGACGTACGATATCTGCGATCGTCGTGTTGCCGTTGGCTGCATCGTGCACAGCGGTGTTATCGCGCAGAAGTCGACCAATGACATCAAGCGAAGGCATGGTCGGCGGGAGATTCGAGAGTACCTCGATGCAGTTCTCCGCAATCTCTTCGCCTTTGGACAGTGCACTAACCAAGAGTGGATGCGCCAAGTTTGGGTTGAAAGCAACAACACGCGAGAGGTCGTAAGACGTCAAGATGGACGGGGTCGTGAGGTCAGGAAGCACGCCGGCGAGAATGCGCATCTCGGACAGTGTCAATACACGCTCGCGCGCGGCCAAAAGAAGTGTTGCTCCCTGTGAGATGATTTGGGCATGGGCATCCTCTTCGGCAGACACCGGCGGCTGCGGTCCTTCAGTCTGGAGTTCACCGCGAGTCGAGTCGGCGAAGTCGTCCTTGAATTGGTCTTCGTCAAGCACAAGGCTGGAAGGACGGAGCTTCGACGGAAGGGCCGAGCGAACGAACTGGCTGGGCGAGAACGGACCGAGCTGATGACAAAACGGAATTAGTTCAGTTCGGCGAAGTAGGTAGACTGAGCGCCCTACATCTTGACCATCTCCGCGGAGTATCTTCCAGAGTACCCACACGAACTGCTCGCGCTCAGCAGAGTTGATAGCGTCTTGGTTCTCAATGGCCAGCTTGCGTTCCTTGATGAAAGTATCGTACAATGCGGACTTGAAGGGATTAATGCCGATGGGGTGCGGCGCGTACATAGAATACAGGATGTAGGAAACCAGGATGCGGTGGGAAGACTGGGTATAAATCAGCGTTTGCGATGAAAAGTTGGATGCGAAGAAGGTAGGAGCGGAATTCGCGGATTCAGGATGGCGTATCTGTGAGGAAATTGGTAAGTGGTTTGTAACAAACGGGGTTTGAGAATGGTCATAGAGTCAAGGCCGGCCTATTGGGACCTTCTCTAGTTCGAGAGCGAGTTATCCGCGCATCGATGGTATCATTTCATGATACGATACGGGCAACCCAGTTCCAAAAGGGGATTGAGGGAAACACTCACCAAGCGTAAATGCGGGGCCGACACGGGCGCTTCACGCCCTGTGCCACAACCCCAGTTGTCGCCGCGGTGCCCGGCTTGTATCGCCGCGATATGATGATTATCAAGGCGAATTCCTGCTTTACCTCAGACTGTGAAGATTCAAGTATGGGTAGTAGCACTTCGAGTGCCACCGGAAAGCGGTTCAATGGCGGAACCATGTGTGTGAAGGCCTGCGCCGCGGTCGAGCAAGGAAGGGTATATCCGCGGGCAAGCAGCTGGCTGACAGACTCGGGGTGGCCCTGTGGTGGTTGCGGCGAGATCGGTGGCGCCATCTGGGCGGGCGGAGGGCCCGCCGGAGTGGGATACATCACGGCGTGCAGCATCGGCAGTCGTCGGGGTCAGAGTCGAGAGGTCGAGCCTGTCCGGCGAAGAGGGCACCGTGGAGGACAGCTCGAAGCGCTGCCAATCCGCGCCGCGCTCAACATCAGATCGCCGTCACGGTCACATGGGCTTTCCCATCTCTATCCCCCACCACCATCATCGGCCTCGTTGCGTATTCCCATCACAGACCGTCCCCCGTTATCTTTACACATGTCCGAGGAAGCTACAGGAGAATCTTCTTCACGGGGACGCGGTCGCGGTCGCGGCCGATCTCGAGGTGGTATGGGAAAGTACCTTCGTGCCCGTGGACGCGGCCATCGCGGAGGCGGGCGACCGGCCGTCTTCAAGGAGCGTCTTGTGCTCGAAGGCGAGCAAGAAGAAGAGCTCGATGAAGAAGAAGCTGCGGCTCAGGCTCAGAAATTCTCGAGAAGGCAGCTTGGTACCAATGCTGACCGGTACAAGGAGCCGGAACCTGAGCTCGACTCCGAGGGTAGGTAGAATGTGGCACTGAACTCTGTGTACGTAGCTCATGAACTATGGTGCCTGTAGGCGAGGAGATACTAGAGCCTGAAGTAGACCTATCCAAGTTTCTCGAACGGCAACGCCTCGAGGATGCTCCTGAGACGATTCTGTCGCCAAAGTCAGATGTGGATGATGACGACGTAGACCATTCTCTAGCACATATCGGCACCGGAGAAAGATTAGACGCGATTTCGAGAAAGGGTAGAGTGCAACAAATTGAATGGGATGCTTCTCTAGAGGAAATGAGACGAGAGAAAGCTGAGGCTGAAGCAACGCGAGGTTGGTGGTTCCCGATGTCTACTTGAACCGCTACTGAACAACATTACTTGTGGATAGATTTGAAGAACCGCTTTAGAACCCAAGTTTCCAGACAACGAGGCAGCAGATTGAATCCCAGAGGCTCAACCTCTGTGCGGGGTAGGCGCAAGCAAGGTCAGCTTTCATTGTCTTAATCTAGCAAGTATATATGCTGAGAGTTTAGATGTTTATGTCGAAGCACCTCCACTGCCGACTGAACAAGAAGGCGCGCCTCAAGGAGAGAAGGCCCAGATGGAAGACTTCCTCGATGATTTATTGGGGTAGACCCGCTAGGGTGTGTCGACTGGTGAAATCTTCGCGTTATATCAACGTTTTATGGAAGCTAGTCTGCACCTCTGTATCATATAGAGGGAATCACTCCGATCACTCGTTGGATCGTCGATGTTAACGTGTCTAGACACTCTGAGTGCCGTATTGAGCAACACACTCTTTCGTAACCGGGAATGCTGATGGATGTTCGCAAATGATCGCTGATTTGCCCGCGGCAGGCTTCTGTGCGGTTGGAATCACGATCACGAAGGTGGTACTTGCGCAACGCCGATGAGATGAGCATTGGTCGAGATCGAGGAAACTCGTATGACTTGTACGTGAAGGACCGAGAGTCTTCTACGTAGACGGGTACACGGCGGTGGAAAAGTGGCGAGTGGTGATGGAAGGGGGTGACACTACTGTACAGGAGGGTTTTTCTTCTTCGTGTGTTGTACAACAAGGTGGCCGATACAAGTACATACATGGGGGAAGTATACAAAGCAAGGAGTGAAGGCGATTGGCGTACGCGAATACGGTGTGTGAAGGAGAGTGTAGCCTCGATAACGTGGAAGCGAAATGGGGAAGTTGTAAGGTGACGCAGAGATGAGTGCCGCATCGCAGTGACGAAGGCGATGCGATAAAGAGCGAGAGCAGCGTGCGGATGGTACTGCATGTGATGGTCAGTACTAGACAATGGTGGGATTAAAGGTCGCGCCAAGTGCCCACCTCTGCACGCTCAAGCAATGACGCACATGTTGCCAAATGTATTGAGCTTGTCCTGATCGACAGGTGCGACAGACAGCGACTGCTCAACGCCAGATGACGCGGCAGCGGCGTGGGGTAGTAGTTGATTTGGGTGGTCTGGGACGGCGCCACGGCCGGTGGCGAGGATGATGCACTCGGTGAAGGCATCCATCGGTAAGCGAGTAGGAGGGTGGTAGACAGCGCGCGGATAAAGCTTTGTCAGCTGGTGATAGGGCTCGAGGGAAGGTAGGGGGGTAGAGTTTGCTGGTGGTTCGAGGGGAGGCTGGGGGCATTTATACGGGCAGAGATCGGGATCCCAATTGTGAGATCGCCAGCGCCCATCCGCTGTACCATCAGACCGAGATAAGCCTCTGGCACGAGGCAGAGGCCGCAGAGGTCCGTTGGCATGT
Organism: Peniophora sp. CBMAI 1063; assembly: GCA_900536885.1. Taxonomy (NCBI): domain Eukaryota; kingdom Fungi; phylum Basidiomycota; class Agaricomycetes; order Russulales; family Peniophoraceae; genus Peniophora; species Peniophora sp. CBMAI 1063. The sequence continues at coordinate 52,335 of UWZB01000137.1, forward strand.
ATACCCTGGCAGGAACCCACTTACTTTCTTCAACCTCATATTGTAGGCACCATTATCTCCAATGCAAGGTCAGGCTTTCTCAAAAACTCCGTATACTCAAGTAGTCTTGACAGTCACCTCTCTCATCAGCCGCTCATCGGCACGCGCAGAGGCACACTGCGGTTCGTGTCGGAAGGATCGGCCACCCGCCAACCATGCCATCTCTGCATCTTCCGAGACGGCACGGACCATCGAGAGTTCGCCTACAAGCAATCCTTCTGAGCCGAAGCACCTCCCCGGGCTCAAGTCAGACTTACAGGAGCAGAGCTTGACAATAGACAAGAGCATGATGGCCCGGCCGACCCTTCTGGGGCGCATAATGGAGAGGCAGAGACGATAATAGGTGCGGCGGACCTGAATCTGGCCATCGTAGAGCATTAATCAACTTCTCTTCCTCAGGGAAGCTTCCTGCAGTGAAAACCCACTAACGGGTCGCAGCTGGCGCGTGGTGGCGCCCGAGGGTGGTTTTGCTCTCGGCTCTCGTGGCGAACCTGCACGTGCGCAAGTTGATGATAGCGAGCATTGATATGAAATCGGTACAAGGTGGCCCTTGCACTGAATGGCCTCGTCTTGGGGGTGCCTGGGGGGGAGGATGACGGGGGAGGCCTCCGCGAGGGCCCGTCGGACTTGGGGAACTCGCACATTCTGCAAGGAGCGACCAAAGGGAGCATGTCATAACCTCATAGTGTCAATACAGGGCAGCACCAGGACATTGCTATGCCGCGTAGGAGGGAATAAGTAGGCGGCCAAGAGCGGATGCACGGAACGAGCAGTTTGAGGCAACCGGCCATGCTGCGATGTCGCCTAATCGAATGCAGAGCGATCTCGGGTGAGCTGCACGCAGACAGACTCGGCGGATATGTGCGCCTTCGTTCTCTTGGCACGTATAGTCACTTGCTGTATGTTCTCGTCACTCTGGACCGAGAATCGTACGGACTCATGAACGAGTTTCTCGAGAGACCGAAATCCCGATGCCTCAATTTGCTGAACACAAGATCAGATGCAATTTCCTCTGAGGGCGAATTAAACATGCAGCACGTACTGTGACAACATTCGTGACGATCGAGGTGTATGGCACATTGGCATCCTCCGCCAGGTTCGGCTTCTCGTTGAACAAGAAATCAAAGCTGATGTTCTGCTTGACATCCCTCTCTTCCGGCGTCATACCGACTGTGACGGGTACTATCAACCCGTAGATGCAGAACGTGATGTCCTGGACTCCTGAGCGTGAAGTGGTCTTCCAAATCACGCTACCCTCTGCGCGCAGACAGAGCTCAGCCTTTGGAAGCTCAACTGACAAATCTGTCCTTGCACTCTTAGAGCGATTGTGCGGTACAGACAGATATCACCCACGGATCTCCTGGCACACACCCGCCGCGCTGTTGACGGCCGTTGCAGTCAAGGCTTTAGAGAGTGCGCGTCCGGACACAAATGGCGCTTGTGATTGCACGATCCCGGTGACTATCGCAACTATCTCCCAGGTTCGTATGCTGAAGCGAGAATCGTCGGAGGCGGCGGCCAGTAGTAGTGTGCTAGGATGCAGATAGAACTCCAGTGACACATTCAGAGGTTGAGCTGCTTCTCGTCCCCACTGATCGCGCCCTACAACAGCGTGAAACGCCAGCTTGTTGATGGAGACTATGTCCGTTGATGCCATCGAGCAGGGTCTTCACCGTCTTGGTGTACAGGGTAGGCGCGTCGAGCAGGTGGTGGTTCCATCTCAAGCTCGGAGTCGTGTGCGCGACGCTGCTTGACCGTAGACGCGTCGAGCGTGTCGCATGAATCAGAGTGACGCGCTTGAACCTTGTCGCTGCCCGTCATCATCGTTTCTATACCTCCCATACGCCCGACGAAATAACCTTTACGCTTATGATGCCCACAACGCGCACTTTGAGTCGGGTTTTGGCCGGTCGCACCGTCTAAGTGACCTCGTCCGTATTCCCTGGGCCGGCAGTGCCTGCGCGCTTCAGGCTGTACACTCGCCCACACAATCTCGCGATCCGCTGACACGACCCTGCTCATGCGATCATACTTGTCATACAGTGACCTTATACCATTGGATGGGTGCTACATACACACACGTTCAAGAGGTACTTGTACCCCGCCGACCACTCTGTTGAGGTCTTCGGCGGCCGCTCCCTCATGAATCGTCTGACTACTCATACAGACCGGTAAACATACGCATACGCCACACACGCTCTTCCACTCCAGATTACGACGTGCACCATCTCGTACCAGCCACGGACTTCCGCTCATACACAAGCCTGTGATTAAGGGCATGACGACGTACCTAATAGGTGGTGTGACCTTCTAGTGTCCCCTCCCATGGTGCCCGCATATAAAGACCGGTGAATGAGAACACGAGGGAACTTTCCCTCAACCCTCTATCGCTGCAATGAAGATGGAGATCTCTCCGGGCTTACGATATCTGGCGGGCATAGCGGTGAAGATGACGGCGGGCTTGACGGTCGCGCATATGGGCCTGTCGGCATTGTGTCGCGCTCTGGAGGTTCAAACCCCGTCTATTCTGCTCATCGGAGCAGGTAGTGCAGCGCTCTTTCTTCCCAGCGTCGCTCTCTATTGGCGCCTGTGGTGGTTTGTGCAAGGGCGCAAGGCCAGGGCCATGGGCGCTACGTTGCCGCCTGAAGCCAAAGATGCCCTACCCTTCAACCTTGGGACTCTAAAGATGATGATCGATGCTTTTGAGAATGGCTACACCGGTTTGTACTTGTACAGACGAATTCTTGAGCCATTTGGGCTGATGAGCGTCATGACAGGTGAGGCCTATAGGCCCATCCTGGAGAAGAATGGTATCACTGGGAACGCTTTCGCGTTGAAGGCTGGCTTCTCGCCCCTTGTGAGTGTTGAACTAGACATGCGTATGGATGACTAGCTCAAAATCACCCGAAGCAATACTATACAATGGAGCCGCAGCATGTAAAGGTAAGCCAATGTCAAGACTTGTGAGCGTCCTGGCCAATATCCTGATTCTGACTTCTGCGATAGGCCGTTCTGGCGACGCAGTTCGACGACTGGGAGAAGGGGGATGTCTTTAAGGGCCAGATGCAGTCGGTGCTTGGCACTGGCGTCTTCAATTCTGATGGCGAGATGTGGAAGTCGGTGTCAGATCTTCAATCACGCGGCGCTTCGGAGGCTCATATTGTCACGTCAGGTTCCACCGAGGGATGACGAGACCCTTCTTCAGCAAGGTGCGTCAATGTGCACATCCAGCTCACTCTGTTCCTCAATCGTTGTCATGTAGGATAGGATCTCCGATTTTGATATCTTCGACGCCCACGTTACGAGTGCGATCGCGCAGGCTAAAGCGCGACTTGCGTCTGGACATGCTATTGACTTTCAGGTCTGTCAGTACTTCAGCCATCGCGCTACAACTCGCTGAGGCAATGCTTTAGGACATGTGCTCCCGCATCACGCTCGATAGCGCTACGGCATTCCTCTTCAATCACGATGTGGCCTCTCTGTCTGCAAGCCTGATCTATCCTCCCGGCACGCCTGAGGCCGTCAACCAGGACCGAGCGCACCCCAGCAATGCCTTCGCACACGCATTTTCCTCCGCACAGCACCGCATTGCCTTCCGTTCTTTCCTTGGCGATGTTTGGCCACTAGCAGAGATCACCGGGGACAAGTCGAAGAAGGACATGGACATAGTAAACGCGTACATCGAACCCATCATCGAGGAGGCCATCAGGGTAAAGCGCGAGGGAAAGACTCCCGAGATCAGCGACAAGACCGTCGAGGGCCACAAGTCGCTCCTCGACTACCTTCTGAGCGTCACTGAGGGTACTTCGTCGTCTTTCTGAACAGTGCAGACGATTGACGCAATCAACCAGATCGCGCCGTCATCAAGGACGAAACTCTGAACATCATGATCGCTGGTCGTGACACTGTATGTACACAGTTGGTGCTCCAGACCATCAACTCATGATACATTCAGATCGCTGCTACTCTGACCTTTGGCGCATATATGTTGGCTGAACATCCACATGTGCTCAAAAAGCTCCGCGAAGAAGTCCTGAATACGGTCGGCCCATCGCAACGTCCGACACATGAAGACCTCAAGTCCATGAAGTACGTGCGCGCCTTCTTGAATGGTGCGCACTCTCTTCATCTTGGTCCCGAGACTTGAAGACTGAACGTACATATTAGAGGTGCTCAGGCTGTATCCTCCCGTGTGAGTCCTTTCCTGGCATAGCATGTCTGCGCAGTTTCACTGGAACCATCATCGTCTACAGTCCCTTTGATGTACGGTGAGCCGGGTACAATCTTGTTGCCTAGCGGAGATCTGAGCATGACCAGCTGCGCGGTCCGGGATACACAGTGGCCCTCCGCGAACCCCGGTGGTCAGCCGCTCTTCGTCCCAAAGGGGACACAGTACGTCGCCGCTTCACCATTGGCGTACGAAGGCTAAGTGCCTCGACAGAGGGATCTACAGTGTCTTTCTTATGCAGCGCCGTACCGATCTCTGGGGCCCTGACGGTTAGCCTTTCTCGCCATTCCCGTCACAACTTGTACGCTGAAAGGGATCACTCACTCTTAGCCGAGGATTTCGACCCCGACCGCTTTATCGACGAAAGGCTGCACAAGTATCTGGTACCTAATCCCTGGGTATTTGCGCCCTTCAATGGGGGCCCAAGGTACGGAGCTTTTATTGTCACAGACGTAGGCACCGCGCTAATCAGCCCTCGGATGCCAGAATCTGCCTCGGACAGCAATTTGCGTACAATGAAGCCTCCTTCACGCTCGTGCGGCTCATGCAGGCCTTCGACTCCATCAGCCTCGCGCGAGATGTGCAGCCAAAGGAGACACAGCCCCCTGCTTCTTGGGCACAGGCCCCTGGGCGCCAGGCTATCGAGAAGATTGTTCCGAAGCAACATCTCACCTTGTATGCTCATGTGCGTACCACGCAACTGAGGGCCTTGTAATGTTGCTTATATAACCATAGGGAGGTCTCTGGGTCAGAATGGGTGTCATGGAAGAGGCTCAGACTCCCGGCCCTTGAGTGGGGGGGTGCTTGCAGGCGTTGATGTTGCGAATTGTACTCGTCCTAGGGCAGACACGATCTACCATCTGTAATAGTATAGCTCTTGTACGATATCAAGTGGAAGATGATGAACCTTCCACCTGCTCCCGTGCTCGATTCGCGTCTGTACTACGACGAACGCCAGTCTCTTCGGTATGTGATGGTGGTTCTAGACATCGCGACTAAGAAGACGCGAGAGCCACCACTAGGGGCACGCGCCATCCCGGTTCGCCCAACCGTGTTTCGCTCCCGGTTGCAGTCCCAGTTCAAGCACGGTTTGAAAGGGAGCGCGATGCCTTTGCCGCACGCATGCACCTTTTCGACACGTGGGACAGCACGCGGCGGAAACTGCGACCGCAAAAGCGACGAGTTCGGGCTCACTGCCAGCTTCCTGGACGACGTGATCTGGAGGGATCGCCTTACATACCAGCGCATATGTAGGCTTACGTAAGCCTCCTACACCATCGCGGCAGTGATAACCCGGGCACCGTACAAGCTCGATGTGTGCATTGTGCGGGTGTGTGTCTCGTCAGTCTTGCT
>UWZB01000138.1:0-57912 GCA_900536885.1 Peniophora sp. CBMAI 1063
GAGAACGCCACAGAGGGTGGATTGCAAGATGGACGAACTAAAGGAGCTTAGGTACATGGGGGGAGAGTCTTATATACAGGTCAAGGCAGTGCGGGAACGGGATGACGAAGACAGACAAGCAAGCGGATGACTGAGCGAGCCGGGCCCCGCTGACAAGGGAAGTGTGTGTAAGCGGGCCGAGTCGTGCGTGAACGGTGTGAGTCATGCAAGTCCGGAGTCCGCGTGCCGAAATGCCGAGATGCCGAGATGCCGAATCAGAAAAGAAAAGGAAAAGGAAAAGGAAAAGAATAAGGATATTGCTGAGTCACGTGACGGCCAAACCATGGCAGCCGTCAGTCCATGACGGGCTCGTTCCGACCACTTAATGCGCACGAATGGGCAGCTCAAACATACGTCCGCGCGCAAGAGCGGCTTGTTGAAGCGGCAGCAGCCAACGACGTTCGGACGCTCAAAGCTCTCATCGCTGATATACAACAGCGGAAGCAGGCTGAAGATGCAGACATTCGCGTTGAGGAACCCGAGGCAGCAAAGGCTGGAGACTCTGCAGAGGAACCGCTTGACCTTGACGCGAGGGATTGCACAGGTCGCACGCCTCTACATGTTGCGATTCTGGCTGGAGCACGTGGCTCTGCGCTCGAGTTGATTGACGTCTGTCCCATTTCACATATCGTCTAGGCTAATACTGATGTATACTATCTCTATCTAGGCTGGCGCGCGCATGGCACCACGACTCGTCGGCGGGCGCACATCACTCCACCTGGCAGCGCAGGCGGGGATGGACGTCGTCGTACAGGCACTACTCGCTCGAAGCGAGCGGAATCGTGCCGAGGCTGAAGCGAAGGGTACATCCGTCGAGGCGGAAAGCATGGCAGTCGACGACTCTGAGGGCGAGCAGGAGGAGGGCAGCGAGGGAGAGTCTACGGAAGAGGAGGAAGAATGGGAGCAGGTCAAACGCTCCGACGCGCGCCCTACAACTTCGCCATCGGAGTCTGCTGATGCGCTCGAGGACCCACCCGCTGATGCGCCCGACATCCTCGATCTCACCGCACCAGACTGGGACTTCGGCTTCTCTCCACTCATCTACGCCATCCTCGCCGGCTCCCTCTCCTCTGTCAATATCCTCCTCGAAGCTGGCGCACCGGCTGACAAACCCACAAAGAACGGTTTACATCCGCTCGCTGCAACCATCTTCACGCGTGAGAGCGCTGCTGCTGCAGAGATTGCTCGGGCGCTTGTGGAGAAGGGCGCCAGCTGTACCGTTGCCGATGGGAACTGGCTCTCTATTCTCCATCTGATTGTTGCAACACCTGGCCGCTCAGATGTCGTGCGCGCGCTACTCGAGTCTGACACTAAAGGCGCCCGTGCAGCGCAAGATGCTTCAGCGTGGCAAAGCAGCTACATCGTGCACCCGTTTGGAACTGCAGTAGCGACAGGGAACTATGCCGCCGTCGCAGTACTCGCTGCCTTCGGCGCCAAGATGGGGTTGGTCGAGGAGGACGTTTCGCGTGCCGTCGATACGCGAAAGCAGCGCGCTTGGATCGGCAACGCTAAGGACTGGCGCGAGTGGGTGCACCATCCGCTCGAGGCCGCGCTAGCGCGAGGTGAAGGGATCGAAGGCATCAAGATGCTGCTCTCACTGGGTGTGAAAGCTGATGCGCCGCCACGAGCGGCCATCGAGCTGGGACCTGAGGATGATGTTGGAAGGCGATATGCTTCGCTCGCGGATTGGGCTGGTCAGGCGAGGAAAGCTGTTGACGCTGCCATCAAGCACAAGACGGAGGGGCCGAAGGATACCGCACCGGCATCATCAACATCAAGCGCCGACCCTTCGCAAGCGACGAGCTGGACCGAGTGGCGTGCCGCTATGATTGACATCGTCAAGTCTCTGCGGTTACCGGAGAACTACTCTGGGCCCAAGATGCTTCGACTTGGAGGCTCTCGGGGCGACTCGGATGATGGTCCGTTGGAGAAGCGTAGTCTTCCTGAGCTCGAGCGCATGCACGATCATTACGTGGCACTCGAAGCCTTACTTCGCGAGCAACCTGGCGTCCCACCCGCCCCAACGTTTGAGGAGAAGGTAGAGGAGAAGAAGGAAAAGAAGGAGGACAACGAGTACATCGAATATCGTCGCCTAGATCGCTTTACGGCCTATGACGCCGTCCCATCACATCTTCGTGCGCGATATGACAAACTGTATGAAGCCGCGTGGACGGGAGACAACAAGACAATCCAGGAGTTTTGCGTATCTGGCGAAGAGCCGATACAGATCGCTGTCATGGCCACCAATGCGCATCCGCATGGAGACATCTGGCCTGGACGTCAAGGTGAGTTCACACCCGTTGCATAGCTTTAACGGACGTTGACCAGCTCATGCAGGCTACACACCTCTCATGGTTGCTATAGAGCGCAGACATTGGGACACAGCGAAGCTGATCCTTAGCATCGCGGAAGCTCAACACAAGCCCGACGACGCTCAAACTTCCGCCACCGAAGAAGAGTTCTCAGACGATGAATCTGAGTCAGAGTCCATGGATATCGACGAAGAAGACCCTGAGCCGAAGCCCATCGACTTCACTGACATCGCCGCACGTCCATCCAAGATCCAGTGCCGCGCTTCACCCTCGGACTTGCTTGATATCGAAGGCGGCTGGCCGGCCGACGGCAAGCTTGCGACGGCTACTGCTCTGCAACGGACTGTATACGACGGTGACATCGATACATTCAAGCACATCCTCGAGCTCTATCAGCACGCTAAGGTCGACCCTGCGGGCAAGTGGGCGACATTCGGCGTGATTCTTCGCCAGGACCGTCCGGAGTTCCTGGACGCGTACATCCGCAAGACCGGGTCCGGCATCTATCCCTCGCGTACTAGTCTCCCTACAATCGAGCTTGATACGGACGATGCTGATGGTGTGGAGGTGGAGAAGAAGAAACGCGTATACCTTGGCCTGGACTGGCATGGTGTGAAGCACTCAGAGCGGGGCAAGATCCAGCCGGTACGACTCGCGCTCGGTCCAATCTCCAGTCCAACAGCACGTCAGGCTGCAGACCATGGTTCTCTCAAGGTCCTGGAGTACCTCTCGAGCTCTCGTCCACTCGCTGCGTACCGCGCTTTCATAACTGCACATCCCGACAAGAAGAGCGCGCGGGACATCATGAAGTGCGCGTCGGAGTCGGAGCAGCCTCGCGCGGTGCGTGCTTGGCTCGGATGGTGCCTCAACGCTCTTGACGAGAGCGTGCTGCTCAACGCGATCTGTGCGGATTGACTGGGCGTTGCACGCGCGCTGTTCGAGCTTGAGCCGGATCTGATGGGCGATTATTTGCATGCGCGGTAGGCGTCTATCTTCACCTCAGTGTACACATTATTACTGATCACGCCGCTTAGTGCCAAGTTCAGTGGTTTGACGCCGCTACTCGCCGCTGTACGGGCCGGCGTCAAGCCAGAACTGTTCGACTTCTTGATTGAACGAGGTGCAGAACCGGCGGACCGTGATGCCCGAGGGTGAGCTATAGATTGTCCTCGCCAACGATTGTCTACTTACAACTTGGTAGCTGGAACGCCTTCCATATACTTTCTGTCGTGAGCGAGAGGGAGCAAGAGACGTACGAGAAGTACGAGACACTGGCGAAGCACCTAGTGCAGAAGCTACCGCAAGAGCTCGTGCTCTCTCTTCTTGCTCAGCAGTCTCGTGGCGCCCTGAACACAGTGCGTGACCTGGTATCTCTTCATCTACGAGCTTCGCTGATACCGTATCCAGCCCTTGGCGCTTGCTGTAAAGAAGGATCGCCCTTCACTCCTCGCGCTCTTCATCTCTCTACCGCTTCCCGACTCCATCTACCTATCGCGCGACGCTTCCGCCTCAACCGCACTTCATGCAGCCGCTCAACGCGATCATGCACACTTCGTTCGCGCTTTGACCGCTGGGGGCCCCGCTGAGCTGCTGCATGCCGAGAACGGCGTCGGTCAGACTGCCACTGAGGTCGCGGGTTTGCGACTTCTCAACAAGTGGACAGAGACCGGCAGCGGTTCGCTGCCATCGTTGAAGTGGGACTTGCCGATCAAACAGAGCGATCTTGCCAAACTCGAGCACCCTCGTCCGGATAAGAGCCTGCGTAGGCGCACGGAGGAGCTTCGGCATGAACTCGACGTACTGCTCCAGACTGGGAAGCTCAACCGCTCGGCAAATCTCGGCAAGGCTCTGCTCGCGTTCGCAGAAGCGCTGGAGGCGAAGCTACCAACAGTAGCCGTCGACGAAGGTGTGAAGGGCAACTATACCTCACAGGGCGCTGTGGAGGAGACGTACTGGATCCTCTTCGATGCAGCCCGCGCGCGACCGACGAAGCGCGGACTTGTGCACGTTCTCGACGTCCAACGCTCGGTTGAACATAATGTCAGGCAGGCGGCGCTCGACCGGGAGGAGGAGAAAGCAGCGTACGCTCCCTACCAGGAGCGGGTGGATAGTATCGATGATCAGCTCAAGGACGCCAGTATCTTCAAGGAGGTGAACTTGAGATACATGAATCGCCGCATCATGCGCGGAAATGGTTCTATCAACTGGTTTGTGGATGTGGACGAAGTGTATTAGGTACATGGGGTCTTGGTATTGGCATAGTACGCCCGATATTGCTTGATATGTACAGTACTATCCAGAACAGCTTCATCAATTTCATCAATGCTTTCTATCATCCTCTCCATGAACGAGTGCAGTGTAATGTGAGTAATGTGTAGTTGGGTCTACAGTGTAATGGTATCAGGACGATGCTGTATGCAGTGGATAAGGACTCGAGTTCTAACAGTAGTATACGGTCAGGTATAAGGGATGTACATTCAGCCTGGAGGCGTCTTGACAGTCTGCGAATCTATACCGACGAAGGGAAGTACACATTCTTTCACGAAGTATAGATGAAAGCGGCTATCTTGTGTAAGTTCGGGGTGGAAGGTGGTCAGTAGATGACGTCCTTGGCGTAGGGCCACAATGGCTTGATCAGGACCTTGGTCAGATAAAGTGGGTGGGAGTAGGTGCTCTGGTAGTCGAGCAATAACCTGGATAGGCGGAGCGCCGGGTTCCTGCGCCAGAGACAAGATGACCTAATGCAAGCGTGAGCGTGGTATCAGCGATAGAAGCGGTACCGGCACTCACGGGTGCCCGAATGAAGATACCCATGAAGGGCCGGTCGGGATCCTTGAGTCCTTCGATCTCAAGCGGTGCTTCAAATGACTCAACTTGAGAGCCCCAGCCGTTGCGGGCGATGTTGACCGAGATGCCGCCGAGTAACTCCTGACCGCCCTTCTTCGCGTTGGTTACAGTCTTAGATAATAGGATAGCTCCAGCACAAGTACCCCAGACGACTTTCGTTCGTACGAATTCGCGCAGAGGTTCGAGAAGGCCAGAAGAGCGGGCCAACAGGGCCATTGTTGTAGACTCTATCGCGACTGAATGAGTACATGCGTGACAAGCGATGTCCCTCATACTCACCGCCGCCGGGTATAATCAAGGCCTCGCAAAGGGACAGATCATCCGGAGTCCTGACTTGCACGACCTTGATGCGAGTCTTCGCAGAGAGCTTCTGCAGCGTCTGCTGGTGCTCTAGGAATGCACCTTGCAATGCTGCATATAGCCGCGTCAGAAGAGACCAAGTAAGCAGAAGAGCGAGAGAGCTGACCGAGGATACCAATGGTCACCGTATTCGACGCCATCGCGTTACGCGACCTCAACGTCGACGTCGACGGCGAATCCTGCGATGAAAGGAAGAGCCAACTTTCTCGTCGCGTGCATTGCGAGCGCGAGACGCGCCAAACTTTGACGCGTTCGGACCGTCGGCACGACGCGGGAGCCGGTGTTTGGCTTTATTTTTGCTGTGTTCACTTGAGGGCCAGCCAACACGCCGCAGCGTCGTTTGCTCTTGACCCCCATCCGCCCTGTCCGCTTGTCGTAATTCATCCCCAGATTCTTTCCACTTGCCTTCGTCCGACCATCTTCGTGAAATAGTCGCTTAAAGCGCGCCCTTTCGAACGACTTTATTTGTGCCACTGGGCCGTGTCGCAACGTTACTACCAACTGCGCTCGCCCGCTCAGCTTGGGCGCTAAATCCCAACCTCAAACAACTTGAAGGACATTTTCCATATCTCAAACTATGCAAGACGTCAAGCAGGAAGCAATGGACACCGCTGACGACGCGGGCAATACGACACAGCCGGCCGAACACGTCACGCAAGACCTTCAAAACCTTCAATCGCCCAACGGCGCCACGGCCTCTGAACCTCAAAAGCCACAGTCTGAATGGGATCTTTCGCTCGCGTCGTTGCGTGCTGAGCCTGTTGATCCTGAAGGTTGGAATAAATTAGTCCGATTAGCTGAAGATTCGGGGGATATCACCCGTATCAAGGAGGCGTACGATGGGCTCCTTGCAGTCTATCCCAATAGCGTGCGTGATACCAGCATGTGTTATGCTCGAGGACTGGGATGTGAACATGTTTTTCTGCAGGTCACGGCGCAAATCGCCTACGTCAACCATTTTATCAACCCCGGTCAGTATCAATTCGCCGAAGAGCTATTCAAGCGCTTCCTCTTGGTTAGCCCGCACATCGATTTGTGGCGGGTGTACTTGTCATATGTTCGGTACGCACGCGTTTATTCTTCTCCCTTCGTAATCGCTGTCTCTAACTACGGCGGCTCGTTACACCCCAGCAGCCGTATCAACTCTAGTCCACAAGCTCGCGAGAACGTTCGGAAGGCTTTCGAGTTCGCTCTCAATCATATTGGTCACGACAAAGAGGCGGGCGACATCTGGGTCGACTACATCCGGTTCATCCAACAAGGCGAGGTATGTATGACCCCTAACCGTCCCCCGCAGTGCTCAGTATATCCGCATATCCGACACAAGTCCAGGCGGATATGCGGATATACTGTGTCCCTTACTTCATCGCCCCTTCCATCTGTCATCTACCCCATACCAATTCCATTCGTCGTCGTTGTGTTCGATGTGCCGTGCGATCGTACCTCTGCGTGATGCGTGATGCGTGAAACGGTGTGATTCGACTCATTAGCCATTGAGCACGATGCAAAGTCCATTTGCGTGTGAGCGTAGCACCGCACGTCGCGCACATCTGTCACTCGCATTTTGACTCAGATGTCATCCACGATATACCCACCCGTCTTGTTCACGATCATACGGCTGACTCTACGACGCCCCCCAGACACCGACAACACGCGATGAGCAGACCAAAATGGACCAACTACGCAAAGTCTACCAGCGTGCCGTGCAAATCCCGCTCGACAACGTAGAGCAACTGTGGCAGGAGTACGAGCGCTTCGAGAACGGGCTCAATCATGTTCTTGTAAGTCTTCCCCGGTTGTCTCATGTCGTGCACGCTCGTTCTCATTATTGCTCTATAGGCGAAGAAGTTTATGGCAGAATTCTCGCCTGCCCACGTACAAGCCCGCTCTGTCCTACGCCAACTACAGAAACACATCGGTGCCATCTACCCCAAGACCTCGTCACCGTCATTACCGATATGGCTCCCGCACCGGCCCAAGTTTGATGCTGCAGACCGCGCGCTCGTTGGCGCGTGGAAGGGATACCTACGTTGGGAAGAATCTAATCCTCTCGAGCTCGAGGATAAGGATAAGGCGGTGCTTGCATCACGCATTCGCGGCGTCTACCGCAAGGCGCTTGTACGAATGCGCTACTTTTCCGAGATCTGGTACATGGCATACGTTTGGACCGCCGCCTCAAGCACGCAAGCGCAAGCCCTGAAGCTACTGAAAGACGGCATCGCAGCGAACCCGACCAGTTTCGTTCTCAACTTCGCCTACGCCGAGGCGCTAGAACTGGAAGGCGCGGGAAGCTTTCCCGCCGTTCATGAGCTTTACACTACGTTCCTTGCGACGCTGCGCAAGGATCTTGAGCAGCGCGAAGAGGCGCTTATCAACGCGAGCGCCGATCTCAGCGGCAGTCAAGACACCAGCGGCATACCGGACGCCAGTCAGGCGAGCCTGCAGATGCCGAATGGCTTCAACGCTCATGTCGCAGACGAGAAGAACCCGCTCCGGAAAGACTTCAACGAGCGTCGGCGCGAGTATGGCGTCGTCTGGATCATGTATATGCGTTTTGCGCGCCGCGCTGAAGGCACGAAGGCTGGTCGTGACGCATTCGCGAAGGCGCGGGTGGATAAGCTCGTACCATGGCAGGTCTGGGAGGCCGCTGCCCATACCGAATACCACTCGGGACGCGATGCCAACATTGCCACACGTATCTTCCAGAAAGGTCAGGAAATGTTCCGCAACGAGGCGGAGTTCGTTGTGCGATATCTGAGCTTCCTACTCTCTATTAACGATGAGAAGAGTACGCGTTGCTTCACTTGTGCTTCTCATATTGTACTGACAGCGCCAACTCAGATGCCGGCGCATTGTTCTCCGAAGTCAGCAAGACTTTCCCACCGGACCAGGCCCGACCGATCTGGGAACGCTGGGCACGTCACCAGTATCAGTACGGTGATCTTGCCACTGCGCTCGCCATTGAGAAGAACATGGCCGAGGTGTACCCGAAGGGTACGTTCGTTCATCTCTATGCGAGTCGTACTCTCAACTCATGCACCTATTAGATTACCCGATCAAGCGCTTCGCACAACGCCACATCTACGACGGAAGCGACGCCATCGCCGCCCGCGACCTCGGCTTCGCCTACGCACGCCAACAAACCCAGCCGCAGAATCAGAACCAAAACCAAAATCATTCGCAGTCCCAATCCCAATCGCAGGGCCATTCACAGAATCGCGAGATTGGGCGTCAAGAGACGAATCAATCCTTGAAACGCGGCGCGTCTCCTGAGCGCGACAACGGCTATAAACGCCGCGATCGCGATGAACCTGGCTACAAACGCGGACGTGGCGCTTCGCCCGCCAGTCGTGATGGGCGCCGACGCTACGACTCGCCTCATGGAAGTAATGCTGCTGTTGCTGGATCTGCTGCTGGATGGAACGACCGCGACGGCGGTCCTGGTCCTAATCGTGGCAACAAGTGGGGAGCACCTCCGCCTGCGCCGGTGCAGAATCCCGAGGATCGTGTGCAAGTCCCAAACGTGCTCAGTTGGTTCGTGGGCGCACTGCCGCCTGCATCTTCGTTTGATGGTACGTTACCTGCTAGTTACTACGTCAAGCCTGCAACTGACTGTTGTATCTAGGCCCGGTCTTCCGCACGGATGACTTGATGCAAGTATTCCGCAACGCCGTCATCCCAAGCGCGACTGGTCCACCCCGCATTCGCTCGCCTCCGCCTCCTCCACGTGGTCAGTCGGGTGGTGGGCGGCCGCCTCCGGACTATGGACCCTACCAAGGTCCGGGTGGCGGTAGACGAGGCGGAAGATATTAGGGTGCGCACTTGAAAGCTGTTGGTGGAACTTCAGATATATTGTGGCCGAATTGAGTCTCACATTTGATCTTGGACGATTACTTTTCTATTGCTCATGACTGCTCCTGTCTACCGTTTCTTGACTAATACCAGTTCGTTTACCCGTGACATTGTCTCAAATGTAATGGCTCTTTCTATTCGTTCAAGTATGATGACCCCCACGTGGCAAATTTGTCAGTCCAAGACATGACGCTGAAATGCATGCAGAGCGGAAAGCACAAGGCTACAAGAAAGGAAGCAACAAGACGATCTCAAGTCCAGAAGCGATGCGATCCCAACACCGACTTCGCGAACCAGCAGCGTCCCGCCAATCCGCGTCACCAATGTCGAGACCGAGGATACAATGATGCTAAGTATGAGGCGAGATGGACCCCGACCCCGGCAACGCTAACTCGCAGCGTCCCACTCGCCGGCGTCACTGAGATCGAGACCATACTAGAAAGGAGGGAAGAGCACTGGGAGGGAATTGTAAGAGTATACATCACAGATCGAGATGGTGCGCAGACGAGAATAGGAACGAGAAGGGACAGTAGACGAGCCGAGCGAGGCTCCAGGCTCCAATCCAGAGGTCCCGTTGGCCAGCCCTGCATTGGCCGGCGCTAACCCAGCACCGAAATCCAAACACAGAAGCTTCGAGAGAGGTGGCTAGACTCGCTCTTCGCCGCCGATGTCCGAACGCGGACGCTGAATCGACACCTGCGCGTGCTTCGGGCGGCCAGTGGAAGCGAAGGTGGTCGCATGGCCCGAGGATGCCTGGAGGTGATAGCGTCCAGGGCAGTCGATGCGGCACGAGGTCGGATCTTGAGGACCTGGTCGATCATCTGCAGGTGGGGGCAGATACGCGGAGGGGAAGACGCGGTGATCCAAGGATGCCAGAATTGGCGATGGGTGTGCTCTGAGAGCATACGTTGCTATGCAACGTATCGAAGGTGTCTGAAATGTTCTGAGCATAGCTGTAATGCGCGAGGAAAACAGGATGCAACAGGACCTTTTCGGGCGCATGATGCGCCCATATCTTCCTCGCATGATCTTGCCAATGCACTGGATGGTATGCCTTGTTGATTTGGAACTGATCAGCGTAGCATGTTCCAGTTCATCACGGCGAGGAAGAGAAAAGATGAAAAAGAATAATGAACGGCAGATCACCTTCCTCATCATCAACTTCCAATTCCAACCTCGACATCAATATCAACGCAGCCACCCAAACCCGACATAACTTTGATTCAGCACCACAGGTCTGGTGGCCAGCCTCGCTGCAGCGCCATAATCAGAGCGGACCACAATCACACCGACAGTCAACGGGCGGCCCCGTATCACTCTGTCGTCGACGCAAGCCAGAGCACCCTTCCCGAAGGAAGCGCGATAGCATGCGTCGCCGGTTCGTACCGCAAGGGCCGACAACCGGTGCTTAGAGCAGAGTCATAAGACTGAGCTCAGATCCCGTCGGGCCATTCCACCCTCTAAACCATATAGTAAGCAGGAGCTATGAGCGTTGACCCGAAGCAACCGCGTGTGCACCCAACCTCTGTATGGCGGGGAGCTACCCTGCACTAGAGATCGAGCGTACTACGGGGACCATAGAGATCACAACGAAGACAGTCGGCGGTGCGTCTCCGCGTCATCCTGTTCGTCGGCGTATCACACAGCGAGGATCAAGCAAACGAGGAGCATTGGCGTCATAAAAGCCGCAAGCGAGCGTCCTCGAGGCCAGATCCCCAGCGTGGATGTGCCGCTAGCTCGTACCCCCTGCAGCGGGGCCGACAGCTAGTGCTTAGAGCGAAGTCCATTGCGGACTCAGCCCCGGTCCGTTCGGGTCAATGAGCAACGATAGGAGCAAACGGTCGCTAACTTCAGACCGAAACCTTTTCCTGGACTGACGAGCGCCGTTGGAAGAACCTCCAGCGCCAATACGAGCCCAGTACTTCAGTTCCAGCCCGTCGCGCGCGCCCGCATGCCGGCAATGACACGCTTGCGCATAGCCATCTTGCACGCCCAAATCGCGTTCTCGATGTTCTCGGGAGAGACGTTATCGAGGCTCCACTCCTCCTCCTCAAGATCACAGTAGCTGTCGCCCTCACGAGGAGCAAAGACATCGTCCGAGCCAAGCAGGCGCTCATCATCCGATTCATCGGAGGATGCGGAGGTCGAGCGCGAAAGCGAGTCGGACTCTTCCGGCCAGACTTTCCATCCGATAGGCTGCACAGGGCAGACCTTAACGTTCCTCAAGCCAAGACCGACTCCTTTCGGAGCGTTATACGTAGCTTTGTTCCTGTTGAGCTTCGAGTAAGGTGCCGGGACCTCGCGGGCGAACTTCGGTGATGGACCTTCGAAGCGCGCGCCGCAGCTCTTGAGGAGAGGCGTTGGTGGACGGATACCCGCGGCGATGTAGAGGGCGCAGAATTCGGCGTCAGCGTCGGCAGCGGACTGCGTAACCTCGACACTGACCCCACCGGCGAGGGCGGGGACCTCACTTGTGCCGCGGGCGAATAGGCGGGAGAAGAGCCGGCGAGAGCTCTTGGCCTTGGGGTTCGGGGTGGTGGCCGCGTTGAACATTGTTTAGATGTTGTGGGCTGGGTTTGGGTTAGAGCTCGCGGTGCAGGGCACTGAAGCAGATTCAAGTTCAGATGAAAGTGAATGGAGAGTGACGGGCCGAGTCGCAGAGGATTTATATACTATCTCAGACCGACTTCCAGTTTGGCCTGGGAAGGGTTGGCTGCAACTATACAGTTTCATAGGCGATGTTGGTAGTCCAAAACATCCTTATTACGTGAGACGTACCACATAGACGACAGGTAGCACTTGATACGCATCCATGGGCGCACTATAGACCAAGAGAGCTATAGATAAGTAGTAGCCCACGACGCCTACGGACCGAAACCGCGAAGAACTGCACGAGATGGTACCACACAAACCATCTACTCGGATAGAGGACTGCACTCGGCAAAGAGCCACAGGATATAAGCAGATGACATTGACCGTAATGTGCACTGTCGACGCGTCGTGGCAGTCGAAGACAGACGCGCCCGCCATAAAACCGCGTTTATCAGTTGAAGTCCGCGCGTGACGTCACGCGTCCTAAGTTCGTTTATTGACGCGCCGAAGCCAGCCGCAGGCGCCCGGGCTTGCACGATATCGAGAATGAAGCATACTGGATTGCAGTCATGTAAAGTACCACAGGGAGTAAAGTCATCAAAGTATCAAGCTAGAGTGCTAGTCTTCCAATCTGATCTGAGATACAGTGCGCCGAACCTACTACTACTACTCCTCGCCGTCACACTCGCTCTCCTCATCATCCTCAAACTTCCACACAGCCCCTACCCCACCCACCAACTTCCCATCCCCACCAAACCTAACACCCTCAAGCGCCAACATCCGCACCTTCTCCCTCCTCACCGCCTCCGCTCCTTCAACCTTGACGCTATCGTGCCAGTTCCACTTGATCTCCTCAACTTGGACGTCGTTGTCCTCTCCTTCTCCGTCTTCCCTGGCTGATTTCTTGCTGTTGAGCTTTTGAGAGGGATGGACGGGTGCGTTCCCACGAAAGCCGCCGGCGAAGAGTGTTGCGGGGAGGACGCGGTGGCAGGGTATGCGCGGTGCGAAAGGGTTCGTGGCTAGCGCGCGTCCGACGCTTCTTGCACTTCCTGAGCCGATATGTTTGCACAGCACGCCATATCTACACCGTTCAAATCAGTAAGGCCATATTATAGCAGTGCATTCACCCTATCGGGTGGAGATGTGCAAGTAAACTCACGTCGTAACTCTCCCCGCAGGAACCTTCAGACAAGCATCATATACCTCCCAATGATGTTGCGGAACTTTCGCGCCTGAGGCCGTTCGATATAAGGCGCGTTCGGATGATGTGAGGGGGTAGGGCGACGAGAGGTATTCGAGTGACAAGTCCCGCGTGGCGTATTCTAGCGTTGGCGCCGGCGAAGAGCTCTTCGTGCGGGGAGTGGTGGATACACTCGTAGGTGAGAAGCGGAAGCGCGCGAGGTTCAGCGTTGATGCGTCTTTCATTGTACGAATGACAGTCAAGGTATTCAGGAGTGTAGATGAAGGGAAGAGTAAAGTGGCAAACGCAGATCGTGGTCAAAGTGAGAGCTATACATACGCCACGACATGACTCGCGCGTGAATTGGTGGCGCGCGGAACCGCCTCGGAACTCGGTCGGCGGCTAAAGTGGTGTGACCGCGTTGACTACCGTGAACATTCTCTCCTCTTACGCCGGCTTTTGATCAAAGAATATGATGATGGTAGTACAGTCAATGTGATTCCAGATGCGTATGCGTAGAGTGTGGTAGTACAGCCCGGGTCCGTGACAGAAGTGATACACGACAACAAGTTCCAGTCTTCACCAATCCGCAAATCCCCTCAGCTTCCCATCCCATAACCACCAGATCATCTCGTCGTCTTCGTTCTGCGCTTTTTTAACTCTCGATACATCTTCGGCTTCAGATGATCCCATGCATTGAATGAGCACGCCCTCGGCCTTCGTCTTCTTCTTCCCTTTCGAAGCGGTATGCGCAGGGCTCAACGCCTCCGCTACACACGCGTCTAGTGCTGAGCCCAGGGGTGCGCGCGGGCGCCAGGCGGGATGCGAGAAGCGGCGCGGAGCACGAATGAGGATGTGTGTATGTGTCGGCGCTAAATATCGCATTCAGTCAGTATAAGTCAAAGGTATAGAGGAACAGTCATAGTACGAACCTATTTCACCACCAGCGGCCAGCCGTCCATCTTCAGCCAACGTCTTCCCAAGCGCACGTTCAGCAGCGCGCATCGCAATCTGACTCTCCGCATGCTTCATCGCATTCCGCGGTTGGCCGATACGTTGTGAAATCTGCGCGAGGGGTTTGCGGTTGAGTCGGGGTGGAGCGCTGGAGCTGAATGCTGAGAGAGAGCCAGCGCTGTTGGTTGTGCTTAAGGGTGGGCGGGTTGACATAGGTAGGGGTTTGTTGGATAGTGGCAGCCGGGCGGAGGGCGAGACGGTGTCGGTGGGTATGGTGAAGGGCGTAAACGATGCTTTTGGAGGCGGAGGGGCCGGTGGGGTGTCGATGAGCGGTTGAGAGGAGGGCGGGGAGGGTGCACGTGAAGTTGGCTGGTCGAGATCATCTTCCGAGGCGTCTCCCTCGTCCCCATCCTCGTCCCCATCTTCTTCGTCGCTGTCTTCGTCGCCGTCGTCGTCTTCACTCTCTTCATCGCTTCTATCCACGCACTCCTCAATTTCGTCTTTATCCATGTGTGCATCAAGAGCAAGTCCACGTATCGCGAATACAACGCGGGCTTTAGGCGCGCCGGGCGTCGGTCCGACGGCGAACACCAGTTGCGCGTCCTCCAGCGCTTCACCATCTGCGCATTCTTCCCCAGCCTTCTCCTGAGCCATTCCCTTATCAACTATCACAGCGCCACCCTCCTTCGCACCCATTTCGAGTCCAACATTCTCCTTCCCTCGCCCGGCCACGCCAACTTCCCTAACCACACTATTCTCCCTGTCTTTGTGTTGAACGTCGCCACCGTCACCATTGCCCGCGCCACGTTGTGCAAGTGCCACAGCTAGCGCCTGGAACGTAGTCCTCAAATGCGAATTGAGGGTATCCAGGGCATTGAGCATGTCGGTCCGTTTCTTCGCTTTGGTGGCGTTGAGCGGCTGTGGGAGGCGTGCGAGTTGGGCTGCCGGTCTGTGACATATGCAATAGATATGTCAGTATCAGGCGCGTAAGATGCAGCAAGCTATGAATGGGACGTACAACGGGATCTGTCCCTTGAGAAATAAAACATGTCCGAGCATACTGCTCGCGAGCGCGGCTACTAGCTCGGGCTCGAGGGCTGGTTGCGAGAGCGTTACAACAGGTACATTAAGTTCTTCTTCAGCTTTAGTCTCAGATGTAGAGAGGACAGTAGACTGAGATGAGGGCTGTGGTTGACTAGACATAGACGCGGGCGCGGGCGAGTTAGACGCAGATAAACTCGGCGCCGATGTCGTCGGTGGGTTCTGGGTTGCGCTGATGGCCGATGTGGCCGATGGCAGAGCCGGCGGTGGCGGGAGGAATGACGGGACAAGCACAGGCATCGTAGCGGTGTTAACCCGAGTGGAGGTGCTGGTTAAGACCGAATGCCGCGCGCGCGTACTTGAGGCTCGCGCGACTTGCCTCGTGGCGTGTCGAGGTGGTTGACTTTCTCACGTGGCCGCGGAACCACATTTTTGAGCGGGGTTCGTCGATCTTATCCGCGCTGAGGCGCGTACGACATAAACTCGGTGCAATGTGCAGGAGGTAGTCACTGGCAGAGGTGTAGTAACTCGGTACGGTACATGCGCTAGACGGTAATCGGGCAATGAACGAGCGGATTGGCGCGTGACGTCACGCGCAAGTATTGATCCGCGGCGCGGCAACCTGAACCGCCGGCGCCTCTGCACCGAATCGCGCCTGTCCGCGACCACCATGATGGTTTCTGCTACGACTTCAATACCATACTCCTGAGTTGTACACTTGATGAGGTACCTTCCTACGTTATACGGTGGCGTATGCCATACCACAAGAGTCCAGCGCCAGCACCGGTCCGACGAGCCTTATTGCCTCACAGCTCACGAGCGCTCAGCTCAAACGTGTCGAGGATCTAGTCATGCAATCGTACCTGGTGGCGCACTAAATCCCCACCTCCTCTACACCGGCATCATCTTACCGTACCGTATGGCGCTTACAGTTGTGGAGACTGCAGTGCGACGTACACCCGGCCCGCTCTCTACCCGCTTGGCCAATGAATATCATTCCGTCTGACGAGGCGACGTTGCTGGGTACCCTTGATAGGCGCCGAGCACGTCGAGAGCTGTACAGGTCTTCAGCGTAGAGCTCACCAACAGCTCCATTCGGGATGCTGATACGGATGCCTACCTCACTAAGAGCCGCCCTTTCCGGTCTTCGTGTCCATCAAACCGTACGGGGTGATGCGCTGAGGCAATTACGGCTACCTCGGAGGGCTTGGCCGTTCGTGGAGCGGATCAGACCCTTTTCAGGCTGTACGTGCTTATCCGCCATACTCTACAACGCCTTCTGACTATGCCTAACCACAATCGCCCTCATTGCTGGAGAGGGTACTGGATGGCGCCGCGCAATATGGTCTCCTGTACCTGCGCAAGAGCGTTTCAAGAGAGAAAGAATGCAGAACGTCAACCATCACGAAGTTACTATCGGCCTGAAGCTCCTTGACCAATCTTGGACGTACCGGTGAACTCTGACCGCGTACGGTGAGTTCGTCCACGAAACCTACCTCCAGTCCCTCTACTCAACGTGCAACGCAGTGACGACTTGCAGAGATGAACCCGCCGAGTTTGCTCCAGCACCAGTACAACTCACCTCGCC
Source organism: Peniophora sp. CBMAI 1063 (assembly GCA_900536885.1). NCBI lineage: Eukaryota > Fungi > Basidiomycota > Agaricomycetes > Russulales > Peniophoraceae > Peniophora > Peniophora sp. CBMAI 1063. The sequence continues at coordinate 16,766 of UWZB01000138.1, forward strand.
GCTCTGCGACAAATGAAACACATCCCTACTCGTCCTCTTGGCTCCCGCAACTGCAGTGCAGACACGACTCGCACACTCGTTTCACCGGCTCGCGCATCCAGCATTCCAGCTCAGGGTACCGATGACTCTATAGGAAAGAGTACGGGGTATAAATGCCTCAGTACCGAGGGCTGGCATACCTCAAGGTCCACTAATTCGGCCAACTCCCTTTTCTCCTGAGGCATCCGAATCGACCGACCATGATATCAAGAACGCTACTCTCCGCCCTCTCCCTCGCCGTCGCGACAGAGGCGGCCATCGGCCCTTCTGCTCAGCTCACCGTGTCGAATGCACAACTTGCGCCAGATGGGTACATGCGAGAGTGAGTGCATCATCCTACTCCCTTCCACACCCGACGCTCATGAGCATACCTGCAGCACCGTCGTCGTCAACGGCCAGTTCCCCGCTCCGCTCATCAAGGGACAGAAAGGCGACACGTTCAACTTGAACGTCTTCGACGCTCTTACGGACAACCAGCTTGATACCGTCACGTCCATCGTACGTTCATCTAACATCGTATTCAGGTTTGACGCGTGTACTGAGCGCAACTCGATATAGCATTGGCACGGACTTTTCCAACATGGTTCACCTCATGCGGATGGGCCATCCTTTGTTACGCAGTGCCCTATAGGTATGTATCCATGCAGCTTTTGCGTCTGGTGCTTGGGCTGATCGGAGGGTAGTACCGCTCGAGAACTTCGACTACAAGTTCCAAGTACCTGATCAAGCCGGCACGGTGAGCCTAGTCTTTGTCTACCTCATATAACATAAGGCTGATTGGTGGTATATAGTACTGGTACCACAGGTTCGTGTAACGACGTCTGTGGTCATAAATGTGTACTTATGGTTGGTAGTCACTACAAGAACCAGTACTGCGATGGTCTGCGTGGGCCCTTGGTCGTATATGGTGCGCCTCAATCGACTTCGGAGTCCACGGGCATCACTGATCCGGATCTATAGACCCGAATGATCCGCAGAAGTCGCTGTACGACGTCGACAACGATGACACGGTCATCACGCTCGCTGACTGGTACGTGGAAGCCCATCACAAGTACCATTGATCATACTCATTCATCATGCGCAGGTACCACTACCTCTCAACCGACGCTCCTGCGGGCAAGCCGTAAGTTAACGCCCTTGCTCTGAAAGGGTTAGATGAAGTTGACGCGATGGTGCCACAGGCAACCGAACACTACCTTGATCAACGGAAAGGGGCGCAACATTGACGTCGGAACCAATACCCCGCTCGCAATTGTGAACGTTGTAGCTGGCAAGCGCTACCGTTTCCGCTTAGGTCGGTCACATTCCCTTCACGTATTGCTTACACGACGCTTATCATGCTCTATAGTGTCGATCTCCTGCGTACGCATGGGCTGCGCATGCTTGAGTGTTCGTGATGCTCATAGTCTTCTCTAGGATGCGAGCTGGTTCTTCAGCATCGACGGGCACACCTTCGATGTCATCGAAGTTGACGGCACAAGCCACCAACCACTCGCCATCGACTCCCTTCAGATCTTCGCCGGTCAACGCTACTCCCTGGTTGTACGTCCCCCCCCCCTTTCCCTTTCGCTCACCCCTTCGTCATCTCACTATCTCATCATCAGATGGCCGCAAACCAACCCGTCTCGAACTACTGGATCCGCTCTATCCCCGACCCTCAGTCCAGCATCGACCGAAGCACCGACGACGGCCGCAACAGTGCCATCCTGCGCTATGCCGGCGCACCGGCCGTCGAGCCCAACACCACCAGCACAGTGAAGACCCTTCTCAACGAGCAAGACCTGCACCCGCTTTCTAACGCGTCGGCGCCGGGCCGGCCTGGACCGGGTGGTGCGGACCAGAGTATACTGCTCAATGTGACGCTCGGCGCGGATGGGATCTTCGCGATCAATAATGCTTCGTTCCTTCCTGTGTACGTCTTGCTTGTTGCTGTTTTGGGGTTGGGTTTGATGCTGAAGTGCGATGTTGGCAGACCGGACCAGGTTCCGATTCTGCTGCAGGTTTTGAGCGGGAGGCCTCCGGCGAATCTTATGCCGCATGGCTCGATCTATAATATTAGCAGGAACCAGGTCATCGAGCTCGTCATCCCGGGCGCTCAAGCTGGACCGTGAGCCCATCAGCGCTCATCTCTTTCCAAGTTCCTACTGAACGTGCCCCACTAGCCATCCGGTGCACTTGCACGGACACACCTTCTCCGTCATCAAGTCGGCTGGGGATAACACGACGAACTACGTGAACCCGCCCATCCGTGATGTCGTAGCCATCGGGAACTCGACTGATCCTATCAACACTGTTATCATTCGCTTTGAGACGAACAATCCCGGTGCGCCTCTCTCTCATCTGTCTGAACTTGAGTGGCGTAGTTCTCATATGTGATGATACTCAGGCCCGTGGTTCTTCCACTGCCACATTGACTGGCATCTGAATGCTGGATTCGGTATGCTCTCGCCCTTACGACTCGTGAATACGGAAGCTCATGTGTATCTGCAGCTGCCGTCTTCGTCGAGGACCAGCCCGATATCCCCAATGTAGACGACCCGCCTCGTACGTTTGCCCGCTCGCTACTTACGAACTTTCTGAACTGATCATCTGAACTTACTCATCTAGTCGACTGGAAACTGCTATGCCCCGCATGGAACCTGTACTCCGTCATCAACAACCTTGTGACGGGCATCGAGTCCCTCGTACCGACCGAAGCCACGAGCGATACGCCGCCCGACCTCTCGAACTTGACGTTACCCGACCTTGGTCAAGACTAGTAAACGACCTTGAGATTCCGACGTTCACCTTCTTTGCCTTGCGTGACACTTATTATGATTGTATCTGCGATGAATGTAATAATGTGTCTCTCCCCTGTAATGTCTGACGTATTATACTGTACGATGCGCACACGATATTTGCTCTCACTTGAAGCGCGTGCACAACTGCGTGGCTCCAACAGAACGCGGCCTCCGCGAGTCTTTGTATCCTTCACTACGCTATGTACGGAGCACTCAGTAACCAAGGACGGTAAGCTATCCAAAGCCCAGTAAGGCTCCGGGAAACGGATCAACGGATCAACAGGGTATCCCCGCGCATTTATCCGCGCGACGTCGGTTTCGTCCCCAACATCCATGTCCTTTGACGATGCAAATGAGTGACCCGCCTTTGGATTATATTCTACAGCATGACATCCGAATAACTACATACACTCTGCTTGAACATTATCACTACTCCGGCTTCTGCTTGAGCAGTCCATCCACGATCTCCGTCATCCGGATTACCGCCTCTTCCTCGAGCGTGCGCCCGACCAACTGCAAGCATACCGGCGCATTCTCAAAGGTATTGGGATCATCTATGGTCGCTGTCAGCATGTGTACTATATGGAGCAGTAGATGCTATGCCACGTACAGAGGTTGTAGGCGCTCTCGTCTTGCTCGGAGAGGAACTCGTGCGGCGGTAGCTTTGCGTCGAGTTCTGGGTCTACCTTTGTCACCGGGAATACGCACGAGACATAGTCCAGCGCGTTGAATACACGCGTATAGCTTGCGTTGCTGACCAAATATATGAGCATTAGGCGCCCAAGATGATCCCGAGGAGCACCTACGTATTCCTCCCGTGAGGCGGCGCGGCCCACGGCGCAACAGGCGAAATAAGCGCGTCAATTGGTCGACCCGTGCTGGTCGTCTTGGCCGTCGCTTGCCATCGATCCAGATACTCCTTGCGAAGTATCTGCCGGCGTCTATGTACCTGCCACAATTCGTAAGCCGTCAGGACTCCTGTCCGGGTGACGAGCGCGTATGGGTTGGCAATTCCTTCGATGCTCATGCTGTCGATGAGAGGTTCGCCGGTGAGTGTGATGACAGGCTTGAAGTCTTCTTGGCCTGCGGCGGTGGTGACCGCAGTCTATTATTCGTGAGTACTTTCTTTGTTGCAGTGAGTTCGTGATAGCTAACCATGATCTCATTGAACTCGGTGTGCTTGTAGGCAACCCAATCGACGACTTTGGACACGCATGAGTTCAAACCGACTGGACTTCTCATTCAAACACACCTTCGTGCCCTGCCGCTTCCAGCACTTCCTTCGCCATCATCATGGCCCGCCGTACAGGTGGATGCGGCACGACGATACCATTGTCCCAGATCATACCGAATACCATCTTCCCTCCGCGCCCATGGCTCTTCAATTGGTACTCCTCTTCATCCCACGGCTTGCGGATGGCGAGGGGATCCTTCAACCATGGCTCTGCGCTGATGATAGCCTTCATGAAGACCTTGATAACGGCAATACTCGGTGCAAGAGGGCCTATCACAGACGGCATACTATCTTGACCTTCGCAAGTGTTGATCGAGCCTTCGTATGGCAAGCGATTACCAGATGGTCGGAGGCCGTACAGTCCGCAGAAGGCGGCCGGGATACGCACAGACCCACCCAGGTCCGTACCGACACCGAGTGGGCTGCCGCGCATGCCTAGTAGGGCGCCTTCGCCGCCACTTGAACCGCCCGACGTCAATAGCCGGTTATGAGGATTCAACGTGCGCCCGAAGACGAGGTTATAGGTTTCCGGCCACTATGTACACTCATGTAAGTCTGCGCGTGTCGCTGCAGATGCTATGTGTACTGACCATGATTGTCTGCGGCAGGTTTGTGCGTACGAATGGATTGGCACCCAGATCATACAGGATCTCGGTCAGAGTTGCATCGCGTTCAGAGTACTTCCCAATCCACGATACGTATCCTGTACAGACGTGTTTGTGTTCCAGTCGAGGGTATAGGACAGAAGCGCGCACCGATGGTAGTCTCTAGACCCTTGATAGCTACCTGGTCTTTGAGAGAGATGGGGAGACCGTGCAACGGTCCTACCGGCTTCCCGTTCACTTTGAGCTGCTCGTCAAGCCACGCTGCACGCTCCAGCGCGCGATCGACGAAGATCTCCGTTAGGCAGTTCACCTTGCCAACATCAATAAGCGCTGAAGCAACCGTTCACACAAAGACACCCGCACCACCTGCTGCGCCACAATCGCGCGCTTGTAATATGCGGTCACAACCTCGACGCTGCTCAGCTCGCCGCTTGCGAGTTGAGCCAGCAGCGACTCGATGTCGGTATTCTCTGTGATTGCCAGTTCCTTGTCCGTGAGCAAACCACACGTGGCGGGAACGCTAGTCACATCGCGGACATCCCCTGCTGTTGGAGTGATGATCCAATCCTTAGGGATTGCCGCTGCCTGTCGAGCGCGCTTGTCTGCGACGAGATCCTGCCAGGGAAGCGTGGGTGGCAGAACTTCGACCACCATGATGATATGACAGGGCAAGTGGGAAGGGAGTGCATCATAGAGCTGACAGTCCCCGCCTCTTATCATGCCATAGTCGAGCTTCGCGTGTGTATCTTATCGGAGGAGCGGGCTGGTACAGCTATCGGGCCACCGTTGAGAACGAGCTCGGACATACGCCGACTGTTATCGCGGCGTCCGCGTCTCAAGATCTCATGATGCACGCTTGAGATAGTTGGCCCATAGCTGGCCCGTACGACGTCTGGCACGCGGGAGACTTTATTGCAATACCGCTAATAGGATGTGCAGACTACCCAGATCAAACTCAGGTGATCGCGCGCAAGCCATTATGCTTCAATTCGCTATCTGTACTCGATCCATACGTATCGTACACACTACACAATTCCTCTTGAAAGACTTCGTATCACTTCCATGGCCTCCTCTCCGATCCAGAGAGCGACAGTGATCCTACGCTCGAAATGCGCATTACCCGCCTCGCCGCGCTGGCGGCTGTATCCTGATCGAAAGATGTGGTGCTTAGGTGCGGAGTGCGAGCGCGTATCGGTGGTGGGCGTGTGATTGACAGCGACGCGCGAGGCTTCTGCATCGGCTGAGCCTCAGCGGATGGAACACTGGACGAATACCCATCCGTCGTCGAGTACGGTTCAGGGCTTGAAACGAGCGGTACGCGTCGCGCCTTCGCCTTGCGCACCGGCGGGCGTGGACGCGGTCGCGAGAAGAAGTGATCGTCGTCATCGGAGTCGTCATCGTAGATAGTGTGAACGGCAGGGGATGTACGCGCGATGGCAACAGCGGCGAGGGAGGTGAGGGACGGTGGCGACACTGTGCTAGGCGCCGAGCTTAGCGCCGAGTCCGGCGTTAACTCCGGCAGTGATGAGTCCTCTGCGCGCGTGAGCGCGTCGACGAGATCGCGGACGAACTCCCCAGATGGTGCGCCTGCACAGTCCTCGTCCTCGCAGCGAGGGAGTATACCCATCCCTAGCCCCGATAGCCGAAGTCCGAGCCCGATCCCAAGTCCATGCATTTCACTCGCAGGAGAGGCGTTTTCTACTGGCCCTGCGGGGGTTGATGAGATGGTTGGCGGGGACCAGTCCAAACGCGGTGCAGGAGGATACACAAGTGGAAGACGCGGGCGGCGGTCGCGACGATGCTTGCGGCGAGGGGTCCTCATCGGTGAAGGTGCATGCGGTAGCTCAGACGAATCCGAGAAGATGCAGTCCGCGGGTGAATGAGGGCCGCCTTGCCGAAGTTTCGGAGGACTCTTGGGTTGTGGCGGGGATTGTGTCGTACGTTGCAGCATAAGCGGATTGTCCAAGGCCTGAGCTAAACAGTTTGTACAAAAGTCTGCCGGAAGTGGTAAGGACGGAGGTCCGCCATTTGCTGCGACCAGGCGAAGGTACAGAGTTGCAGTAGACGTGAGCGGGTACTCGTGGTGGGCGGATGCGGCGGTGCCATCGGTAAGAGCAGGCGGCGCGCAGACGAGGTTCGCGACTGCGCGGGCCGTCGAGTGCAAAATGCGAAAGAGCGGCGACATGGCGGTGTATAGGAGTGTGGGCGAATCGGTCTATAGTAGCGTGTGCGCAGCGGCGGACGCTGCTAGAGATGTGGGGGAGCAAGTTGAGGATCAGCGACATCACCTTTATAGGCTTGGTTTGGATTCCTGCGCTCCGGACAGTCTGGACGTTAGATCGCAAGCCAACCTTTCGCGGCGTTCATGATGCATGACGACCCATCACAATGCAAACGCACTCAAGCATTCACCATGATGGCGAGTAAACATCTACCAAGCCCACAAGTCGCACTGTGGTCGAAGCGCGCCCAGACGTAGGGTACAATGCTGCACGGACTGCGATTTATTATCGAACATGACGGGCGTAAGCAAGAGACGACCGCGCGCACAAGACGGCGCATCTATGACATCGGCATATGCCGGACTATTGATACATCATTCACACGCTTTCCTCGACCACTCGCACTGCCCAACCTGCCTCTTTCCACACCGGTCTTTACGTCGTTTGTCCTTTTGACAACGTTTCCAAAGGCTATCTCGCCTCGATCCATGGTTCAACTGATGAAAAGTGTCAAGACGACTTGTGGAGTTCGAAATGTTGCAACAGCACTTACTATTGCAACCCTCGATGAAATAGAACTCCCTACGCTCGGCAAGCTTCCCGACACCTTGCCCATTCGGAATAGGAACTGCTTCAGACCCTATCCAACCGCCCAAGTCCTTTGCGTGCAGATAGGCGCCGATGGGCGGAGACAGCATCCCACGCGTTCCAGGCGCAATGGCTAGAGAGGAAGCATCCATGCGCGGGTCACTGCCAATAATGACGGTGCAATTGTCGCCGTCCGACGGCATGAAGTGTACGTCGCGGGTTGAGGCAGATACAGGAAGGATTATCGTGTTCTTTGGCACAAGGACATGCGCTTCAGGCGACTTGGGCGTCGTTGACTGCGAGGCGCCGAAGAGCGCGAGGCGTTGAACAGATAGTGTTGTCCCTCTCTGTGTGACGAACAAGTCGGTCTCGGTCCAAACGAACGTGAATGGAAGTCGCAGGACGTTGAGCTTGATGTGTTTCCCGAGGTTGGCTATGGCTCGATGTACGAGTGGGGGTGGACTGCGCGCGGTCTTTCGAGAGGAGAGGCGGAAGGTTGACAGCAAAAGGTAGATGCGAAGTCCAATCGAGGAACTCCGTGAGCGGTGCCTCGGATTTGGCTCTTCGCCGGATTCAGGCCTCGCTTCGAGAGCAGCGACATGGAGATATTGGCCACAGGGAGAAAAGTGTACCTTCATGGACACATTTCGCGCTAACCACAGCCGGTCAGCACCTTCGTCACTCATGAAGGAACGAGCGGAAGACCTACAGAATGAGGTGGATGGACGTAACTGCTGAACATGATATGTCTTCTCTACAAAGTCTGCAAAGAGGATGCTGCCTGAACCGAGTGGCCATACGGCAAGTGTTTTGTGCGGATGAAGTGCTGGAGGAGACTCATAGATCATGTGGGATAACGGATGCTTATACTGAAAGAGCTTTGTGGGGGGTCCTGCGTTGTGGATCCCGAAGACGGTAAGGAGCACTTCAGGCTCGCGTTCTCTGGCGCTGCCTCGCTCGATGACGTAGGCGCGAGGAGGGCGCCTACTCCGGTAGATGCCACGCCGCCCCAAGCCATGGTCTGGTGGAGCCAATATTACAGAAGGAGGTCGCGATTCGTCGTCCGGTATGGACTTCGCGTCAGGCTCGATGCCCGTTTCGTCCACCTCGGGAGTGTCGGGCCTGGAGGGAGCGTCGATCTGCGGCTCATCGACTGGTGTCTTGACGGACTGGGCGTCCGCAGATGACGAGCTTGAGGAATCCACAGACGCTGAGTCGGAGTCGAAGTCGGATTCCAGCATATCATCGACATCAGTCGAACCCTCGCTCCACGATTCCCGACCATCAGACTCGGACGATGTAACAGAGAACTCATCCGGGTCGCTCTCACTTTCAGACTCATCGTCAGTCTCGTCGTATTCGTCTAACGCGAGTGACTCCAGGCGCAGAAGGGTCGCGCCAAACCCGTCGAAGGTCTTGAAGTCGTCATATACGTTCTGAGCAGCAGTGTGTGCGCGGCTGGCAATGGCCACAAAGGCACCGCGTCTTGCGAACTCCTCGAAGTACGATGGATGTTCACAGAGGTCCGCTTTCCCCGAAGCCAGAGGTTGATACGTGCGCTCAGCTTCAAGGGAGAAGAGCTGTGCGCCTATGCGTAGAAGCGTTCCGTCATCGTTGAATAGCGTCGGGCGCGCAGAGAGGTGGACCTGACCATGCGTGGCTGGTTTTGCGTACAGATTCCAGCTTGTCGAAGTCTCGTTCGTGTGAATGACCTGCTTCTTCTCAAGCGAGGGTGCGACATCGGAGTTCTCCGAGCGCCAATGCTCGCAGACAAACTCGAGCGTCTGTTTGCGATGATCCCATGACCTGTAGTGAACGGTCTCGGTTAAGCGACGAGTAAAGTTAGAGCATGAGTGAAGACTCGCCTGAGACGCAAGACTGTGATCCGCCCATTCGCAGTATTGACTGCCTCGAAGTGTTCGCCTCTACTGCACAGCGCATTGTCCGAGCCCGACTCTGTCAGCCTGAAGGATGTGTAGTGGCCGTGAAACCGAGAGAAGGCATTGTTCGAACTAAGCGTCTCCCACCAGATCCGATTCACTCCGTTGCTCTCTGTTGCGATTGGGTCGCTAGTATCAGAAACGTCGTCGTATGGTCTGTGCCCAATAAGTGCACCCCATTCCCCTATGATTGACTGGTAGTCCGGCCGGTGTTTAAAGATGAAGCATTCGTCAAGAGCAAGGGATGCGTCCGGAGCGACGACGCCAGCGCGACGGCACAGTGCGATGAAATCGTCCAACTTGAGCGGCTCCTGGTCTTGAGGTGGTTGAACGACGGCCGCGCCTGGCAATATTACATCTTCCGGAGCAGGATCTGGGAAGTTCATATTGTGGGGTTCGGGGCTTGAGTGCACGTCAAGTTCGATCATATCGGAGGGGGGACAATACAGCGACTCACGAACGCTCTTTGAGGCAACGGGTGGGCGGGGCGCGAGATGTACGTGCATGGCAGCAAATGTATATGAACTGTCTCTTTCATCAGTAGTTCCATTAGGAAGAGACGCGCTCTATGAGGCAGGAGGCAATACACAGCGCCCGCGCCGCCACACTGTGGCGAGAAAGCACTGCCATCGGTCCGACTACGGGTTGAAGATGTGAGTGATTGTAGTGTTTGTAGACTGTATTGGAAGAGGTCTCAACCAGTCTTCTGCGCCTATCGCTATCGATGCATCGTGCTGAGAGTATCAGATGTCCTGCCCAGCCGCAAATGAAGCATACAGCACTGGATTGGCACGCAGGCTCCGGACGCTAGGATAGTAGTTCTTGTATTTGTCTTCTCGGCAAGGTGACGGAAAACGGAGTGGGCTTGAACAGGCTGAACCGTATAGACACGCAGAGCGCTCGGTATTCATGTACTCATGATGTTTCTGGGGATATGAGCACGAAATTACTATGGTGGTTACGGACCAACTCCTGGTGACGCGGCAAGAGAATGATAAGATTTCTGAGTTTATTATTCTGACACCTGATAACATCTCGACGAGTGATTTCCCTTTTTGACCTTGCGCGCGTACCACCATCATGTTGCTCCGACCATATTACTCGACCATCTCTTCTCGGTTATCCAGCAGAGGGATACGCTACGAGTGGTTATGGTGAACATAGTCATGAGCGAATTCATCGGACCCGGACGACGTGATTTACTCATCCACCATGACTCGGATGAGAAATCTTGGCCCGACTACGACGGAGCGCCATGCACACAGCCCACCGTTCAGGATAGTGTTATGAATGCGCCCTACATACCACGGGACTATGACAGCGGAGCGCTTTCCCTCTTCTACTATTGGGCACGGGGTTCCAATGAACGGGGATAATCGCACCATTCCTTAGCCGACGATGGATCCGCGGTGACGCATTGAGACCCAACGAACCTCGTCTCCGGATGCTAACTTAAGTACTTACCATCGATAGACTTCCTGACTGCTCTGAGCCTGCTATCCGCTTCTCATTGGAGCGTGCGAGTTGCAGTGCATATGAGGATTCATTCGATCCTACAACTACCCGTGCGGTGCACTTCTGATGAATCTCTGATTGGCAAAGCCATAGCCTCAAGAAGCTGAATAGTCGAGAAGAATCTTGCGGTCGGCCCGCATCCGCTGAGAGCGGTCGCGATTCAGACCTGCACTGCGCCTTCCTCTTGCAACGCGCCTTGGTACTTATAGCTACTGGTCATCGATTGATCAGCACTTCAACCACCCCGGCTCCAGCTTTCGACCGGCTCTACAGAACATCCATCTCACCGTCCCTCCTCAAGCATGACTGAAGTTGAAAGGACGTCGATGGAGAGAGGCGACCTTGTCAAACAGCGTATTGCCCATTATGACTACTTGTGAGTGTCCCTTCTATACTTCACCCTCTGCATCACTGACTTTCTTTGGTGCTGTAGTCATGACCCGTGAGCATGCTACGCAACGTCTGTCTCGTGCTTGACGCTAACTGGTTTCACGAAGCAACACCTTCACGTATCGGCTCCGGAAGACGGCCAAACCGAAAGAGAAGAAGGTCAAAGAGCGCAAACACGCCGTTGTCGTCCGGCGCCTGATCGACCAGAATGGCAATCACACGAAGACTGTCATCGATATCAAGAGCGCTCTACTGTGCGAAGTCCTGCTCGAGATCAATGCTGGCGTTCAAGGATTGGATCTCTCTCGTCACGAGCCAGAGGTGCGTTCCTCCAACCGCTACAGTAGAGGCCTTCGATCCTCATTCCGACCGATCATAGACTTCATTCGAAGTTATGTACCATTCATACGGCGCCCTTCTCGAGCGTTTGGCCAAGGAACAGGCGAAAGAGCAACAGGATCGGGGGGAGGCCTTGATCATCGACATCATGGCCGCTATCCAGATGATCGAAGAAGACCTGGCCAAGACCTTGCACGACGTCTCGGGGCTCACTGCGCAACAAGAGATCACGTTCGACCTCTTGTGGACCATATTCAAGCCTAACTCGCTCATCTGCGAGTATCACGACTTCACGGAACAGAACCGTCTGTTGTTGGTGCGCCAGGCTGAGTACAAGAGGGGGATGGATGGCTCGCGATATCTTCAGATGACTTGCGATATCATACGCAACGATGGCAGCCTCTTTGGATTTGCGCAAGAGCTCCTGATGATTGGCGAATTCAAGGGTGTACGCCCGATCGCGGAGCTTCCCACCTATCCGCTCAAGTACCACCCCAGTGCGGATGACCTCTACGCCGAAGCTGTGAAGATTGGAAAGAGCTATGTTCAGTTGTCGCAACATAGCTATCACGAGATCGAAGCTGGGCTTGCCTTGCGCGACCAAGGAGGTCGCGTAGGACAATTCTACGTGAGTACATACATGATCGGCTTTCGCTATTGACAGCCGTACTGATAGTATTTTGACAGGTGTCTGGTCGTGTCATGATCAGTCCCTCGGCGTTTCGCCGATTCTTGCCGAGCAGCGAGCTTAATCCGTCAGTGCACAAGGCACTCAAGAAGGAAACCTTGACAAACGACGATTTCGCTATCATCACGCCCATTGTGTTGGGATTCGCGTTTGATCGCAAGTCTTGGGGTAACGTGCAAGATAGCTACCCAGTAGGACTTTGCTGATATGCTGCACAGGCGCTTTTGCGCTGTCGCGTATCAAGGACGTGCGCTGGAACGATGCTGCTTTTGGCGCACTCGTCCTCGGAAGTAAGCAGAAGATGCTCATACACGGCCTTGTCCGGCAGCACGCATCTCAGGCAGCTAGCTTTGACGATATCATTGAAGGCAAAGGACGAGGGCTCATTGGGTTGCTCGCTGGTACACCTGGCTGTGGCAAGACGCTCACAGCGGAGGCCGTCGCGGAGATCACGCATAAGCCGCTCTATGCCGTCAGTGCCGGCGAGCTCGGCACGACGCCTGACTACGTGGAAAGCAAGTTGACTGAAGTCCTCGAGTTGGCGCAACTTTGGGATGCAGTCCTCCTGCTTGACGAGGCGGAGGTGTTCCTGCAGCAGAGGAATGCTGTGGACATCAACCGCAACGCGCTCGTCTCCATCTTCCTGCGCCAGCTGGAGTACTACAAGGGAATCTTGATTCTCACGACGAACATGGCCGAACAGGTCGATCGTGCATTCGAAAGTACGTGACTCTCGTCTTTGTGCGCTAGTGTGAGTCTGACAACCATAAACTACAGGCCGCATCCACTTCTCAGTGCATTATCCTGAACTTGGAGTCGAAGCACGCATGTCAGTCTGGAAGACATTCCTTGCCAAAGTATCCCTTCAAGTTAGCGAGAAGGATCTCACCCGTCTGGCGGATCATCACATCAATGGACGCCAGGTATGTGCATCGCTTGCACTGATGCTGTGTGAAGAAATCTTGCTCACGGCGTGTTAGATCAAGAACGTGGTTAGCAGCGCGCAGACGATTTCGCTCGCGAATGGGTCCTCGGGCCTGAGCCTTGAGGATATCGACGTCGTACTCGGCGTACTACACGACTGGCAGTCTTCTACGCAAGGCCCGAGTCGTCCACTTCATATCCGCAGAGGCGTAGCCGCTCTCTAGATCAAAAGGTTCCAAACGCCGCCGCCCACAACAAGATATGGCTGGTTGGTACGTAGCTTCATCTGAGAATGTCTAATAGTGCGAACACATGTACAGCATTGGATTAGCTCGAAGAGACAGCGTAGAATCGATCGATGTGTCTGATATACCTAGCTAGCCGGTCCGAAGAGATAGTGGGACAATGCAAGCCACGCGTCAGTTTCTGCGCGCCAACTGCGCGCGAGTCCGCGCGCAGCCAAGAGAGACCTCGTCTGCCCGCGTCTTGCTCTCAACATTCATCGCCCGGCTGTCCTTCGCTCTGCAAGCATGCACTGTTATTATTATCTTCCTATCGTATCATGCAATATTTGCGCAACCGCAGAAGCTACGGACTTTTTGGCAATAAACCCACCTGACCGCGTGGTACTTTCCCAGCTTGCGAGCTTCCGAAGACTCGCCATTGAGCGTGTCTGCTTCCTTGCCTTTGCCCACGAAGACGGCGGTGACGACGACCGAGACCTCAGCCTTGACGAGGATATCAATGTACTCTCCAGTCATGCTTGCCCACGCTTGCACTACGATCATTGTTCTGCTGTTCAACCTGGTCCTCGTCTCGGCTTCGCCTCTCTTGCCATCCTCCTCGAAGGAAGTTCTCGTTAAGCGTACAACGCCAGACTTCCCCGATGATGTCCCTTCGTGTGGTATCTGCTCGCAGAACTACAACTCGATCAGTAGTTGCGCAGCGGCAGTACCCGTCCTTCAGAACTTCACGACGGTGCGCGGTTCAACGCCTATTTCCAGACTTTCTCAATTAATCCGATAATGAAATGCAGGTCTTATTCAATCCAGGAGCATTCATCGACGTCATCAAGTGCGCGTGTACGGACACCTTCCAAGCTGCCTACCCGCAGTGTGTTGACTGGTGCGTCTCCCCCCCTTCTGGGTGCGCGTGTTTGACTAAGGTATTCCCAGCTTTGAACGCACGAATCAGACCGCCCTACTCAATGACGACAATCTCGACGGCACTCTGGAGGGCCTGCGCACCGTCTGTGGCACTGTCAGTACGACAGTGAGCAACACGACGACAACCGACAACGAGACGGTGCCCACCCTGACGCCGAGCGAGTCCTCAGCAGCGTCCCCGCTGGCCGTTGGTGGAGAGTCTTTGTCGCGTACCCATCTTGCAATGCTCCTTGGAGGACTCCTCTTCGGCATATCCTTAGTTCTATGATATGCTTGAACTTGGAGATTCTCCTGTACTTTCTTTTCGTGTATCTCTGATCTTGTGCGCACTGCTCTATCCACACATTTACGATCCTTACGACCTCGATGTACTTAACGACCTTGTAACGTCAATTGTGAATCGAATCAACCTGCTACCTATAAAGTACTCCCCCCATGAACTGCGCTACTACTGTCCGCTAGCTATAAATCAACCAATGAGAGTGATAAGTGCCATGAGAACGGTAAGTACAAGTGAGTTGAGCCATCGACATGTCGCACACAACTTGGACTCCGGCTCCTGCGGGCCGTGCTCAGAGGTTGCGCCGAACGCGTCGCGTCGCGGTACGCGCTGACTTCCACCACCATCATAGTCATCTTCCCCTCATGCCATGCATACCATTCACGGCTTACCCTCTACCGTCTGAACACGTCATTTTTGAGGTCCAGGTTTGGTCAAGGCCGGCCATCGTTCACGAAGTTGGGCTTGACCGAGGGTTCATGTTGTACCATCAAATTCGAGACGTACCACGGCCTCGCCAGATTCTTGAACAAGAGTATGACACATAGGCCTGCGATACAGGAACGACTACGTATTCTGCACAAAATTATAGCAGCGAAGTGTCGAAGTACTCAGCTCACGCCGAGCGATCATGATTGCTCACCGCCGCGTGTCCGGCTTTCAACCGTTGGATACGGAAGGACCTCCAATTAGATTGACAAATCGCGTAATGCTTTCAGATCGACCTGGTGGCTATTCGACTGATTGGTATCAGGCGAGAGTCCAGACTGAAGAGCACGATATGAGGAAGTGTCAGTAACCGTGATGACACAATCTTGATTTGACGGGCGTCGGTTAGAGACGGACAATTCTCATATATCTTGCCTACTGAGCGTACGTCAATGCTTCCTCGCGATTCGGTTCTCTTTCTGATAATCCCCTAGGGCTATAGCCAATATGTCGGTCGACGGTCCTCTCCATGAGAGGCTCTCACTCGACGTAAACAGCACCGCTTTCTCGACCCCAACACAAGTGCAGTCGAAGGGCTCTTTTGGGCTCGGGCAGCAGCAGGCTGCTCGCAAGAATGAAGTGGCAGTGGTCGCTGCGGGGAGTGAAGACGACAAGCTGCCACCTGTTGGCTTCGCGCAATTATTTCGGTATGTATCGTCCTCCTTGCGACCTATGCGCACGACGTTGATGATCGAACCTATACGCAGTTACTCTACGAAGACCGAAATTGTCCTGGACGGCTTCGGTATCGTTGCCGCTATAGCTGCAGGCGCAGCCCAGGTGCGGCTGATACCACACTACACTCCCATGCCTCTTTCTGAAACCGTATACCTTAGCCGTTGATGTCCCTTCTCTTCGGTAACTTGACGAACCAATTCGTTCAGTTTGGTGCAAAGGTGGCTAGTCTGCAGAACGACCCGTCCAACACAACTCTTCGACAGCAACTAGAGGAGACGGCCGCCAACTTCAGACATACCGCTGCGAACGACGCCCTCTACCTCTTCTTCATCGGTGTGTTCCTACATTCAGCCCGCATGGCATGACTCTGAGACATAATGTAGGCCTTGGGATGTTCCTTTGCACCTATGCCTACATGCTCATATGGGGATGGACCGCGGAGGTCACGGCAAAGCGCATTCGCGAGCGTTACCTTCGGGCCACCCTTCGACAGGATGTCGCGTACTTCGACCACGTTGGCGCAGGAGAGGTCGCCACGCGCATACAGACCGACACACATCTCGTCCAGCAAGGCATCTCCGAGAAAGTGGCCCTCTGTGCTACCTTCATATCTTCCTTCATCACCGGTTTCGTGCTTGGGTATGTGCGGAACGCTCGACTTGCTGGCGCGCTTACTGCGGTTCTGCCTTGCGTTGCGACGACCGGCTTTCTTATGAACAAGATGGTTTCTCGCTATATGCAGTGCGTATTGCGGACTGCGTCATCTTCAATCAAGACACTGACATCCGCATAGACAGTCGCTCACCTTCGTCGCGGAAGGTGGTTCCTTCGCTGAGGAGGTCATCTCAACGATCCGTACCGCCCAAGCCTTCGGGACTCAGAAGACCCTCTCGCGTCTGTACGATGTCTCTGTAGGGAAGGCATTCAGCGTCGATAGCAGGGCTGCGCTCTGGCAAGGCTGCAGCTTCGCCGTCTTCATGTTCATCATGTATTCAGCCTACGCACTCGCTTTCGACTTCGGGACGACATTGATCAACTCAGGTCACGCCGACGCTGGTCAAGTTATCAACGTGATCATGGCTATCCTCACCGGCTCAATCTCCCTCGTTATGCTGGCACCTGAAATGCAAGGTACGCGACAACCGTCATCAGCCTCAATTCGAGTATTGATGCATTCCATAGCGATCAACTACGGACGTGGCGCAGCCGCCAAGCTCTACGCTACCATCGACCGTGTCCCTTCAATCGATTCGGCAAGCGATGAAGGCCTCAAGCCCAATAGCATCATCGGCGAGATCGAGCTTCGTAACATCGGCTTTTCGTACCCTGCTCGCCCAGACGTACCAATCGTTCGTGACCTCAGCATCAAGTTCGCCGCGGGCAAGACCGCCGCGCTCGTCGGCGCATCCGGTTCGGGCAAGTCTACCGTGATCTCCTTGGTTGAGCGCTTCTACGACCCGATCCACGGAGAAGTGAAGCTTGATGGGCGCGATGTGAAGGAGCTAAACGTGCGCTGGTTGCGCGGTCAGATCGGTCTCGTCTCGCAGGAGCCAACACTCTTCGCTACCACGATCCGCGGCAACATCGAACACGGCTTGATCAACACCCCCTACGAACACGCCGGCCCGGAGAAGAAGATGGAGCTTGTACGCGAGGCGGCGGTCAAGGCGAACGCTGACGGCTTCATCTCTAAGCTTCCGCTTGGCTACGAGACGTTGGTCGGCGAGCGCGGGTTCCTTCTATCCGGTGGCCAGAAACAACGCATCGCCATCGCTCGCGCTATCGTTTCGGACCCGCGCATTCTATTGCTCGATGAGGCTACGTCTGCCCTCGATACACAGTCCGAGGGCATCGTTCAGCACGCGCTCGACAAGGCCGCCGCCGGGCGTACTACGATCACAATTGCCCACCGCCTGTCAACAGTCAAGGGCGCTGATTGCATCTACGTCATGGGCGGTGGCAGCGTACTCGAGGCCGGTCGCCACGACGAGCTTCTTCGGAACGCGGACGGACCATATGCGCGCCTCGTACAGGCGCAGCGCCTGCGGGAGGTAAAGGAGGCGGAAGCGGATGATCCGGACGAGGACGACAAGTCGGGTGTCATAGGCGCTGTTGATGGAAGGGAAGACTTTGAGAAGCAGGCGCAGGAGGAGATACCTCTTGGTCGCTCTGACACCAAGCAGAGTCTCGCGTCGGAGATCATC
Organism: Peniophora sp. CBMAI 1063; assembly: GCA_900536885.1. Lineage (NCBI taxonomy): Eukaryota > Fungi > Basidiomycota > Agaricomycetes > Russulales > Peniophoraceae > Peniophora > Peniophora sp. CBMAI 1063. Next base: position 34,847 of record UWZB01000138.1, read on the forward strand.
AAGCAACAACAGGCTGCCGCGCAGAAGGGAGAGAAAGAGTTCGGTCTGGTCTACATCCTCAAGCGTCTGGGCATGATCAATGGCAATCGTTGGAAGCACTACCTTCTGGGGGCCTTCTTCGCTATGTGTACGTCGTCAGCATCTCAAACTCTAGCTGTATTACTCACGTGTCTCTCTTCGCAGGCACTGGGTCTGTCTACCCCAGCTTTGGCATCGTCTTCTCTCAGGGTATCACTGCATTTGGCGAAACCGACAACCACGAGCGACGCCACGACGGAGATCGCAACGCTCTATGGTTCTTCGTCATCTCCATCCTCGCCTTCCTTGCTATGTGCAGCCAGAACTACTTGTTCGCTTCTTCCGCCGCGTCTTTGACCCAGCGTCTGCGCTCTCTCGCGTTCAAGTCCGTGCTACGTCAAGACATCGAGTACTTCGACCGCGATGAGAACAGCACCGGCGCTCTCGTCTCGAAGATGTCTGATGGCCCTCAGAAAGTGAATGGTCTCATGGGCGTGACGCTCGGCACGATCATGCAATCTATCACCACCCTTGTCCTCGGCACCATCCTCGGCATCGTGTACGTCTGGAAGCTCGGACTCGTCGCCATGGCATGCGTTCCATTCCTCATGTCGACGGGGTACATCCGTTTGCGCGTCGTCGTTCTCAAGGATCAGCGCAACAAGAAGGTCCACGAAGAGAGCGCTCAGCTTGCGTGCGAAGCCGCCGGCGCTATTCGCACGGTCGCGTCGCTCACTCGGGAGGAAGACTGTATTCGCCAATACTCCGAGTCGCTCGACGAACCTCTCAGGTACAGCAATCGCACTAGCATATGGTCGTGCGCTCTTTATGCTCTATCCCAGGCGTCGTCTTTCTTCGTCATCGCTCTCGTGTTCTGGTACGGTTCTCGTCTGGTCTCCTTTGGAGAGGCAAACACTAGCGAGTGCGTATTCTTCTTCTATCTTTTTCTTCCCACACATGCTCACGGTGTCTTATCAGCTTCTTCGTCGCATTGATGGTCAGTACTTGCCACACCTCCCTCCACATGCTTCGACACGAAACTGACTTCCGCTCCAGTCGACCGTCTTTGGCACCATCCAAGCAGGCCACATCTTCTCATTCGTACCAGACATATCCTCGGCGAAGAGCGCCGCCACAGACCTCATTCATCTCTTCGACAACATCCCCGATGTCGATGCCGAAAGCGACGAAGGCAGAACTCCTGAAGCTGTACAGGGCCACATCCGCTTCGAGGACGTCCACTTCCGGTACCCCACGCGGCCCGGTGTGCGCGTTCTTCGCGGACTCGACCTCGATATCCGCCCAGGAACATACGTGGCGCTCGTCGGCGCATCAGGCTGCGGCAAGTCCACGGCCATCCAGTTGATCGAGCGCTTCTACGACCCACTATCTGGGCGTGTTCTACTGGATGGTCAACCGATCGAGGAGCTCAACGTACAGAAGTACCGCCAGAACATCGCGCTCGTCTCGCAAGAGCCTACGCTCTACTCGGGTACCATCCGCTTCAACATCCTTCTCGGGGCTTCTAAGCCACAAGACGACGTGACGCAGGATGAAATTGAAGCCGCTTGTCGCGATGCGAACATTCTCGAGTTCATCCAGGGTCTGCCCAAGGGCTTCGATACCGAGGTCGGCGGCAAGGGCAGTCAGCTCTCCGGAGGACAGAAGCAGCGCATTGCGATCGCCCGTGCGCTTCTGCGCAATCCGAAGGTTCTGTTGCTTGATGAAGCGACGTCGGCGCTCGATTCCAACTCGGAGAAGGTTGTACAGGCCGCGCTCGATCATGCTGCTAAGGGGCGCACTACGATCGCTATTGCGCATCGTTTGTCGACTATCCAGAACGCCGATTGCATGTGCGTCTTCTCTCGTTTTGCCTCTCTAACGTTCACGTATTGATGTTGGTCGCAGCTACTTCGTTAAGGAGGGCCGCGTGGCTGAGAAGGGTATCCACGACGAGCTCATCAACCGTAGAGGTGACTACTACGAATACGTGCAACTCCAAGCGCTCTCCAAGGCTGGGTAAAACCCACAGCGACCTTGACACCGAACTCGTCTCTCGTTACGCTTACTACTAGTATACTGCACATACGCGCCGTTTCGATCGCTTTAATGTACCTTCTTCCAGTACTTCGCCGCTCCTTCGCCATTCTATCACATATGTAGTGACGGGGAAGAGCGAGATGAAGCCCTAGTTCTCGCTGAAGTGCGCTGTATCCTGCTCACATCAGCTCACCCACCCCACTGCAAAGTAGATCGAGTGGACCGCGCACCGAGTCCAAACCACTCAATAGTAAGCGTCGGCAACAGCCCAAACAGCGACCCATACGCGAACCCAAGACACGCGCTCGCGATCCACAGCCTGCGCACGTCGCCCGTACCAATCAGCACGAGCTGGCTGACGATAAACAGCGCCGCGACGCCCGTCATGCAGAACGATATCCGCCGCGATCCCGATGGCCACGCGCCCGGCGAAGTTCATCACGCTGATGGTGCTCACTTGCGCTGCCTGCCACGCGGTGGCCTGTGTGGGGTCGTACGCGGGGTTGTTCTGGGAGAAGAGCGCCTGGGCGATCGAGCCGACGTTGTTGATGTCTGCACGCGACTCACCAAGACGCGGCGAACTTCAACAAACGCGCAGGCGCGTCTTGTCCTCTTACCACCTCACGCCTCCACGCGAGCCAGGTTGCTGGCGCGCCTTGGGAAGATGTCCCGCAGAGAAGAGCAGAACTCGAAGTGCGTATCTCGACGAAATATCTCGCGCCACTCTGAACTTGGAAATAGCGACTCGTGGACCCCGCTTGCTCAAGTGAGGATTGTGCCTCGGCGACCGGATGAGTCCAAGACTGAGGGCGAGGCCCGGATGGCCGAGGATATTAGTCGCCTTGAGGATGCCCTTATTCATGCCAAACGAATGTACAACTACCACTACTCCCCGATCTATGTTCTTCCCGACGAAACTCTGCTGGAGATATTCCACTTCGCCCGCGCCTACGCACATCGAAAAGCCGACGACCGTCGGACTATAGGCCCCATCGTTCAATGGATGAAGTCGGTCACACATCTCTCCCATCGGCTTCGCCGTATCTCCGTCAATGCCTCCTCCCTATGGGATCAGTTGCACATACATGAGCCGGACCCATGGTCGAATTTGCTCGGCGTGCACCTCGCTCGCTCCAGAACGCGAGACCTACATCTTCATTTTGCCGGTGTTCCGGAAATAATCCAGTACCTGCGTCGGATATATCCTGAACACATGCGTCGCGTTCGCACCGTGACACTCGAGTATGAAGAAGAAGACACAGAAGAGTTGCCGCCTTGGTACATCGATGAATACTTGCATTTTCTGCCAAATCTCTCATCGCTCACGATATCTTGCACGACGCCGGACGAGCGGGCGATTCCCCTCGAAACTTCCACTGGACATCCCGCACTATCTAGTCTTGTCCTACAACGCTGCTTCCTTTCCCATACGGCATGTATATGCCAGAACCTCGTCTCACTACGCATAGAGGACGCGATCGTGTCTGAAGAACACTATGTCCCGATTATCTCTGGGACGAAGGCATTGAGGGAACTTGTTCTCGCTAGGGTATGCCTTGTCGAGGACGCGGAGCCCTTCACTGTACCACTACCGGAATGCCTTGAACGGCTCGAGGTCACCGTCTCGACATACTATACAATTCGGTGCTTCCAGACCCTTGCACCCTCCCCTAACGCACGCGTGACAACGCGCTACACGGCTCCACCAGCTGATTGGCACACCCCCGATGCGTTACTGAACACGCCATCACTTGAGGAGAGTTATACCAGCATCCTCCGGACATGGCTTGGATATGGTAGAGGTCCGGCAGTGTGCTCTGTCTCTTCGCGGTACAACTCTGTGGCGCTGGACACACAGTTGCGCATGTGGAGGGGCGTTCCGAATCGAATTGACCTTTCGGTGCCGGATGTGGAAGTCGTCTTGTATACGGATGAAGACGACACGCTCTCCGAATTGCTGAAGGGGCCCGAATACGGGATGACAACAGATCTATACCTCGACCTGGAGTACAACATCGCGAGCGCCGCGTGCTGGGAGGAACTAGAAACCGTGATCATGCCCGCACTTCGTACTCTACACGTCGCCGAGACTACGCTGGAGGATACTTTGCCGCACTACTCTGTGTTTGTTACCACCTTTTTTGAAGGTGCACCGCGGATGAGGGCTTGGCCACCAGTCTTACATGTTGAAAGCTCGCCTTGTCGTAGCGCGCAAGAGATCGACAAAGCCGCGGGTACTCTCCGTGAATGGTTGGCTCTGACCTATCGACGCGGGCTCTTCCTCGAAGAAATACGTCTGCCGAAGGAGATAGGGACTGCAATGGACGCTCTCGAAGCGGAGACGCGCGAGCTCGCGAATGTCCAATGTTGGAGAGGGGTGGCCGAGGTTGTCCAGTTGTACTGATACGCGCCCGTATTTGATTCGTTGCTTGGCCTGCAACTCTCTCATATCTAAGTATCTAGTGTGCCCAATATAAGATTCAGAAGTGCTACTGCAAGAAAATCGTCGGAAGTAGAACGAGGAATTTGCACGCCTAAGAGTTCACCTCTCACGTCTCGAGCGGCACTTCCTAGATAATTTCCCGCTCCGAGTATCAAGATCGTGCTATTGCGTACTCGTATTATCAATAAGCATCTAAGTGTCTGGTCAACTAAAGGCTCCGGTGAGAGTGTCGTGGCAAGTTTGACCGAGTCAACCTCGGTCCTGGCGAAGGCCAGAGCGCGTGACAACGTCGTGACGCGACGCGTCGAGTCCGCCGTGAGGCGTGATTGAACGCGCTCGGTGGGTTGCTTCAACCCACCACCACCATCTCCGGGTAAGCGCCGCCACAGCGGCCACGAGAACCATAATATTTTGCTTCTACGCTCTACGCAGCAAGCTACTGTCTGAACAACTCAAGTTATCCTCGTGTCCGGGTTACATTGTCGGCTCAGGGAAGATATGTTCGGTGGCACGGGAAAGAATCAGACGTGCGTTTCTCGGTATATCCCCGAGCCCACGCTTATCGCATAGCACTAATCCCTGGTCACAAGTTGCACGAGTTAGGCTCGTGCCCGCCGTGGCTGAAGACAAAGCTTAACTGTCAGAGGATATCGTCTGTCTTGAACAGGCGCTTGCCCGCGCTAAAGAGCTGGACAACTCTAAGTACACCCCGATATACGCTCTACCGGGTGAGATATGGCTCGAGATATTTCAATTTTCTCGCGCTTCCGCTCATCGACGTGCGGTTACGCAAAAGAATGCGGGACATATTTGGCGCTGGATCAAGGCCGTTACGAGTATCTCGCGGCGCTCTCGTCGTGTTGCTCTCGCGGCAGCCACATTATGGGACGCGTTATACGTCCCACGAAAACATGATAAGCTAGCTCTACTAAGGCCTCGTTTCACTCGCTCGAAGTCGACAAACCTATCGATAAACACTGTCGATTATTCCGACCTCATCCGTGAATTGTGTACTTCGTTTCCCAGTCATCTCCGTCGCATTCGTTCCGCCTCCCTCGAATTCGGCTCTCAGTCCATATGTAGTATCGACGACTACTTGTACAATCTTCCCATGCTCAAATCCATCACACTATACTGCAGCACACCCGGTGCCAACACCAACGAGGATCTCTTCACATCTTCCGAACACGTAACCATATCCAATCATACTCTACGCCAGTGCTTCGTATGTCACACTGCCCGTCTATGCCATAACATCGTTTCGCTACGTATTTCGGACGTAGTTGTGCAGGCTGCGAACTATGTGCCCGTGTTTTCTGGGATGAAGGCGTGCAAGGAGCTAGTCCTCGATATGGTCGGTTTCATCGGTAAAAGCACCACGAGCAGTGGCACCGAGCGCTTCAGGGTCCCTCTTCCGGAGAGTCTCGCTCGATTAGAGGTCTCAGCCTCGACATCCAAACATCTGAAGAGCCTTCATGTTCTGAAACCCTCAACTAGAACGCGGCTGTCGCTGCGATGCATAGCTCCACCGTCTAAATTGCGTTCAAACCACTACATGGATCCTCTGCCAACACCGAGAGGTACAGAAGCATTTTGAAAGCATGGATGGGATGCGGTGGAGGACCGACATCATGTTCCGCGTCTTCGCAGTACAATCCCGTCGCGCTGAACACCCAGCTACGTTTATGGAGGAGCGACCAGGATCGCAAGTCTGAGCTGCCGGACGTGGAGATCCTCAGGTACACGGACGAAGAAGACGAGCTACCCAAGTTGTTGGAAGGATCACACTACGACATGACAACCGATCTGTACCTTGATGCGGAGTACAGTGGCCTTACGAGCATGGCAAGCTGGGATCTCAAGACCAAGATGCCCGCGCTTCGGACTCTCCACATAGCGCAGGACTCGCTAGAGAATGCACGACCGCGTTACATGACGCCGACGCGTGCCGTTCACGAAGGCGCACAGTGTGTGAAGAGTTGGCCTCCAGTCGTACATCTGGAGAGTTCGCTTTCCAGCGCACACGCTACCGACAAAGCTGCGACCGTCCTCCGGGAATGGTTAGCCCAAGTCCACCAACACGAGCTGGCTCTCGAAGAGCTCTACGCGCCTCCTGAGGCAGTCGTTGCGATGGATGCTATCGATGCGGAGAACTCTGCGAGATCCAGTTGGAGAGAGGTTGTCGGCGAAGTACAAGCGGTGTCTTGATTGACGGTGCATGATTTCAACCTTGGTTATATACTAGCACCCTACTTGCTCGGGTACAGATGAACCATCTGCTTTCAAGTACTATTCTTCATAAGATCCACTCAGACAGGCACGAATAGCTGTTAGCAGGAACGGCGCCAGAAGCAAGGTGAAGCATCAGAGCGACGGCATTTGCCGGCGTAGCCTGAGAGCCTGCCTCACGGCGGCGCGAGTCAAGTGCGGGTCCCTTCACCCCATCATCTCGCCTGGTGGTCCCTCTCCTTGGACCCCTCGCCTCACCGTTTCAGACAACTTCGACTTGTTTTGACTGGTTATGTCTCAGAGCTCGAGAAAGCCTCAGCATCCGTGTATCGATAATCCGCATCCGACGTCCAGCACTAGTCACGTCCGATTTGTCTGTGAACAGAAGCAGTTCAGCCATAAGGATCCTTTACCTGCCGATTTCCCGTATAAGGTCGCGCGCGATACTTCCAATGGAGCCTCCACGGTAAGTCGCAGTTTAACGACGTTGTTTGGAGGCGTTTGAGGTCTGACGTATGGCACGCCACAGATACCATATTTGGAGTTTCGCGGTGAAGGGGACCCTCCAGCCGACGTGGGTACTCCAGGGGATGTTTGGCTAGATATTCGACCTGGCCACTATCAGCTCTGGGCGTGTGGTAGGACTGCATGGGAGATATGGAGAGGACCCAACAAGTCGAAGAAGGACATGCACCCACATCCCCTCGTGACGGGTCGCTTTCTCTGGATCACGCGCAAGTCCGTCTTATGGTATACGGCCGATGGTATTCGAAAGAATGCGTCGATGCAGGAGCGCGGCGAGGAGGACGACTACGGGCGCGAGAGGTTGCTCAAGGAAGGTCCCCAGCCTCATGGCGGTGCTGGTCGCGACCTTGACAGCGCGAACCGTCGGCCATTGCGATCTGCTCCGGAGGCCATCGAGAAGATCCTGCAGTTTGAGGAAGAAGAGTCAAACGCCAACCCATCACGTCGGAGAAAACGCGAAGAAAGAGAGAGCACACCGCCAAACGAGCGTCCTTCGAGCCGACGTCGTTCAGAGGAGCCAATCATCAAGGAGCCGGAACCGTCGCCCTTATCGCTGAGCAATGTCCCACTTCCGAGTGCGCATGCGCCACAGATCACGCCTTTCATGCCGTCTCCCGCTCAGACGCAGCAGTCGCTGTATCTACAGTCGAACATCTTCCCTCAACAGCCCACATCCTATGGTTCATCCTCAAGCCTGTCAATGGCCCTCGATGATCCTATCTCGCCCGGTATACACTCGCAGCGATTGACGGCCTCGAGTTCTCAGCCACGTCTCGCCCCTCGACCACCTCAGCTTCAGCAAACCCCACAACAGCACAGCGGTACACTGTGGCAACCCATCTCGCAAATGCCCGCATCGCTTCAACCTTCTCAAGCCGCTTCCCCATCCGGCTCAGGCCAAGGCCACATGACATCTCTGGCGTCTACCTCATACCCGTCGCCTCAAAGTCAGAGTCAGAGTCATAGCAGTCCGCTCGATGGGAATACGCACCAGATGATGCAGATTACCCGTTTGAGTTCCGAGAACACACGCCTTTCGGAGGAGAATGCTCGTCTGACGGCTGAGATTCGGCGCTTGAAGGAGGAGCGTGAGCAGGAGCGTGCCTCCGGTGCTTCTCTTCTGCCGCACTCCGTACTAGCCCCTATCGGCCAAGTCGTTCAAGATTGCATATACCGCGGTCGTACGTTCTACGCATCTACCTTCGAACGAATTGGTTGCTCACGGGTCCTGCAGTGAACCAGCAACTACAGGACGAAATGAAGAAACGTAAAGAGGCGGAGGAAATCCTCTCGCAACTCCAACGTCAAGTTAATCAGGTATGACCGCGTCAGTTATATCGACGGCCACGATCATTCAACTTCGTATACAGATGAACCATGTATTCAAACTCGCTGCGCCGGCCCAGTCACTTAGTACTCCAGGCCCAAGCCCACGCTCCCGTCTCCCGGACGTCTAATCCCCCTATACCACCACTACCCCGTCTCGCCTTGCTCTGCATGCTTTCGTCTTATCAATTTCCCACACCTTGCGCAATCTCTGTACCCATCACGTCTGTCTTTGTAGTCTCCACGCGCTTCCGGCTTTCGTTTTCGTGCTTCATCTCATATATCCATGCTGCAATCTTCTGTCTCCACCCGGCTTTGGTTTACCGCCCTGTACCACTAAGTCTCCATCTCCTTCCTGGCTCTCAGTCTGTACTACCCCCGCATTGACATATACCAGACTGCGTCTGACGACCATGGACAATTCACATACTTACGTGTTGTCGACTTCGTCCGGAAACCGACCGTTCCGCTCGTTCTCCCCAGTGACGCTTTGCTAGCTAAGATTCAGCCGACTCCCACAGTTGAGGCACCGTGTGATGGAAGTACGTCCGACTTTCTAGTGGCTAAGAGACTGAGGCCAGCGATGGCGACGCGAACGGTCAATCAATATCAACTGATCGGCCATTCTACCGACACTCCAGACTGTGCATTATACGCTTTGCAAGGCTATGGGAAGATAAGAGACCTGATAGGCGCGAAGGACGCGAGTAATTGGAGGCTTCAGAGCGGCTGTATACGGGATATACTATTTGTACTTTCTGGGGTCCCACAGATGATCGTGCACGTATGGAATCCTGGGGACTTGAGTAAGCGCCGTGTCTTGCGAGCATATGGTATGCGTAACACTTACCGACTTCCCATGAGTATCAGTTCGTTCCTCGTCATGACGTCGCACAGCACTGGCAGACCCTTCTCGGCATAATGCCTCATTTGCATCACTGCGTGCGCTGTATGCCAATGCCTATGCGCGCGAGTTTCGTCGTCGACATAACACTTGATCCCGAGATCGTTCTCTCGAGCAATGATTGTCCTCATATAGTTGATGATGAGAGGTTTGAACATGTCCCGATCCCACTCGGCGCCGACGAAGTCTTTCCAGTAGATGCTGTCGGGAGAGAATCTGATTAGATCTTCGATGAAGGTCGCGATCTCTTTCAAGATAGCGGAGTAGTGGCGTTGAGTCCTGTACTCCTCGAGAGGATCGATCGCTTTGGTTGACTCGGCATCGCTAGGTGGAGCAGGTGCGGATGCGGATGTGGATGCAGATGCGGACGCGGATGCGGGTGCGGGCGGAAGTTGCGAGGGCAGAGGCTCGTAGCGATACGTTGATGTGCGTCGTGCATAGGGTTCATACCTGGAACTGCTGGCTACGTGAAATGAGATTTCGATGATGTTGGTATAGGTGATGATCCCGAGATGAATTGACTTACCGCCGGCTCGGTGAGCGTTACTAGCGGAATAAGCAGGGCCTGGACGGGTGTACATCGCAGCGCCGGCTTTGTCAGTAGCGCAGCGGGCGATTGCTATATAGCTTCTCCTATGCAGCCTACCTGAACACGCATGCGACATGCGACATCATGAGTCATCACGCCCGTCAACAGTGCCCCAAACGCCTGAAGGATGAAGTTCACCGCTCCAATGATCAGCAGGTAAACGTGTTCTTGTTCATGATCTGCGTGTCAGTCGTCCGAAGCATCCCTGACAGGGAGACCTCGATAATAGTTAGCACTTTATCGTGCGCTGCTCGGGTTCGCTCGTTCCGGCAAGTTTCTTGGGACTAGCGTTGCACAATAACAAGAGCACACGGAGCGCAGGCATAGAGAAGCCGGGTATGGTGGCTCACACAGCGGACTCTTTGACGTACATGAACATCGGGGTTGCTGACAAGAGCCGGTTAAATGAACTTGGGATCGTCATCTACGTACAGTGACAGTCGCACATTGGTCTCTAAGGCCTCCAGCGGGGATCGTAGATGTACGGTGATCTGCAACCGTGTGAGCCTTTCGAACAAGAGCAATCAGACCTCGATGACACTCACGTATTGCCCTCTAGAATGAGCTCATGCCTCATCATAGCATCGTGTAGCCTGGGAATGCCATCCTCGACGTAAGACTGGATCTGAGCTATTCCCTGAACCGCGTCCCAGCACCTCTCCGCGCGGTCTTTCCGTCCCGAAGCGTGCGCATTGACCGCAAAATCGTGTTCGCGACTTCTGACAGACTGTATGAAGTTGAGCATGACCGGTTTGAACGGGTGCCGGTTCCACTCGTTTCCCTTGAGGTGTATCCACTCCTTGCTATCGGGCGAGAACCGGATGAGACGCGTCAACCATTCAATGATCTCGTTTAGGATGGTCTTGCAGTAAAGCAGGCGGGTGCGCATCTCGAATAGTTCGACATCGGTTAGAGGACTGTAGGGGTAAGGATTGAAGACCGGACTTGAAGGAGGCTGGGGCGCGGGCTCGGATGGTCTGTGCTCGTGGCTGTACGCTGGTCTTGTGTGGTGGTCGTGCATCGGGACGTCGCCTATACAGCGGTAATTATATGAGCCAGTCATATGGAGAATCTAGAGCGCAGTGAGCGTACCGTGGCGACTGCCAGATGGCTGGGCGGGCTGGGCAAACATGATAGCAGCGACGAGGGGCCACAAGTGAGTAGATGATCCTTTATGAAGTGAGTCAGAGTGAGTCTTGCCACTTGCATGTTGCTTTTACCCAACTCGTGCCATGCTTCATCAATTATTGCTCATCATACGGTCATAAAACAGCTTTTCAGCTGAAGGTGTACCCCATTCTTCTTGTCGGCATCAACGTGGTCTGAGGCAAGGCGTTGACACTCGTCGCATCAGATCGCGGAAGCGTGATGGACACTTTCGGCAATCACCGTAACTTCGTCATACACAATGCCGATACTACCTTCTCCAATCTATACGGCCTTGGTACCATGAATGGAGATTCATAAGTGTAATGTATGAGTATCGTGCAGGTATGGGCGCATTCAATCGAGGTATCATGTCCATCGTGCTTGCGAGATGAGAAAGTACAGTACAGTAGTGACGATGTTAGGGTCATCTCAGCGCCCATACGGCGATGTCGACCCGCTAGCTCCGTCTCCATCGCCTTTCTCAGGTGGCCTAAGCCCAAGACCAATAGCTTCTCCACCACCATCCATAGCGCCTCGCTCTCGTTCCCTCCTAGAGCGCGCAGAACTTCGATCATCGCGCACGCGACCACGTCCGCGGTCACTCTGCGTCTCGCCAGAACGCAGCGCGAAGTCAGTCTCCCGCCACCACCTAGGACGACTGCTGCTATATCGCGCGAATGTGGAGATGACCAAGGCGAAGTAGACGAGACCGAGCGCGAGTACTGCTGTGATGGTGATGCGGGGGCCGAGCATCTGATCCTTTGGTAGTTCCCTGTCTCGCGAGTCGTCATCAGGATCATCGCGCGCACCAGTCCGCCAGACGAAGGAGAGGATGGCAACGAGGAACGCGACCATAGACCATGCGAGCCATACTGCAGGCAGCGCGAGCAGTACCCACGCATTCCACCATACGCGCGCCTCAGCTCGCCGCGCCTCATCCGCCCACTTGCTCGCGCGATACATGCTCCTCATTGTACTGAAGCGTACAATGTAGACGCAACCATAGCTCACGCTCATCGTTGCGAAGATGAGGCTGAGCAGCGCCGCGGTCCGCGTGAGAGTGTCGTTCGCCGCCGACGGGATTTGGAACATCGTTAAGATGGCCGAGAGTAGCAGCGCGCTGACGAGGTTGAGCGTCTTCCATTCGCGGAGTAGCTGCTCGATGAATGTCTCCCAGCTACGCTTGAAGCGCGCGAGTGCAGGAGAGACCACGGGCGGGACCCAGGACTCAGGGTCCGGTAGCGGGGAACGGGCCCGTGCGGGCAAGTCGGTGTATGACATGCATAGCTCCACGACGCGATCCATATCTGGCCGTGAGAGTTCCGCATCCTCGAAGATGCGCGCTACTCGAGAGAAGTAGAGCGAGGGCAGGCGTAGCAGTATGTGCAAATACAGGCTCCTTGGTAAGACGCCGAAGATGAAGATGTGAAAAGCGTGAAACGTCGTCGAATGCAGGAGAGGGATGCAGCGGCAGTTGATGGGTTCCCCATTAGAGGCTAAATGGGGATGTTTGTGGGGCAGAAGCAAGGACGACAGGTGTAAGAAGCGGAATGGATCAACGGCGATCCATGGTTCTTCTCGCGAGCGAAGGCGTTGCAGAGTAGGCAGACGATCCATGACCGCCCGAAACGGCGACGAAGTGCGACTACGTGGGCTCTCGGGACCTCCGCTGTCCTTGTGCGAGTGAGCGCGAAAAGGAATTGCCATAGAGGGGTACTGGTGTGCGTGCGCGTGACCGCTATCTGATGCTGGAAGGCGGGGGCTGGCATTTGGCCGCGGGCTGGCGTTCATGCGTGGGGTAGCATTGGGCAGAGATGTACGATCGCTCTCGAAGCTCACGCGCGTGCCCGAGCGTCCGATACGCCCCAAGGAACCCTCGCTCGAGTCGGCTGCTTGTTGAAGCGCAGGAGAGCTGGTGTTTCCTAGCCTCCGTATCTCCGGTGCTGAATGTGATGCGGGGGTATCCTCAAGACTATGATGCCGGCGTCGTGACGGAAGTGTTGCGGCGAATGGAGACGGTAGCTCAGAGAGCTTGTCAGAACTTGTAAGCTCAGAGGCTTTCGACGATTCATGAGAAAGCGAAGCTATAGCTTGAAGTCAGAAAGATTTATGTGGCACATAAGCTTGTCGCGACATACCAGAAGCAGGTTCAGTAGTGGGAAATGGCTGAGGCACAGTTGCCAGTATTGGTGTAGGCAAGGCCTCTGATCTTTCAGCGTCTTCACTCATGGCGCTAAGCAACGGATGATGACCGTTGACAAGAAAGCGGCGGGAAAGAGTTGGCAGCCGTAGCTGTCTACTGACATGGCTCGGGCATCAAACGTTCCGAATCTGGCAGCGTCGCCGGCGAGACCGCCGGCCCAGATGGAGGTACTTGAGTTGCGACGTCCATGTACATCTACAGGAAGATGGCAGGATCCATGTTCAAAATTCAAGCTTCAAGGCTGAAGAGGCCCGTAGATTCCTGGAGATCTAGTAGATCGTGGTGGTTAGAGGGACGTTGCCTCGACGTCGGGGTCTGTCGCGGCAACGAGGCACAAGCGCGTGCCTGTACGTTGCCCCGCTGCAGACGCGCCTTTCACCTGCTCTCGACCACCATGATGCTGGGCGCCCCCGAGCCCAAGCAACTGAATGTCCTAATCTGATGGATGTATAACTGAGTTTACAGCCGGAGCGAGCAAAGGATGACCTTGCGTCTTTTGCCCTTCTGTGGCCCACCGCTCCAGAAAGCCTCAACGACGGTTGTCCTCGTGTTCCTACACACATTCATCTCTTTGGGGAAAACGCCACCGAATCCGCCCCGAGTGTGGTCCGCGCAACCGAAAGCGTACATGAAACTGGGCGCTCTGCCACAGCTGCGTGGGCTATATAACCCGTTGCCCTCCAAGCATGCCCTTCCTCTCCCTTGGCTCCTTCTCCGCTCTATCCCATGGATCCTATGTATTATCAGGATTTGATGGACTACGAGCCAAACTCCACTCAAGGGCGTCTGACGCCTGACGACGCGATGCAGGTGGATCAAGGTAACTCAGTCACCGACGTCCAGGGCGTTGAGGCGCCATCTCGACTTCTGAGTTTGCCACTCGAACTCGTGCAAGAGGTTCGCAGGCGTATCTATATCCATCTGAGAGGCACACTGATTGGCGCTAGATCATGGCAGAGGTCGATCCGATGTCGCTCATTCGTCTCGGACGTGTGTGTAAGGATCTACGCGGTGTCCTTGCAGCATCATATCCTTGGCGTAACATGATATCCCGACTCATGAACAGACCCTACTCGGAGCTGCCGTTCTCCCCGGAAGACGCCCGTGGTATCTTGATGCTTGCGACGTTAGAGCACAAGATGAAGTGCACTGTCACGGTAAGCGACGGCACCGCTGATTCACGAATGCATAGACTGACGAACATGGTTTGAAGACGTGCAACCGAGATGGGGACTTTGTGCACTTGCTTGGTCGTCGGCGCCTCTGTCATGAACACTACTTTACGGAGTACGCCGTCTCCACTAGCTCTTACACTGTTGCTCATCAGACACCAGGACCTGTGGATCCGTACAGCAGTTGCGCGGGCATATGCTCGATATCATGGGCCGACGGAAAGAAGGTGGCCGCGGCGTATACCCCGCCAAGGTCACAGGAGATCTCATGAACGTCATCAAGCGCGTCTTGCCTCTATTCAAAGGCGCTGGGACGCATCAGGCGCGTTGGTCGCTTGTGATTGTCCAGGGACTTTGGAACGATGTGGTGTTGGCGTGGGAGGGTCTGCAGAGACGGGATGGGCACGGGTTGAGGGAGCGCCTATCGAATCTGCATCTGGTCTGCGGAGATGATTGTGCGGACCGGGAGGCGCATGTATGCTTCCATCGACTCTTCGACGAGTACGAGGCTAAGGGGAAAGAAGCGGCCGAGGTAAGTTCGATGGTGTCCTACGTCTTGCTCAAGGTGTTGACCCCATTCATGCTTGCTGTGCATAGAAAGCCGAGTTTGTCTACGATCTGAGTCTAGCAGCCAATCCTAAAGCAGACTCGAGTATCTTCAAGGCGCGTCAAGAGGCGGGTAAACGGGCTCGTCGTGCAGCGTATGCTCTCTTTATGTGCGACGCGCATCTTCGTATACTGATTTCCATTTCTTCAGACTTCAACAACGCCTCGAGGGTCTTGGATACTTGACCATGGATGTCACACCTGTACTAGACGCCTACCTAGCGAGATGTAGGCGCTTTGGTCAATTGACGAATAACGGTGCGTTCAAGATCGCTCAGAGTCCAGATCTGTCAGTGTCTGACTAGCTGGATGATACCACTAGAGTTCCGATCGCGTCTTCCGGAGCTCAGGACATTGCTCGATAGCCGCAAGCAGGAGCGTATCTCCCAGTACCGCGATGAGCGCAGAAAAATTGCTGCCCAAGCTATCATGGACTTCAACACGACGAACTATCGCGATCTGGAGAAGGCTGTGGCCGCGACGTGCAGCTATCTTCGATCAACTTCGTACGGCGTGTGGTGCCATCGCGTCACTGAGCTCATTGACGCCGATTCGGTTGATACACCGGAGGATCGGATGGAATTGAGAAATAGGATGAGGGATCTGCTTTACAACGATTCACACGTCAGGCAGTGTATCTTGGACTGTACGATCGCCTTCTGTTACCAACAAGAGCAGATGGCCTTTCCAGTTGACTTCAGACCCCCTTCCTCCTCGTGTACTTTGAGGCCCAGCGCCATCGAACCTCTTATTGGGAGCTCTACATTCATGATCGACGTATCGGGCTTTGTGTTGGAACCCTCGTCTACATCATTTTCTATGTTCTAGTAGTTATTTGAGCTTAGGCCTTTCAGCAATGGGCATTAGAGCCCTTCCCAGACCTGGTACACAGATAAAGAGGGCTCGAGCCATTGTTCACTGTGATGTCTGAGTGGCTGGGTGCTGGTAAGGCATGCGCCGCAGGCAGACTCCGCCCCAAGAGCCGCGACGCGGATTCGGAACTTGAGGCACACGGCAGTTGCCGGAAGCGCGTGTGCACCGAGCACGCCATCGTGAGTCTATGTGTTGTGCAGCGTTTGCCCTCCGCACAACTCAACGCGTCGCGATCCTCTCTTCCAGCTTCCACCAGGTCCTCTCTGCTGCCTTCTGCGCATCCGAAAGCGCCAGGAATCTCCGGCATCTTGGGCGTACACTTGCACACCACCTCAAGCACATCTGGCACCCATCAAACCGGTTCGGTTCTGGCCCGGCGGACTACTTTGGACGTTCGTTACTGTACTCTCCCCGCGCTGGTTCGGCTCGATTCTCCTCCCCAAAACTTCGGGACTAGCTCCTCCGCTTGACTGTGATACCGCGAGGGTTCTCTTGGCGGCCGCCGATCACGTTTGCCGCCGCGCTGCGCTTTAGTCAAATCGTCAGGTGCAGGAAGTCATCTCTGGCGAAAATATTGTCGATTTCTGTCTTGAAACGCTGGCGGCGGCTCTGTTCAAGGCTCTATGCACCAGTACGGCCGGTCTAACTCTCTCTAAGCCGACCACTCTATTCTCTCACTCACGACGGACAAGGGGGACTCTCAAATAGCTTCCTTATCGCGCTTCTCATTCGGAATTGGCGCATCTCGGCGCGATGTTCCTTACACAATATGTCCCGTGGCAGCGTGGCTAAATGACTAACAAGCAACCCCATCTGTGCGATTGGCCGATAGCGCGTGGATACACTCCCCAGTACTCAAAGGGCTCTGCGACGAACTCAGGCTGGAGGACGTTGGTGTAACTCGGCGGCACCGCTGGAAGCTTCACGAGCGTATGGACCATGAGCTCTACACCTGTGGACTGGATACACTTCAATGGTCTCCCAGTTACAGCGTGCCATGGAGCGTGCCACGGCGGAAACGGATGGATTGGCGATCAGGAGCAACCCCTCCGCGTGGGGATAAGGGCGCGCGTCGGGAAAGTTTGCCGTGTACAATTGGTTCGAGCGCATATGCGCCAGTTCGATTTCGCTTTGCACATGTGTACATATCATCTTTATAAAAGACGGGCTCCCCGCCTTGCTGTTTCATCATCGCGTCGCGAGAACCTCCATCCTCCCCGTTCATGTCTTTCGTGCAGACGTCCATCCGTCGGCTTCGTTCTCGCTCTCCGTCCCTCATCCGGCCCATTCAATCTGCCATGTTATCGTCGTCATCCTCGTCTTCTGCCTCACCCGTTTCCACGGCGCCGTCGACACCGCCTCCCGGACCCTCTCAATACCTCGCCCTCGGTCAGCCATCAGTACTCAAGAAACTCGGCTCCCAACTTGAAGAAGGCGACCGGATCTTATATGTCAGCGGCGCTAGCTCTCCCAAGGAGGTGTCCGACGCACTAGCTAAGGCGCGCGAAATCGCCGGTCTCGCTAGTGTTCAGATCGATGGCACAACAGGCGTGAAGTCCGAACTTGTATGTGTACACCTCTATTCGTTAGACTCCGCGGTAACCCCCTTCCAGGTCCCTCCAGCCACCGCCTACCCCATGTTCTCCAACGCCGGCTTGACCTCTCAGATCAGGCTCCCGGTCTCCTCCGCGCTCAATGTCGACGTCCTCTACCGGCCGCCCTTCACGTACCCCACACTCGCAGCTACACCTGCAAACCCTCTCAACCCCACCGCACACCCATTCGGTATTCCCTCACGTGAAGACTGGGAGCAGCTATGGAAGACCTGGGATACGGTCACTTTGGGCATGATTCCCCGTGAGATGCTGCACGTCAAGCCTATCGACCTTCGCCATATCTGCCTGTTCTACCTCGGCCATATCCCGACGTACGGTTGTTTTATTATAGCGTGTAGCCCATGTCTCACGACGTTCTCAGGTTCTTGGACATGGTCCTGAGCAAGGAGCTTGGCGAGCCCAACACTGAGCCGAAGTGGTTCACTGAGATCTTTGAGCGCGGTATCGACCCTCACGTCGACGATCCCGAGCATTGCCATGTGCGTATACTCATTCACCTTGCACTTCAATCTTGCTTACGTCCTTGTAGCGACACTCTGTGGTTCCAACGAAGGCGGAAGACTGGCCTACCCTCGAAGACATCATCACCTTCCGCACTCGTGTCCGTGACCGTACCTTCAAGCTATACGAAGATCTCGAGAGCGGGAAGCGCACGATCTACCGCCGGCTTGGACGTGTGCTCATGTGCGCGTATGAGCACGAAGCTTGGCACGTCGAGGTTCGTTTCCGCACTTCGTCGTCGATATCTTTCTCATCGTTGACGTTGTCATTGTAGACGCTGCTGTATATGCTGATCCAACGCGCTGGCACTGGGACCCTTCCGCCTCCCGGTTTCCCCACGCCTCTCTTCCCCGAACTCGCCAAGCAATGGGCGACAATCCCACCTCCGACTGAGCCCACTGTCACTCTTGGGCCTGCAGAGGTGACGCTCGGTTGGGATGACCAGGAGTCGGACGACCTCCTCCCCGAGCTCAAGTACAAGACCACGAACCGCGGGTACGGCTGGGATAACGAGTCTCCCGCTCGTACAGTCCACGTCGGTGCCTTCCGCGCATCATGGCGCCCAGTCAGCAACGGCGAGTACCTCGCGTGGTGGCGAACCAAGTCGCTTCCTATCCCGGCCAGCTGGGTAGAGGAGGATGGCGAGATCATGGTGCGCACGGCGTTTGGGCCTGTGGGCATGGATGTCGCGGAGCAGTGGCCCGTTATGGCTGCATATGACCATATGGAGATGTACGCGAAGGGGAAGGGCGGTCGGTTGCCAACTGAGGCTGAGTTGAGGTTGTTCCTCGACTCGTATAACACTGGGTACGAGGAGGACGGGAATGTTGGGTTCCGCAACTGGCACCCGGTACCGTGAGTCTACACCTTCCTGCTGTCTAAGCGCATCGGGCTGACCCTCCGATCACAGATCTAATGCTGGTATCGACGGCAAGCGCGGCACAAACGGCGGCGTCTGGGAGTGGACCAGCACTAAGTTCGACAGGCATGATGGCTTCGACCCCACGACCATCTTCTCTGGTTACTCTTCTGACTTCTTTGACAACGTTCACCAGGTCGTCGTGAGTACTGCTTCGCATTCATATTGTCATTATACTAATACTTTCACTACAGTTGGGTGGGTCGTACGCTACTATTCCGCGCCAGGCCGGTCGGCGCACCGCGCGCAACTTCTACCAGCACAACTACCCGTACGCGTGGGTTAGCGCTCGTGTTGTGTTCGATGTCGAGGCGTAGTGGGATGTTCTCTACTTGCTCTGCTCGTACTGCTTTCTTCAAATATTGTATATAAGTTGTCACTGTTGTACTCGTACTCTGTAATGCATGCTGTCTACATCGATCACTCTCATTGTTGAGAAAGGCTAGAGGCACTCAGGCGATCTGGAAAGGCCAAGACCTCTGCTGCCAAATACTGGCCGCGTCATACTCACGGGCGCCTCTCCGGAGCTGTGGGCGCCTGATTGGGCCATTGAAGCTGTCCGGGCAAGTACTATTGTCGAAACCCCTCTGAAGACTACGAAATGCTGCGAGCGGGCATCGTAGACTCCAATATCGTTGCCGTGTGGGACGAGAGACCGGTCGCCGCCATCGCGATCAAGCGGAAAAGTGAGCCGTGGACCGTCGGTGCTGCTCGCGTGGACCCACGTGGGATGTGTCACCGGTGCGTGCACCAAGACTCAAGGACCGTTGGCCGACGACCTCCACGTCCCGTCCTTGACGAGACCTTTGGTGCGTTCCGGTCTTATCCCCTTGGTCGTTCGTCGCTGACCACCATGCTGTCTCATCTCCGTGCAGTCTGCGTCCCTCCCGCAGGCTTATTGCCTGTAAATATTGCCCGGCGCGCTTCGACCGTCGCTGACTGATAGCCAACTAGCCGCGCAAGGTAATTCCGCTTCCGCGAACGCGATCTCGAAGATGTTGCTGAACGTGTCTTGATGTAGACGGCAGGCTTTATTCTGTGATATTTCTTATATAGTTGAATCCTCGGTACTCTTGTGAATACTTCGAAGGTCAGTCGATGACGCGTACGCCTTACCGCAATTGAGCTAATAGTCAGCATAGCCATATGGCCTTCCCCGGAGACACCGAACCCGGTCTCGACAGCTCAGAGGCATACAAACGCAGTGTCATGCTCGTTATCTGGTACAAGGCAGGCTCGGCGCCTTTGCGCGTCGTCAACCCCCTGCCCTCCTTCCCGTATCTTTCACTAGCCCAGTTCCCACATCTTGTCAGCGCCCTCAGCCTCAGCACACAAAGCTTCGTAGACGCGTACAACCCTCGCGCGCGACACTGGGAACAGCACACCCTCAGCACAGTTCGTGTCGTCGCTACAGAACAACGCATTCTCTACCGACTACGGCAAAGTCTACTGGAAGGCTTGGAAGAGGACGAATGCCCCGGCCTGGCCGAAGAACTTGAAGCTCAAGAGCGCTTCCAAACTACTCGAGCTAGGACCGCGTCAGAAGATAATGGCTATCCCAGCGCACACGGCGTCAAGCGTCAGGCAGATGCTCCTGCCGATGAGGACAGGCCCTCCAAGTTCTACGTGGCCGAGTCCGGCGCCTACCCCGCGCACCCCGCGCCTCCCACTCCGGTAACACACAACATGCATCACCCGTACGGCATGCCGACTCCTGCGTTCACGACGCCAAAGGAGATGAACGACGTCGAGAAGGCGCAACAGTACGTCTACGATACGAGCTTGTACAGCGCGGTCGCGAACTCGCCTCAACCACCTACACCCTCGTCTGCGCATCACCAAGGGCACGGGACACCCTCGCAGCATCCTCAGCCATCGCCGCAAATGCAGTCCATGCCGCAGCCTCCATCAACGCCGCTCCCGCGTGATGGGGTGGACCACCCCGGGAACCCACCTACTCCGGCGGCGAGTCCTCTCCACGTCCCGATACCGTACCACCCACACCCACCGCTCAAGCGCTGGCCCAACGACTACACGGTGAACGAGATTGCGACTGGTTTTTCCAACATGGATACCCTCATCCAGCAGACGCCGACGCTCACCCAGCGCGCCGCCTTCGAGCGTGTTTTCGGTTGCCGGTAAGCCGCCATGGTCCATTCATCAGTGCCTCGTCCCTGATCAGTTGGACAGCTACGTCAAGTCCACCGTGTGCCGGCACCGCGGCGTATGGCGGCGCGCAGACGCCTCGGTCCGTAACGCGTTCATCAACATGGGCCGCGCTGAGACCGCCGTCTGGGGCGAGTTTGTGCGGCGCGTGGAAGGGCGCGCGTCTGCGTTGCCTGATCGGGACGCCACTATGCCAAGTATGGCAAACCCGAGTGGCGATGGCGGTGTCGTGCCGGTCGTGTCATCTGGCGCAATGTCTGTGCCGGTTAATGTTCAAGCTGAGCATCCTCAAGACCCGATGGCGAGCCTTGGTCAAGACCTATCTGGCGTTATGGGCATGAAGGAAGGGATGGTTAGCAACGGAGTAAACGGCCATCACCGTAATGGACTTCCCCAGAACAGTGAGTTCGGATATTTGCCGCATCCACGCACAATGCTGACTGACGATCACGATACAGACGTATATGATGCGCACCATGGCGGACCTAGCATCTCCCGCGCGCTTGGCGGCGACTCATAGATCACACCTCTCTCTCACCTGACTGACAGTGCTCTTAACATTACAAACGCTGTTTGTGTATGCTGTATGCTATATTGTTATTTTCTCCGGGTCTCGGTCTCTCATGTTGTACACTACACCTGCTTATGCTGCTCTCTGTATTGGCTTTCTATTTCGCTCGACTCGGTGCATATGTATACACCATACACGACCTCTTGGGCATCCATCGTCATCACGCTACTATAATCTTGTGTCATCTCTAAGTAGGTTCTGTGTATATAATCGTATAGCCTGTTATGGTTTCGCGTATTGCTTGGGTAACACTGCGCGCGATTCAGAGTCTCGTATGCGAATGATTACTTTGTGGGATAGATACGATGTTCTTGGCCTCACGCGCTAGAGCGACTTCACAGAGGGCATAGCGAGCTACCGAAAGAGCGAAATATCACGCATGAGTCGATCTGGGGATAGCTATTGGCTTGCCAAAGTACTCCTTCCGTCAGTGCTCTTCGGAATCTTTAAGTGTATATTGTGTACCACTGCATAAAACATCTCCCTGGTAGTATATCGGCTAGTACACCCGCTTGTCATTGCAAGCGCAGTGCGCGGGAGAGCGGGGTTCGACTCCCCGCCAAGGAGCTATCAAAAGTTGCATTATTGTTTTGTTCATTCTGATTCTGATTCTCGAGGAACATATTCAACATGATTTGATTCTTCCGTCCTTCGATGTACATTGCTCACCATTATCATCCATTTCTGTCCATGACCGCATGCCATTTAGTAGAAGCGCCTGACCCTAACTTCGAGCCTGGTATGCAGATTAGATACCGAGCCTCAATCAGCACGCTGCGGAGGTAAACTTAAAGCAAACTGCGAGACCGACGATAGGAACCCACACACGACACATACCTACCACGCCAGTAGCCTGACTAGCTCGATTGCTCCCAGCAGCACATCAAATGACGCACTGTCCAAACGAATACAAAGGCGCACAGTTCTGCCCAACACGGATCGGCCCGTAAGACGAATGAACGGCAACTGGATTAAGTAACGGCGTATACTGTGACAAAAATACTACAAAATACATCTCACAAAAAAGAAGGGCAAAAGTCTGAACGGCCAAATACGCAGACAACCATGCTACACCCCCCTCAACGCGCATACGGATGATACCCATGCCCGCGCTGCCCCGTCCTCTGCGGCCCCGGGCCCCCCGCCGCCGCCCTCGGCCCCCTCGGCACGCCCGACATCCCCTGCTGCCCGCCCCTCCCCATCCCCTGTCCCATCC
>UWZB01000139.1:0-57581 GCA_900536885.1 Peniophora sp. CBMAI 1063
TCCAAACCTGGCTTAGGGGAGCTCAGGCCGGCACAGCACTCAGGGGGTCTCAGGCGCACTCAGGCCTGCTAATCTGCCCTCCCTGAGTGGCCCTTAGTAGGGGGGCGTTTCCCTGATGCTGTAGTGCGCCATACGGCGGAAAGGAACAGTCCAATCCTTCTTGCGCTCGATCTTGCCGCAAATGTGACGGTGGACAAAGTTGTTACACGCGCTCGCGCCCTCGTCGGCTGCGCAGGTATTACGAGGCGAGAATGGCATGTTCAGATCGGAAGATATGGCTCAACTGAGGGAACTAGTGAACCGGAGGCGAGCGGAGGCGAACCAGAGCGCTAGCGACAATGCCACTGTGACGTCATTTTCACAGAGAAGCCGAGCTCTAGATCAAGCACGGGTCGGATTGATGGCTTGTGAGCCTCATGTCAAACTTGCGAGCCTGCAGGCGTGAGCGTCAGAGCGCGCCCCGCTCTCGGATAGTTTACTGCCGTCTTTGATAGCGAGGGGAGAAGCGCGCGCCTCGCAAGGTCGAAAGACGCGAGCTCCAGATCGCGGAGAGGTCAAGTTTCGGGGCGCGCATCGGGACGGGGCAGATCTTCTCTGGCGTCTTCTCTGCAAGCGCCCGCTTGCCATGACAGCTAGCAGAACAGCCCGGCCGCAAGGACAGTGCGTAAAAGCACGATTCAAGCGCAGTCCATCCACCAAGGCATGTGAAGAGCGAAATCGAGTAGCTCGGCGTGTTCCAAGCCTACAAACATCCGTTCTCTAGCGTTGCTCGATGAGAGCCAGAGGGAAAAGTCGCGACGCGCCACTGGCACACTGTCGTCTCACATGACAACCTTGCTTCCTTCTGTCGTCATGCAATATCTTATCCGTCCATCTCACTCCCTCACAAGATGGAAAGCGTCCACCGCGGCCGCGCAAGGAAGGCCAGCGCGGGGTTTGGCTTAAGCCGAGTTTGGACCGTCGGTCGGGTGGAACAAGGGTGCTGAGAGCCGGACGCGACAAACGACGAGCGCGAGACACGTGTCCGACCACGAGCTACTGATGTCCGTATCTGGAGAGGTGGCGTCCGTAACGGGCAAAGCGACGTGTCAATCTCGACATCGCAGGCGAAGAGAAGCGCGGTAAGTTTGATGACGGTCTTGCCCTCGAGCATGGGCGCCAGGCTTGAGAGTGCGACTGTTTATCGCGAAGAGAAGTGATTAATGGAGTTAAAGTAGAGCGCGCAGGATCTGCCTTTGCGCAGATAGGCGGATAGTCGCATCGACAGATTGGCGCTCGGGCGCGGAGGATGGCAAATGCGCCCTGTACGCGGCAAACGGGCATGACAGCTTGGATGCATGCGTAAATATATAAGGACCGGTGGCGAAATACGAACCTGGCTGCTGCTCTGCTGAACTATGCCTTCGCCGATCAAAGGACTGGGACTCGGCATGGACGAACTCGAGCAGCTGGTATCTTCGACGTTCAGAGACTTTGACCTTTACAACCCGGACCTCCAGCTCGAGCAGCTTCTCGCCCCTCCTTCCACTTTCGACGACCACGACCGGCCCCGGTCCGGCGCAGGGACTCCCGCCGTCGACCATCCGCCCCGCCCGGCTTCCCGGCTCACGACCACGACCACGCTGCTCCGCAAAGTCAAGTCTCATGCCTCTGCTTTCCTCACCTCGCGCGCGACGACTCCCAAACCGCCAAAGTCGCCCGCTCTTCCCCCGCGCGAGAGGACAAAGTCGGTGCCCAAACCCATGTTTCCCTTCAGACGTGGATCAGAACCCAAACCGCCTCTGCCGCCCGTTCCTCCCCTGCCGCGCACGCCCGCGGCCAGTCTTGACCATGAACGCACCCATCTGCCTTATCCGACTCGGACATATACGCCCATACCCGCGCCAGATTCTCCAGCTTCTGGCTCTTCACTCGGATCCCCTTCCAGAGCAAAGCGGCGCGGAGGGTTGCCTTCTGTTTTCGAGTCTGACAATGGTACTGCTCGCGCCCTCTTCGTCAATGTATGCGAACCGCCCAGTGTACGTGTCTCCATCGGCCTGCTTGTGATGCAATCTGACGCCGTTTCTAGCCTCCTCCCAAGTCTCCCCGCCATAATCAGGTGGACACAAAGCCACTGTTGAACAGGATCGACACTGGGTCGTTTCATGCTCATCAGCTCCTCTCCGTGCACTCGCGGCACCCGGACATCCTCTGGACTCCCGAGCTCACCAACGCATCCCCATCGCAGTCCTCCCCTGCTTCATCGCAATCATCAGCGGCCTCCAACAAGCAGTCTCCTATCACGCCGTCCAACGAAGAAAGCGTACTTTTCGACAACGACGATCCCTTTCGCAAAGAGGATCCACCGAACCAGCTACGCCTATCTTCAGACGCCTCCCCTCCGCGTCCTCGGGCCCCGAGATCAAAGTCTGCACCCAAGATGCACAAGTCTGGTATAAGACCGTCTCCATCGCTGTCTTTACACCCAGCGCTCACGCTCGCCTCCGCCTCACCTGCGCACCTCCCGCACGATCCCGCTGCCACTGTAAACTCGACACCGCGTGGTGCTCTAGTCTCGTCCGCGAACGGCTCCAGCCTCTTCTTACCCTTTCCGCTTCCGCCCGACGCAACGGAAGACGTGATTAGCGTGCGTGTTGCTACGCCTGTCGGCAATGCATTCCCGCCTGCGCGACCGCCGCCAGTGCGTCCCCTTCCCAAAACGCCTCCTGGAAGCCCCTGGCGCCCATCGCGACAGCCTCGCACTGCTCCCCCCACGCAAACGACATTTGGCTTTCCGTCACCGAAGCGTATCGGCGCGAAGGTCTCGTCCTCGCGGTCAACGAAGCGGTCTCTATCGCGTTCGGGGTCTCGCGAAAAGTTGTCGGCACTTCGACAAGTGCAGGCAGCCTCCAAGTCGGTCGCTGTGCGCCCGTTGCCATCCAGACCTCACTACTCAAATACGCCGCCTTCGAATTTCGATGCATTCCTGGCATACGCCGCGCCCCGCGCTCAGCCGCAGGCGCCGATCCTGCAGGCGCCCCCACTTGGACGCAGGCGTCGTCGGCCCAGCTCTCCCTTCCCTCTTCTGGAGTCGACACCCGCGGTGGGGCCGACGCACTCATGCTCTTCCGCTGGAGATGGGCGAGTGATCTCTCTTGAACCGCATCCGCGCCCACCGCGAGCTGCTCGACAGGAGGTACGAGCCGTCGTTGATGCGATGCTCGCTGGAGATGTCTCTTTCACAAACCCGTGGGCTTCGCCCACGCTGAGCACGAGCGACATGGAGTCTCATCTGGACATGCTCCCCGACTCCGATCTCGAACCAGATGCATTTGTGAGTCCCAATTCCTGATTGGCGGAAAAGCGTCGACTCATGTCGTATCCAGGCGGCCAGGAATTGGAAGAAATCGAGCGTGTCCAGCGCCTCTACCGTATTCAGTACCCGCACGGCCTCCAGCACAGCAACACAAAGTACTGTCACCAATGCGACCACAATATCGCCTTCTACGAGTCCTGACACGACGAGTCCTTACATCGGTATCGCACCTCTGCCGCTTGATCACGATAACGACCCTCTTGGCCTTGCTGCTCGTTCCACTGCGCCATGGGCTCGCCCGCACAAGGTTCAAACGGCCATTCTACTGCGCAATAACCCGTCGGCTTCTTCTGGCGAGAACCCCTCGCTTGAGTGCCCTCGCCCATCGCACGAGTCGGACGGCAAGTCGGAGACGTACTATACAGCAGGATCACGATCAAGTTCGCCACGCCGGTCCGAGGCGGATACATCAGCGCCACATCCTCTACCTCCCGTGTCCTATGCGCACACTGCCGATCTTACGGCTATACGCCGGGCTCAGTCGCCCGTTCCCTTCCCGCGAATGATCCCGGCCCCTCTCACGGCCCCTGCGTACGTCGCGACCTTCGTCCAGGCGGAGTCTGCGCGTGAGCATCCCCCGCCTATGTTATGTGTAACGGCGCCCTCGCCATTTGCGAGTAATGCCCCAGCCTCGCCCTCAGGCGGTCGCAAGCGGCGCAGCTTTCTGCCCTTGCCCGCCATACCTAGGATCGCTCCCTTGGACTTCGGTATCCTTGGGCACAGCTCAGAACGTGAAGATAGGCAAGGCCGCAAAGTTACCGGTAGCGGGTGGTTTGACTGAGGTTCATTCATGGTTTCGCAACTTCGATGCTTCAGCTTTTACCATCCGATCTTTGCTTGACGTCTTCTGTTTGTCGCCAGTCGTTGTACCTTGACTTCTCACTTCTAAATCAAGATGAAATCCTTTTGACGCGCCCGTTACTGCGCCAGCACGCTCTCTGACCTTTGGCCCAGCTGATATTAACCCCACTCTTTGTTGCCTGCATACCCCGCGCTTGCGACCCCCCTCTCACTCCCTGGTACTCCTGTACTCTATCATAGAGAAGCCTGTCGCTTGTGATTATATGACTTGACGCCGTTATACCTTAAAAGCCGATGTACAACTAGCTATACCTTCGACACGATGCCATCCGTCCCTAGCTCTTGTCATGGAGATGCTCAATAGATGTCTCGTGCGAAAGTCACTTTCTGTATCTTCCGCATCTGGGACGTCGTACAAGCTTTCTCGAAGTCACTGAAGTGCGCAGAAGGTGGGGAGAAACGGACATCGCGACAGCGTGGCGACTACCAAATTCCGCGATCATGTGACCGCGCTTCGGCTCTCGGCCCGAGTGTTCTAAAGACAATGAATCTCGCTACAAGCGGCGATAGCCTCACCCCATCCCTCCATGGCCTACTGTGAGCGATGCGACCGTCACTTCCCGCACGAGCGTGCACTGGGAAACCATGAACGCGACTCGTCTCGTCACAACATCTGTTATGAATGCAGTTTGGACTTCATGACGTGGGAGGGTTTGAAGGAGCACTACGTCCTGAGTCCCAGGCACCACTACTGTCAATATTGCGGCTCTCACTTCGGTGACGACGAAATGTACCTTGACCACCTTGAGAGCAATCACTGGGCGTGTAGACAGCACCGGCGGGTACGTATCTTACACTGCATGGCCTAAGTATTCTCATCCTCGGGCCTTGACGCAGGTCTTCGCCAGTGAGCATGGTCTTAACGAGCATTACAGGCAACACTCGGACCATGTCTACTGTGACCTGTGCCAGAGGTACTGCCCGGAAACGGGTGATCTCTGGGCCCATGCTAGAGCTCGCCACTACACGTGCCCCGAGTGCAACACAGTACGTGCAGACTGAAGCCCGATCGTTGATGATCTTAGCAAGCTAATACACCTTTCATGTCCCAGTACTCTAGCACCGAGGCCGGAATCAAGGCGCATAAGCAAACCAGCCATCCTTACTGTTCCGAGTGCGACAAGTGCTTTGCGTCGCAGGCGAACTTACAGGCCCATCTAAACTCTCGCCGGCACGCGCCGGCAATCGTTCGCTGCCCCGGTGCCCGTTGCGGCAGGAGCTTTGTCAATCCATCAGATCTGGTACAACACTTTGAGGCTGGAACCTGCCCGTCAGGCATGACTCGCGCCAGACTGAATCAAGAGGTCGTGCGTCGCGACCGCAACAACGTCATCACCAACCCGAACCGCCTTCTGACTGGCCCAGACGGCGCGCGCTCCGTACCTACCACTTCATATCTCGCCTCGGAGCGCTCGTGGAACGGTCAGGCCTACGAGTGCTTCTTGTGTTCGCGAGACTTCTCGTCCCTGAATGGGCTGAACCAGCATCTCCAGAGTCCCGCGCATGCCACGAAGATCTTTCGCTGCCCCAACAACATATGCATGCAACAGTATTCGGCCCTCAGTGCACTGGTACAGCATGTCGAACGTGATCGTTGCGGGATCCGCCAGAATGTGCAAGTACGTGGTGTATTGGACGGCGTCGTCTCTGAAATGGGGCGGATCGCCTATTGAAAGCGCCGATCCTGTGTCACGTAACGCTCTTGACGCTTCGTCGAAGTAGTAACATATCGCAGTGTATCATATTTCAACATCGATTGCAGTGTGATGAAACGCATGAGGCTTAGATCCTGAGTTTGAGTGTGGTCCGAATCCTTTTCGTCATTGAGTCTGCTGTACCTCGAGATCGGGATGCCTTCCTCTGCAAGACTGAATTAGAGAGCAAACCCGAACGCGACGGCACGGCGCAACTTTCCTTCCGTTCCGTAGGTCGCGTATTGAGCTCCTCTTCATCCCCTGATAACGGAGTCAGGTCACTCTCTTCTGATTCAGGCTGATGTACGGTGCATGTAAGATAGCGTCACTTAGTTGAGTGAAGCACCGGCTCACCGTTCCTACGCCGGTAGTAGAAAGTGTTTGAAGTTCGGCAACGAATGCCGATGTCCGGCCGCCTACCGTGACCCACTTGATAGTAGCGTTATCCCCATTTGGCTGGAGGACCGGTGAGTATTGACGTTGCGAAGACGTTTGCGAGAGCCCACCAATTCCAACGGCTTTCCCTCAGTCTCTGCGGACTTTCTCTTTCCTTTCCCCTAGAATAACGTAGTCATGTTTTATTCTTATCTACGTGCACGAAGATGCTGACCCAGCGATGTTTGAACAGCCAATCAATGGGGAACTTTGAGTCATCTGCATTGGCCTCGACAGCTATTCGGCAAACCTCACTGGTTTGAAGATGTAAAGCGCTTATCTGCTCTTCAGATAAGGTATGGCATCGCTGCTCAGGGTGTACACGAGCGTGATAGAGTATCTCATCTGTTCGTATTCTTCAGCCTTTCGTTCGGCGTCAGCTACAATGATGAAGTGGTGTCACATACCAGCAACCCAATTCCCGACACCTGCACTGAAGGATTGATCGAGAAGGAGAGCCTTGATTGGACACGTTCGCTTTAGTATCCCTTTCCGGAAGTCGTCCAGTTCAGGCATAGACAGTATGGGGTCAAAACCCATGGCGGATATAGGCGGTTCAGTGAGCGGCGACAGGCAGAGCCGTATTCTACCCAGCCTACGCGCATCTAGAAACGCTATCTGTGTGTTCGCCGCCGTATTGGGGACTACGTCCGGCGAGCGCAAGTGAAGGATAAACTTCATGAAGCGGGGAGGCCAAGTATTCGCCGCTTTCCGCGGTGCTTCCCGATAGTGTAGAGGTGCGACACCTCGTACCTGTTGTTGATCAGTAATACGACTATTTGGCAAGGCAAAGGTCGCGCATACTTGCAGCATGCCGGTCATTCCAAAGTGTAAAACGGGCATCTTGCCCTGACCTGATAACAAGAGATAAAAAACTTTGCCTACAGGAGTCCACGTCATGTCGTTATACAGGAGAGTAAGAGAAGAGCTTACCATAGCGCCCCACGGACTCAATCGTGCGACCCAAAAGCTCCGATCTCTTAAAGTAATGAGCCTATAAGGCTGACATATAGGGCGAGAGGACTCACGAATGCTTCATGAGTGGTACCAGCGAAGACGATGGTATCTTCTGTTGTCTCTACTTCTTCGAGAACTTTCCCCTCTGCGAGCTCGCGCATTAAGCGTGCAGCTCGTTCTACTTCTGCAAAGGTAGAAAGGGGATTTGCCGCCTCATATTTACTATGTCATAACGACTAGACCCCACGAACCTGGCAATTCGGGCATATCAAGATTGTGAACGCAATACACAAGAGAATGATGTCTGTTCGCTGAGCTTAGAGTCCGATGGAACTTGGGGAGCTCTTTGAAGAGTGATGTACCTGGTCTATCTTGACCTTCGTCGTCGTCGAAGCCAAGTCTTGTCATCATCTGCCGCGCCATGAGTGCTCGGAGAACGCCGTAATGACGCGTGATGTCATTGCGGATTCGATTCTCAACGTTCCAGCGCTTCTGTCGTCAGTCCATCAGTACTTCATGTCAGCGACCGCAGCGCTTCTCTCGACGAATCAACTTTTGGAATGCCTCTTGGCGTTTCCTGCGCAACGGGCATGCGACTATGGACAACGTATTATGGGGAGGGATAGGAGTCACTAGTCAGGGTACATTCTCTACTAAGCAGGGAGATCTCTCGTAGACGGGTACCAATGCAATATGACCTGCCAGTGACCTGGTTGCAACTCGCAGATGCCGGCGGCGGTGATCTCCGAAGCTCTCATGCCACCAGGTGACCCACGCGGCCATAACTTCCACATCTCGTATCCGTGGGGCTGGCCATATTGCTGTGATAAGTCAGAATGTATACCAGTACGATGAGCGGTAGTCGCCCACCTCGATGCGGTTCAATTCATGCGTTAGGAAGTCGCTCACAGCGAATGCTAGATCCTCCAGCGTTATTTGCCCCCCACGTGCCATGACGACACGTCGCGCAGTATCTGTCTTAACGTTCATAGACCCTAATTTCAGGCCTGGCCACTGCATCGAGACGGGTCAGCTATATACCACTTGGATTCCACAGACAGACTCACCTCCAGGTGTAGATTCATACGATCGTTTGCGGCCCGGCGTCTATTCGCGAAGGGTCGCGAATTCTTATTCTCCAGACCACGCCCGGGCTCTTGGATGCAGATACCTGGGACCCTCACATAGCTGCCTCCAACGAGGACGAGGCGCGAGAACTCGATGTAAGAGGCGCGGATATAGTCTTCGGGTATACCATGTGGAATAACAACGTAGGGTGACGGTCCGTCGCCTTGAATGAGCTGATACGTGGGTTCTTTCCGGCCAGAGTTCCTTGCTTCCGCCTTGGATCGATATATAGTATCACGGGCATCAACATAGTACTGAGAGGTGACCCGCGTGGTGGCGCTACGAGCGGGACCGAGGGACAACTTCCCCGATGTCGATGTGGCGGACGACGAGGGAGAGCCTTTTGACGTATAATACGAAGATGATGAACTTGAAGAAGAAAGGGACCCGGCGTCAGAGCTGGGACTTGAATAACGTGAGCTGTTGCTGGAAGCGGGACTGCCGTAATGTGAGCTCGACGATGACGATGACGAATGGCTCGCGGAGTCGACTCCCGTCGTGTAGGCGCCAGAGTTATGAGTCAAAGTTGAGGTAGGGTGGTAGGACATCTGCGGAAAGCGATTGGATTATCGGACGAGATGATTAATCGAGCATGCAACGAGGTATATAAGCGGCCGTTACTTCGCTGTGGATTTGAACTTCACCTTTCAGGCCACATCCACCTGCCATTGTGGGCTGAGGTCATGGGCACTTCCGGATGTTCGCTTGCAGCATGCCACAGCTTTGTTGTGGCCCGCGGCAATAGCCAGATTAACATGGGGTACAGACCCCTCTCCATCAACAGCGACAAAGACCAAAAGATCAAAGAGTGGTCAGAGCTCTGATTGTATACTCAAAAGTAGCCCAAGGATGAACGTCGAAGTTTAGATCAGCGCTTCTGTCATATAGAGAGCAAGTCCAGACGATATTAAATCGGCGGATGGCGGGCTACGAAGCGCAACACACCGGCTCAGCGCGGGCCGAATGATCAACTGACTTCATTGTGCACGCGATCAGGGGTGAGGCGAATCTAATCGAGCTCAGTATCGCCAATGCGTATAGTGACACATGGCATGGACCTGACTGCCAGAACTACCAGACGTGTCCAAAGGAAGTACCCTCTTGCCCCCTCGCCGTGATCGTGAACTGACGTACAGCCTCCCGCCTCTTCTTCAGCGTCCCAGCTCCGGGTCTTGATGGAATATCATCAGCCGCCTCGCATCATGATTGACTCGTGGACTTACGCGTAAACGGCCTTCACAAATGCCTCCTTACCTTGAGTGTCGACACGAGATTGGGCGAAGTCCTCCTAAACAAGCATAAGCAACACGATCGTCCCTCGCCCGAAGTAGTAGGACTTACTCCGTATAAGACCTGCATTATCCACCCTCGACTTTCCCCAGGATATTTCGTAATCAGTGTGTTGAACAGCTCGCCGAGATTAGCTACGGTCGACTTAGGCGCGGAGCCAGCAAAGCCAAGAAGAAGCGAGCGCATCAACGCAGGGCCATGGCGCTGCACTATGAAGTGTCGGTTGTCGCCCAGCTCGTCGTTCCCGTGGGCACGGTTGATGAGAGATCCCTGCCCGTGCATCAGTATCTGGGACACGACAACGCGAAAGCACTCACTAAGAACCCAGCTGACGCGACGAGGGAATACCTTTCAGGGAGAGATAGAGAAGTGATGGCACACGCCATGAGGGAGTCCAACATAGCCTGAGACAGTTGAAAGAAGACGGTCACGAAGTGGTGCGAGACCTTCTCTAGGAAATGGAAGAACTCCTGGACGATATCTGGGTTCTACGTAAATCAAGGTCAATCACCGTCTTTACACACGCGTGGAACGGAAGGCTGACCTCTTCCATCCTCCCCGGCATCCCGAGCAGAGCGAGCGTTGTCTCGACCAGTGCTACTGTGAAGTTTCGCACGATGTCCACAGCTGCCGACGCGACAGTCGGGCGAAGCGTCTTGAACGGCGTAGTGGGATTGAGTTGTATGACGAGCACGTTTGCCAGAGACAACCAAATCGCCGTCAGACCTTTTCGCGCGGCTTGACAGACAAGCTCTAGCAGGGGAATGGCAGGAAGAGATATAAGAGTGTTATCGCTTGGCAATGCCGTGATTGACTTGAAGAGGTCGCTGATAGCCTGCACATAGCAAAGGGTCTCAATATCCAATGAGCGTACCCACGTCGAAATAGAAGCACGCACGTCGCTTACACCGGCGTCGGTGGACCATACTTCGATGATTGCTCGTATAGCAGCAAGCATCTTCTCACGTAGCCGTACCATGCGATCATCTTGGCGAGCGCGCGTAATGTGAGGATCCTCCTCGCCATCGTCGTCGAGGTCAAAAACATCGTTTGCGCGAGTGAGGCCTTTTGCAACACCGGATAATGTCTGAAGCTGCGCAATCGTCAATGTTCGACTGTCGTCTGGCATCTTCGTTCATGTCAGGGGTGCTGAGATCTGGCGCCTAACTATGTACACTTACCGTGGCTGATGCTTGCAAGGCCTGGAAAAGTTTGGAGACGACTGGCGACACGATAGCCTACAGGCATACTTGTCAAACACCATCACATGAGAGCAATGCCAGTTTCCTACCTCTACGGGTGAAATCTGGTTGTCGAGCGGGAGCGCTTGTATGACACTTGCTATCGACTGAAGGACCTTTGCCTTCTCAAAGTCCGATATACCAGCGAGACTCGCATGCAGCTCTCCAAAGGAAACAATATGTGGCGCGAGGGCTACGCGATTATTATCGCATAGATCGCGAAGCGCGTTGGCGGCTGGTAGGCAAAGAGCCTGGTCGGGTAGGGCATTGACGACGAAGCCGACAGCATTCAAAAGCTCCTGAGAGCCGATTGGAAGTGTGGTGAACCAAGAGGCGTACGAGCCTATGCGGTGAAGTTGAGTGAACAGGACCTTGTAAGTACACGAGACACTCACCGATGAGGACAAGGGCGGTCCGTCGTACACGTTCGTGCCCGGCTGTCGGAATTCGACCCAAGATCTCTCCACTGAACAGCCTGGACAGATGTTCACTCTTGTCAACCGGCAAAGCTTCTTGGATCGATGAGATACAATGCAGTGTAGCTTCGACTTCCTGTATTTGGGATGCTCGGTATATATTCGCACAAACCGGAGAATCGTCTTACCTCCCAGTCGGGTTCGCCGTTCGATGACAATCGTTCTGAGAGGTCGGTCAAGTAGAAAGCCAGCATATCCTCTCGGACCACATAGTAGCTGGATACCAGAGACGTTATGAAGGGGGTCATTAGAGCGGCGGGAAGGCTTACGCGTTGATCAATGTATCCCCAACATCTCGTCGATAACTACCACGCAGTTAGAGGCGCAGGTCTACTCAAGCAGGATAACTTACATGTTGAACTTGTCCACTTGATCTGCCCAACTTTGTCAGCAAGGATGAATAGGTCCAACGCAGCGAGGACACCGACCTTTGGTCCAGCCGGAGCGCCCGCTTGGCCACCGCACTTTGTTTCTTAGCGCTCGAACTAACTGCGCATACACCGCTTTAGAAACTGCCATCATGCCATCCTCGCCGCCACTCTGGTAGGCCTGATCTTCCGCCGGTACCTCGACATCCCACAGGGTGTCCTGGAAGGCATACCAGAAGCCAAGAGTCATTTCACTCTCTTCTTCGTCGACGCCATAGAAGCCAGGAAGCGACGCGAAGGACAGCATGAGCTGCATGAAGTTCTGCACAAGTTGTGCGCGGGTAGGAGGCGTCGATGACGATGGAGCGGACACAGGGTTGAAGGCTGGATTGATCGAACGCGTACAAGCGATATTCTGGGCGAGGTACTCGGACGAGTGATCCCCGAGCCCCACAAGTAATTTGCAGAGAACAGTTGCGGACTCGTCTGGGCCATTGAGCGAGGCCTGCGCAACGATGGGTGGTCCCCATTGAGCAAACCACAGAAGCAGAGGTTCTGTCAGTACTCGAGAGCCAGCACCCTTCGAGTAAGCCGTCGACGAAAGGATTGAGTTCATTGCAGAGACCGCAAGGCTGAATTGTGGCATTGAAGGATTCAAGAGCGCGAACAGTGGTTGTATCAGCGAGTTCAGATCGCTGTAATGAACATAAGTGCCATCTCAACCAAGACAAGGAGGGCGCCGTACCTCGCCGGGATAAACGCTAGCCATGCTTCGAGACAGTGTAGGGCGGATTCGACCTGTCGTTCCTCAGCAGATGGATTCAGAGACGCGGTAATGGCTTGAAGAACGAGAGGTACGGCGTCGCGTAGAGAGACATTGAGTAGGGTCCTGGATGTCATCAGGAGAGGGTAATGTAGCGGTTGCAGGTACTGACTTCCGTTGTTGAATCAGATCGGCGCTATGCACTTCCTCAGCTATTATGGCCAGAAAGTCTATGATCTTCTCCGTCGAGGAACCACGGGTGGAGAAGGTCGCGACGGTGGATGAGATCCAGTCGGGCCACTGCTCCGGCGCCACCCTGATGGCTAGGGATGAGAGCTGCCATGAAACTTCGATCGTTGCATGCACACAAAGAGCATGACGCATAACGTACCGCAACAAATAACTTTCGCAATATAACTTTGCTCCGCCCGAGGACGATGCAGTTGGCGGTGGCGTCGATGACAAACATCCTCAACTCTTGGACGTGTTCCCGGGGGAAAGAGTCCCTTTAACACAAGACGATCAGGGAGTGCTCATCGACATGAAGGAGTGACGCACCAGTCCCTGGCAATCTTGACTTGTACCGTATGGGCGCCAAAGAATTGCACGCTCTCTTCTCCATTCTCTAAAAACGGGACGACAAGTCCCCAAGCCTCTGGGCGTTTCTGCAACTCGAAGAGATCCTGCTGAAGGCGGCGGAGTTCCTCGGGGGACAATGACGCGGCCGCGGAGGGATTATAGGATCGGTAGATCAACTACGGCGAACCCGGGTAAGATGAGATGCCCGATCCCGACCGAGCTGCAACGCGCCTGAGCAGCTTGCTGAACATCCGAAGTAGGCAGCGTGGGTAGGAACGACGGCATAAAGTATCTCAGTAGTAGCGCTCGTGCTCGTAGTCGGCGCTTAGGCTGGGCTTCGGACCAGTTGGTGGTTCACTGCCAAGTTCGCGCAACCGCAAGACAGCGGCCTCTGCCCTCACGTGTGATTCGCGGGACGCGTCGACGCGACGCGACGCATGTCGTGCTCATCACCACAAACCAAGCGACTTACTTAGTGCAGATTGAGAGTGGTTAAAGTTCGTGTAGAGCATATTTTTAGGTCTCAGGATGGGTAATATATAGATATCGCTATGTTCTACTGCTTTAAACACTAGCGCCAGCCTCGACGAAGCGTGCCTCTGCCTCCTTGAAGTTGATGACGTTCCAGATAGCATTGAGATACTACAAATACGTCAGACATATAATTCACAGACATTAAGGACCACTCACATCGGGCTTCACGTTCTTGTACTGCAAATAGAATGCGTGTTCCCAGATATCAACGCCGATGATGGGTGTGTGGGCTGTAGGTATATGAGCAGCGTGCACGATGGCTACGGTTATGATCACTTACTGATCAAAGGATCCTGGTTGGCGGTGGTAACAATCTCGAGCTTCTTGCTCGTAGCATTGTATCCCTATAGGGTCTTAGTCACTGTAGGAGTATGAGGGGAAGTACTACTTACGAGCCATCCCCAGCCACTGCCCTGAATAGCAGCAGTCTTGGCGTTGAACGTCTTCTTGAAATCCTCGACGGAGCCGAAGTCACGTATGATAGCAGTCTTGAGCGGACCGTCCTGTATCTGACCGCCACCCTCGCTTGAAGGCGACAGGTTCTTCCAGAAGAGCGAATGGTTGATGTGTCCTGACGCAACTGATTCAGAAAACTAGCCATGAAGCAGGCGACTTTCATTCGTACCTCCGCCATTGAACTTGAGCGCGGACTGGAGACCAATGCGCTCCTTTACCGAGCTCGACTTGGCAAAGGACTCCTCGGCGGCGTTCAGACCATTCACGTAGGTCTGGTGATGCTTCTTGTGGTGAAGCTCCATGATTTCCTTGCTGATATGTGGTTCCAGCGCCTATGTAAACCCCAGGTCAGATCCTGGGTATTTCAAGACGTAGACAGAAAGCATACATCATAGCCGTATGGCAGGTCGGGGAGTGTGTGCAGCGACGACGCGCTGGCAGGCGCAGCAAAGGCGCGAGTGAGATTCGGGCGAAGAGCAGAGCGAGCGATCGAAAGCATGGTGATGGTTGTCTGGAAAGTTCGTCTCGCTGAGCGCGCCCGTGTATATAACGCGCAGAGTCCGTGTGTGCCGAATGCATGACGTCGCCCCGGAAGTCTCCGGCGTTTGCCTAATCACTGACGCAACTCGCGCGACGGCTCAAGCGCTCAAATTCGACGTGAAGGCGACCATCATAGGCTCTCTAAAATGCATCCTCGTAATCCGTATAACGTCCCTCCCGACTTCCATGAGCTAGCTCAAGCATATCCGCCGCTACAGAGACAGTAAGTCGGCTCGTATTTGGGCAACCCTCAACATCTTGGGCTGAGGAGGCACGAAGTTTGTTGCAGACTGCTTCTGGCGTCACCATCGACTTCCATGACGAGCTAGCTCAAAGGTAAGGAGACTTGCGCTCCTAATCACGAGTCTCTCTTAGAGCGAAGGTAGAGCAGAACACTGACGAAGGCATTGCTCCATCGTGACTTCAACCTGGACTTAACCGTACCAGGAGACCGGTTGTGCCCTCCGGCAAGTAGTTTCAGCCGACGACGGCGAAACCTACTAACTTCGTCTCCCTCAGGTGCCAAATCGGTATGATCGATACAGTACTCATGCTGTTGGAAGCTTACGGGTAGATCAGCCTCAATTACATTCTTTGGCTACAAGACATCATCCAGGCGACGAGCCATCCAGAGGATGACCCCATAATTGGGATAGACATGTCTGTATAGTGCCTGCCTTCGATGTGGAATCTCCCATCTGATACAGAAGTAGAGGTACGGGAGCCTCCGCCATTTATCCAGCGCTCTTCTGTCGCGTGGTACCGGATTCCGCATTTGTCGCCACAGGTCCGTCTCTCGACTTCATCTGTAGATGTGTACGTGCTGACCCACTTGAAGAACTCGATGAACGGTCCTTCTTGAGCTCACAAGAGAACGTCACCCGCAATTGTCTCTCACAGAGGGTGCAAATATTCCGTGCAACCGCAGACGGTCCCATCTTATTTCCTTTAGTCAGTACTGAAATCAGGTATCTCTTGTTCAATCATCCAGAAGATCAAGTGTTGATAGTTGTATAGATTCACATTTACAATGTGCAACCCTCCGTTCTACAGCAGCGCAGAAGATATAGCTCAATCTGCCGAGAGCAAAGCGTTCCCACCCAGCGCAGTATGCTACCCTAAGACGTGTTGCACGAGGATCTGACATTGGGCCAGGTTTGCACTGGTTCCGAGGTAGAAATGATCACTGATGGAGGAGAGGTCGCCTTCGTATGCAAGATGGTGCGAGAAAGTCTTGTCCATCGTGAACGCTGCCAGTGCGTCATTGGTGACAATATATGTCATATTCGCCACTGATATCCTCGATCTAGATGGTACACCTCGATGCTAGGCAAACTTTCCTCGGTTACAGATGTTGTAAAACTCCTTCGAGAACATGATGTATGTATCGCGGTACGTAGCCCAAATGACCAAGGCTGATCGATGTGCATCCAGATCGATAATTACGGTATCACAGAGTTTGTACAAGGACAAACGCGCCGTTGGGCGATAGGCTGGTCCTTTGGGGACCGCCGTCTTCCCGACGTCTGTACCATTTCTGAATCGCCGGATACAGTCTGATGGAAGTTGCAGGCAATCGGGCGGATAACTACGCCTACACTCCGACATGCCATGCCGTCACGAACATCACTGCGCGAGCCCCTTCCGACCAAACCTCGAGTACAGTCATTACGCGCCCTCGTCGACTCCATACCTGGAGCATCAGTCATTGAGGTTATGTCAGATCCACTGGCTTTGGTCTGTCACCTTTCCGCCAATACGTGGACGCGCGCAGCTAGGCGCAAACAGGGCGCGGCGCCCAGAATCAGTGCCGAGCGCCCATTACTGGTCGTGCAGGTTTGTTTGGTCGAAGACAAGGCGTCTGCAACACTGGAGTTTACCTGGCTGAGAGGTCATGACAGTGCCGCGTTCGAGAGCTTCAGCAGCCATGTTAGTCGTAAGACGCGTAGCACGGTCGCCCCCAGTTGATTAAGCGCTGAGTGCTGAGTGCGGAAGGTGATGGTCGGGAATTCGGATGCCGGAGTACGTACACACGGACATTTTGTCAAGCTTCTGATACTATCCGCGAATCCGAAGATATGTGGTTATTTCAGACCTACAAGCGCATACTGTCTTGAATCTGCCCAGGCTTATCGCCCCGGATAAGCCGCCTGCCCGAACCATCCTTGCTTTATTCATATGGAGCGCCGTAACAATCCTATCGAGCATAACAATGGTAGTCAGTTGAGAAGCTCATAAAAGCGCCTCGCGTTCGGCATCTGTCCAGCTGATAGTGGATAGGAGATGACCATTTGTGGCGGCTTCCCTCACACGCCACCGCAAGATCCTCCCATATAATGCTCGGCTTGTGCTTGATGCTTGCGTTCAGTGCTCGCCCCAATGGCGAACGACATTAAGCATCGAGTGAACGACGCAGATTTGGCAGCTGCAGAGGGCCTTGAGAAAATGGGCTACGCGCAAGAGCTGTCACGCTCTCGCGGGCTATTCGGCATTCTGTTTAGTGAGCTCTTTCTCGATAGACTGTATCACATGCAGAACTTGATACGTTTTGAACTTGGTGCTAGTGACACTAGGTGAGTCCGGTCAACGACGCGGGCAGTGTTGCTTCTATGGTTCTGATGCCGTCAATTCAGCTATCATGGCTGTACCATACGGATTGGCCGCACCTATCGCCACTGCACTCATAGGAGGAGGCCCTGCCACCATGATATGGGGCTTAGTACTCGTCGCCGTGCTGACCTTGACTCTTGCACTGTCTCTGGGAGAGATCTGTTCTCTCTATCCGACCTCGGCTGGCGCGTACTACTGGACCTATAAGCTTTCGCCACCGAGTAGTAGAGTTTTACTCTCATGGATCACTGGGTGGATGACACTCGTGGGGGTGTGGACGATCTCACTGAGTGTGAACTTCGGTGAGATTGACAGCGTGAACAATCTTGCCCTCGTGACCTCGATCTGAAGCGGCGCCATAGGAACTGGTCAGCTTATCGTGGCTGGCGCGGGTATATTCCATCCTGACTGGATAGCCACACCTTGGCAGACGTGTATGTGCTACGTGCATTCAATCACGATCGAACGCGTATCAATTCTGAATGCGCGCCAGATGTGATTTTTCTGGGAGTCACTGCCGTGTCGTCTGTCGTTTGCCTGTTCTTCAACAGATATCTTCCTTTGATCGATGTGAGCAAATTCTGTGTCCATCTGCGAAGCTGAACTGACAGAAGGTCGCTTGCGGCCATAGGTTGCCTGCGCATATTGGACAGGCATTGGTGTCATAGGTTAGTCCACCGCCATCAGCGTAGCTTCAACTTCCAGATAGCTTATGTCGAGATTCGTAGTCATGTTGGTGGCTCTTTCAGCCGAAGGGCGTGCAGGTCGTCACTCTGCAGGCTTTGCATTGGGACACTTTGACCCGTCCACCTCTGGTTGGATGCCTGGTTGGACGTTCTTCATCGGTCTATTGCCAGTGAGTGTCCCGACGGCAGACTCTTCATCCCGTCTCATTGAACGATGTAGCCGGCATATACCTTCTCCGCCATCGGCATGGGTCAGTCTCTTATGGTACACAAGGTTGCCGTGATATTACTGACTTGGCCCTAGTGGCGAGTATGGCGGAAGAAGTCCACAATCCAGTCGTCCAGCTTCCCCGAGCAATCGTGTACTCCGTACCCATCGGCGCCCTCATGGGCCTCGTCTTTCTCTTGCCGATCACGTTTACGCTTCCCGACACGTCAGCGCTCCTAGCAGTACCCTCAGGCCAACCTATCGGTGTCATGTTTCAGATGGTCATGGGTAGCAAAGGCGGCGGATTCGGCATGGTGGGTGCTTCTCTTACTGTACATGCGCTCAAGTCGTCCTGACTATCTCTACTCCAGTGGTTCATCAGTAAGACTATGTTCATTCTGAAACGTGTGTCCGCTCACAGCTATAGTATTCGGCATAGGCATGTTTTGCGCCATATCCATATCCTGCGCTGCATCTAGGGCGACGTGGGCTTTCGCGCGAGATCATGCTTTGCCCTTCTCCAACGTCTTTGCACGCGTTGCCGCACCACCTCTCACAAAAGAGCCACTCCCAGTCAACGCATTTCTGCTCTCGACGGCAGTCCAGATCCTTTTGGGCCTGATCTACCTTGGCTCATCGACTGCGTTCAATGCCTTTGTGAGCGTGAGCGTCATATGCCTTGGCTCGTCGTATGCCATGCCCGTGGCCATCTCGCTCGCCAGTCGAAGGAGGCTGGTTAAGCATGCGCCGTATAGCTTGGGGAAGTGGGGCACGGTGGTCAATGCCATCGCGGTGTCCTGGATCGTGTTTGCCATCGTGCTATTTTGCATGCCGACGACGGTGCCTCCAACGCCTACGACTATGAGCGAGTGTTGTTTCATCGCATCGCTTGGTACGCATCTGAGCTCTTTCGAACAGACTACGCTTCCGTGGTGTTCGTCGGCTTTGCGCTCTTCAGCGGCGTGTGGTACCTCTTCAGTCAGTCCATGGACATCATGTATGGTAGCGTGTACTAATGCATGATAGATGGACGTTTCCACTACAGGGGTCCACCCCAAGTAGGGGATTCGCATTCGGCACCAGAGACACCGAAGATGGTTTTTGAGAAGCACGAGTCGGGAAGAGCCAGTACGACTGTGACGCCGGTTTGAAGTACAGCATAGCTTCCTTGATGAATCGCATTTCCATGAGAGCATGTCATTCTCCCCGAGCGCATTAATGGTTCGAGGCCCTTCGAGTAGAGCCGCCGTCGTCGTCCGAAGCGAACAAGCGCCCTCGAACGTCATCCTGCCGCGGCGTGTGAGGAAAGGCAACGGCAACCGCCGAACGCTCATACCCATCCATTGCACTTTCCTTCTTCTCCCACAAGCACGCAAAATCTGCTTCGCACCTGCCCGCTCTGCTTCAGACTCTGCACCAGGGTCCAGGACTTCGCGGACGGATGCTTTCCTCCTCATAAGGGTCGACTGCGCTGCGGTCGGCTCCAGGCGTGAAGGAGGTGGTTTGGCGTGTGAGAGAGACTCGTACCAACGGCTGAGGTCCATTGTCAGCTTCCTAGCCGCGTCTGCGAATGGGCGGGTGGTCAGGAGGTCGTAGAGGGCTTCAGACAAACGTATTGAATACCAAGAATATCTGCATTTGCAAAGCTATGTATCGCATAAAGTATCTCAAAGCATAAAGTCGGATGTATCCGATGACGAAAAAATGCGGCCCGGATCATTAGTATTGCTACTGTATTCACATATAAACCAATCCGATCGTACACTAGAAGAGAACATGATCTACTCTACTGAATACGAACACAAGAAAAGATAGAAAATCGAAACGCATGCAAATGATGGCGAAGCGCCTACTGGCCCTGCCCGTTCCACTGTACCGTGGGCGTACCTGGCGTGGCGGGACCCGCAGCACGCATGGCAAGTGTCGGCGTATAGCCTCCCGCATATGCGCTATACGCTTTCGCCGGCGTGACCGTATTTGCTACGGCGCGCTGAGCCGTAGTTGCTGCACCGTACCAGTTCGCATTATTGTAGAACTGGCTCGTTGCGGTCGTCGGCGTTGAAGCCTGCGTGGAGGAGGCAGCGGCAGCTGCGGCATATTGGGGATACGACGGCGTTTGCCCCGTTTGTTGCGCGTAGTTCAGGTACGATCCGATCTGGGCGTTATTGAACTGGCCCGTTTGCGCTGGTCGGTACTGTGCGTTGGGGGTGTAGCCAGGGTATTGATAGCTGAAATTGGGCGTCCCTTTGTACGTCGTCGAGGGGGTGGTGGGGACTGGTGTCGCTGGTGTTGCGGAGCTGCGAGATGAGGCGTTGAGAACGGTGCCGGGTTTGACATAGATCGTCGCGTCGTCGTGTAGGGCGGTCTTCTTAGTGGACGGCAGTGTCCCACTCCAACCGGGTACAGGGGAGACCGGTAGGGTGCGGTGTAGCTGGTGGAGAAGGGAGGGCGAGGGGATGAGCGACGACGATGTGGTCTGAGAACGTGGTCGGAGGGAAGTGATAAGCGCGAGTGACTTGTGAA
Source organism: Peniophora sp. CBMAI 1063 (assembly GCA_900536885.1). NCBI lineage: Eukaryota > Fungi > Basidiomycota > Agaricomycetes > Russulales > Peniophoraceae > Peniophora > Peniophora sp. CBMAI 1063. The sequence goes on from UWZB01000139.1 coordinate 20,705, forward strand.
TACTCTCGGCTATATACCATGTCAGAGTAGCTCGAATCCCGGTATGATCTTGACTTACCAACAGCAGCCTCCTCCGAGTCTGAATCCACTATACTCTTGCCACCGTCGGGCCGCCCAAGTCGCTCATTTTGCAGCTCTTCCAATCGCAATAGCGCCTTGGACGTCCTCTCCAACAACTCTTCCACGCCGCGCTCGATTTCCAGCTCCGTCAACGTAGCCCGGACCGCCTCCACCTCCTCCGGCGGGAGAATCCCGGTCAAGCCCTCAAGCTCGTCCTTCTCCTCGACTTCTCCCAACCCTTCCAACAACGGATCAATGGCAGGTCCGGTCGCCGTTTCGGGCTCGGACATCTCCACATCCTCCTCGGAGACGGCGGGGACTTCAATCGCGGCGGCCCTGGTGGAGCCATTCGAGTTCAGAGACCTCGCGAGTCTTCGCTTCCGTTCCTCCCACAACACTTCGCCCATTTGCACACGTCCGACTTCGGAGCCATCCTGGTCGAACGTCGGCGCGAAGCTCGCGTAGAGCCCATAGTCCAAGAATGCACCCGCAGTGATGCGTCGGCTGGCTTGGGGCTTGCCGGGTAGGGGGCGGGTCGAAGTTGACGCCCTGGGGCGAGTGTAATCGCCGAGCGTCGGCACGCTCTCGAGTGTTCCAGGCGGGCTCGGCAGAATAGCGACGAGCTCTGCGTGGCCGGTGATGAGGTCCTTGAGCTCGTTCGGGTCTGATGCGGGCGAGTTCAAGGACGACCACCATTCGCCGTTGGGGAGCTTCTGCATCAGAGCGTATCTCCGGGAGTGTGCAACATGTGAGGAAGCTGACGGGGCATCATCATCGGGCCTCGGGATGAGCGTCTCGAGAGAGCCAACAGTTGGGTTGAGGCCGTGCGACGCTTGGTCGAGCAGTTGGCGGGCGAGGGTGCAGAACTTCAATTGCTGTGCTGCGGGACCGGATGGGCGAGAACGCGGATGGGAGAATACGGGGAAGAGTGGTTTGACTGCAGCCTGTATTGGAGTGGTGTCAGTAAAGGTAGAAAGATATGGGTGGTCGGTCGAGGCCGAGAATGGCAACCGGCCGTATCGGGCGGGGAAACGCGTGGACTTACATGCAAGACGCGGAGGGAATGGCGAGGGGCGTCCTTGAGGAGGGCGCGGAAGGAGTACGTGCGAGGCAGGTTCGAGGGTTGTGGATCGGTGAGCAGCGCCTCGGACGGCAGAGGAAACTCGCGGTCGAGCAGTCCCTGGGTGTCAATCCTATTATCCACCCTTCAATATTCGCACGCGACAGTGGTGCCAAAAGCGACAGACCTTTCGAGGATGGCGAGTATGCGCTGGGCGTTGTGCGCGTCGAGGGGGACGTCTCCTGCGCCTGGCTGGACGAGGGGGAGGCTGTCCTGGACGTCCTCCTCCTTGATGGACGTGTCGTTCTTGGGCAGCTTCGAGGCGGGCTGCTCGTCGGGGTTAACGTCCGAGACGCGCTTCCGCTTCTTGCCTGCGCCCTTCGCGGCGACCTTTGGCTGTTCGGGAGGGTTTTCCTTTGGTTTTTCCTCGTTCTTGTTCGACGAACGTGTCGCGCGCGCCATCCCGACCACAGGTAAAATATCAATTCCGTCGCACGAGCGGTGGCGGTGTAAGAGAGTGTACCGGAAGTGCTGGGACGCGTCGCGGCGCGTTTCTGTTCCCTGGCCTGCACGCGCGGGACGGTCGTTGGGTCAGAAGAACGACCTCGCCGCGCCAAACGGAGAATATTCGACCCGTGGGAATCCCAACTGGACGCGAACCACTCTGCGCTGGCCCTCGGCCTCCGACCACCAGATGGCGTCCCACATCGCGAAACCTATATTGCGCGCCCGATTGTCGTCCAGGCCGGCAAACGGGGCGGCAACGTTCATCCCCCAAGTCCGCAAGGTCGTCTTCGAGTTCTGCCCCCACTGGCCCTCCTCACACAACCTCCGCACCTACCTCCACAACCACCTCGAGGACGTCGCACGCAGACACCCCCACGTCGAGTTTGTCGTAAAGGAGAGGAAGAACAAACAGCCCATTGCTCGTGGCTTCTACCGTCCGTACCCCCACTCGTGTCCACATGCGCAACCAGTTCACATGTTATACAGTGAATGACAACGAGAAGGTCGTCCCATTGAACGGGTTCGAGACGAATGGTGTTGCCAACAAAGTGCAACTGCTACTGGACTCCTCGGGCGCCAGGATTGTACCTCTCAAGCGCAGGACCGTCGTCAGCACCACAGAGTCGGCGAGAGGCATCTGGAGCGGGCTTCATGACCAGCCATATCAGATCTGAGCCCCTGGCTGATACTCCGTGTCTACACGCCTCTGTAGTATACTGTAGGAAACATCACCCCTCTCGCGCAAACTACGTTTGACCGACTCTCCTCTAGATTCATGCTATTAATGCTACAGTAATCCTTAATGATGGTGGGAATCCTGAACAATGTCATCGTTCTCCGTCCCCGACGCTGTGCTAGAGCGTCTCGAGCCAAAGCCGCACTAAAGTTCAATACACGAACCCTGATTGAACCCCCAAGGTCCTGCGTATACCCAACGGGCAATGTATGGTCAGGCAGCTGTGCCCTAACGGGCCATCCCGTACGCCGCTTCAGCGTGTTCGTCATACGCCGACTCTGAAGCGAACTTCTACCGCTTCTGGTCTCTTTCCATTTTCTACGAATCCTACATTAGAAGCCCAGGACGGTCCGGACGGAAGGGTCCCCCATCTTGAGCCTGCGCGTACAAGCATGTAAGTAGAGCCAATCGATTGAGATCAACCCGCACAATGACACACGGTCGCCTACAGGCTATAGGCTTTGAAGATCAATATACATATTCTTTGAGTGCCTCGGAATGGGCGGATGCAGTGAGAACGTACTGCTTACCCCGGGATTCTCGCTGAAACGCGATGATGTTCCCAACAATGCCGACTATATGCACACGTAAGCTCGTCATCCTCCCATCGCAGTGCGAATGATAAGACGCGTCAAGCCCATCCACACACGCGTACACCGCATGTCCCCTTCAAGCGCCCGCCCCTCCCTCCAGCTTTCCGACGTGCGTAAACGAAGGTCCGCATGGCCGTCTACACGTGTTGTCCTCCTAGATATATCCGCGCTGCGAGGCCTGTCAACGTCCGCCCTTCCCGCCTGATTTTCGTTCCACGACCTTTTTCCCGTCGGTGAGTCATCGATTATCCCAGGAAAACTGTGTAGTCCTCCCGACCTCGTTGCTCATGTTCTGTCAGTTTGTAGGCGTGCGCTTGGGCTTTTGCCTTTCGAGTGTCCTTTGTCCCTACCATCTACGCCGCACACTTCGTATGGCTGCATCCATGCACACCCGCCGGTCTTCCGAGGCGTCGAGCCATGCTGATTCGGTAGGTTCCATGCTTGTGTTACCCAAGACTCACGCTGATGCCATGGGAATAGCTCTTCAGTCAGGCATCGACGTCGACGGGATTGACAGCAGCGGACAGCAAGGTACGTGCCCGTTCATACTCACAGGGCCTCTGCTCATCCGAGCACAGCCAGAGCTCTATGACTATCCGCCTGACGAACATGTTATGCTTCATTTAGAATATAACCTCGTACGTCTTGCATCATCCCAGCGCTTGTGATGTACCGCTGATCATACCCACAGCCCATATTCTCTGACGATTCTGAGCCCTCGACCCCGGCAAGCACCTCTTCCGGTACCCCTGGCTCTCCCTCCGCATCTGCCCATGCACTCCTTCCGCCGCCACCGTCATCATCGCCGGTACCGGCCGTCGCAGCGCCAAAGCCGCGTCTCTGGCTGAACCGGCAACGGCGCCGGCCCGTGTCGACCGACGAGACGCCGCAAACGCGTGCCCTCCTCACCTCGCTGCTGCACTCGCACTGGCCGCGCTCGGAGCCCGAGAACCCCATCTTCGGGCGCACGACGCCTCGCGCGTTGTCTCCGATGCGCGGACAGCGGTTGCACCCTCATCTTGACGATGATTCTCGGTCGTCGACGCCTCGACCAAGACCGCTCTCGCATGCCTCTGTACCACTACGTTCTTCAGCCTCTCAAGGAGCGACTTCGATACTTGATTCCTCGCCGCTGGTGAAATTATCCACTCTCCTGCCAGACTCAGATATGCCACCATGCCCGCCTTCACGAGCTATTTATTCGCCTGCGTCCCCTTCGGTCCCACACAAATCCCACACATTGCGGCCGCGTCCCTCCGTGCGCTTTCAGCCCGAAACATCCTCAGCAGTCGCTGCGCGACCTACTTCTCCTTCTCTGAGCATCAACACCAACCTTCGCCCCAGTACACCCACACCAAAGTCTCTGCGCCCTCGTCCACCGTCGACTCAGTCCGTGCCACGCTCGATCCTGCGCTCTGACTCGCGCTTGCCACTCTCTGACGTGGGAGCGAAGACGACGCGAAAGACGTCGGTCAAGTTCGCCCGCCGCTCAGATGTACGGTCGTATCGCATCCCGGACGAGTGTATGATCGAATCGCCCGACGGCGAGGTCGAAACATACGCGCGTCCGACGTGGTACGAAGTCCGGGAAGCACGGGCGAGGCAAGGGGATGAGGGAATAAATCACGAGAGGCGTCGGGGCGCTGAGTCGCATGGTCCGAGCGCTAAGGAACGAGAGCAGGAGAAGCAACGAGAGAAGGAGAAGGAATCTTTGCTTAGGCGCTGCTTCCTGTGGAAGGAGAAAGCCGAACCGGCAAAGCCTGTCATCTCCGGACCAATGCCGCTCGCACGCGCATCATCTCTACGGGATATGCGCGTCGCGCGGGAGGCGGCGCTGAAGCAGCAAGAGGAGCTTGAACGGCTGGAGAGGGAGGAGGCGCGTGGGAAGCTTCGCAAGATGCCACCTCATCATCGCGATGGTCCGGTGGCACAGGATGGGGGACTCGCGAGAAGGTCTAGTGCGAAGCGTGTGTTTTGGACGAGGAAGATGAGCGCTCCCTAGTGGTGCTCTTGTCCATTCGATGTTCATCTGGACGCGCTGGACACTGGGCTGTTCTTTGCGTTCGCCCTCAGCCGGCATGCGGGCTTCTTCTGCCTGTCGCCCTCGACGTTGGTCTGTTCTTTCACCTTCCATTCTACCCCTTTACTCAGATCAGAGAGCGCCTGTGCTTTTGTACCGCCGAGTCTTTTCTTCTTTTAGCTTGTGCACGAGATTCAGATCCATTCCGACACCCGCTTGCGGGCTCCGTATGATCTCGCTTCATCTCATCATCATTCTTTTCTCTATCTCTTTGCACCTACTCGCATACTGTACGGACTATATGTACATGCTGGTTCTGATGTACGCTAGGTTGCACTGCTTTTCTGCGGATATGTTTTGATGACAATTCCGCATCACCCCGTCCTTCGCGTACACCTGATGGTGCACAGATCGCCCAATCGATAAATTCCGCAACTTGTCCCACTATGTACCTCCATAGACTCTGCGAGAGGCGATTTACTAACTTCAGGGTCATTATGGATGTCGACCCTGCTGTACGGTGTGAGCAGGTTTTTTATGCTGGCACTTCCTAGTACATCACCCAGGCCGTTGGGAGAGAAGGAGGAAGTTTATAAAACGGTAACATAAGGTCATACATGCATCAAGTCATCCGTCGGGTATGTATGAAGGGGAGAATATGTACGTCAGAGCAAGGAGAGAGCAACAGCCAGAGCCGATGATATCGTAACAAGACAAAAAGCAACACCCTTCCGATGATCGCACCATCTAGCCGCCCGCCGTCAAGCAGACAGCGCGAGTCGCAACCTGAGCCGCAGAAGCACCTTCGAATGGCAAGTCAAGCGTGAAGAGCACATCCGAGCGATCGTTATTGAGGTATACGGGTAAATTGACGAGCCCAGAGGTATCCGCCGCCGAGACGTCCTCGATCTGGATCCAACGTATCTGCGATGGGTTGAGGCGGACGGACTCGCCCTGGTTGAGAACGAGTTGTTCCTCGACCCACGATGCACCCTCAAGCACAAGCCCTAGTAATGAGCGTGTGAGTACGAGTCAGAGTAACATGAAGAACAGCGTGCTCACCGTCCACAATGAAAGCGCCAGGGTCGTTTACACGTTCAATGTCGAGGCGCATATGCAGAGTCTCTAGCGACCATTTCTTGCGGTGCGCGACGGCCTGGCGCGTCGCAGTGATGTATGCCTCGGGGAAGAACAAGCCACCCAACCAAACCTCGACGTTCGAGAGGTTGTCGAGACCCGCGATAGTATCCAACTGCGCGAGTCGCCTCGCGAGGTCGGGTACCCACTCTGACACGGACATGTTCTTGTGAACCTTGTATCTCCGCCAGTGGTCGGGGATGGTGCCTGTAGCTATCATAAGTCCTATTCAATCTCGCGAAAGCTCCAACACGCACCCTTCGTCAGAGAGCTCATGAGCGTGCGCAGATGATTCGTCTGCTTGAGTTCGCCCTTGCAGACGAGCACGATATCCGCGAGATCCTTGCGTACTGAGCGAAGTAGCTTAGCGCCGATACCACCCTCGCGCGCGAAGAGACGGAAGAGAGGGTCTTGGTTGTCGCCCGACTGCTTCTGCAGCGTATTGAAGTTCTGCTACACTGTAAGTCCGCATGCCAGTACTGAGAGCGAGGGAACATGCCTGAGGGAGCTGTTCAAGCCATTCCTTGCTGCGATCATGTAGAGTGCGCATCCATGCTGGCTGCTGTGAGGCAGACGCGCTTGCGGGTCCGCTCGTTGATGCATCCTCCTCATCGTCTGCAAGCGTGCGCATCTTGCGGAGTTTGCCGAGAAGCTCGTTACCTATTGCTTATGTCAGCAAATTGACTCTGATGGTTTAACAATCAAACAAACCCTGCGAGATGGCAATGACACGCTCAGCCGTAGGTGGCAAGCTTAGCCAGGACGGTGGTTCACGGTCAGGCAGACCCTTGACCCAGGCAAGGAAGTTGTCCAGTTTCGTGCCGTCCGGTGCTGTCAGCATGTGTGCCGCGTTGTTGCTCGAGACCAGATCGAAATCCACGTTGTAAGCAGCAGGCGTAAATAGACCGTCGACAAAGGCGTCCAAAATGCGCTGATCAAAGTCGCTGTCTACACGACCACCATACACAGACTGCTTCACGAGTGTCCGGATAGCATCCCAGGGGATTTGGGCTGGGTCGACGTTCGCGCGCCCCTTCGCGATGGAATGCAACCAGTGGTCGATAGTGGTGAATGCGGAGGCCATGTCTGAGTCGTTGAAATCGTACGACTTGCTCCAACCAAGAGGTACGTAGCGCAAACGCTCCTGCACGACGGCATGGAACCAGGCAAGCAGGAAGTATAACCGAACTTTCTCGGCCGGGCCTTGTGACAGACGACCTGGTCCAATGGAGCGCAACGAGTCGGATAGGTTGGCCTTGATACCGGGAGGTGGCTCGTTCATGAAGATGCGCGATTGGCGGAGAATGTTGACAGGGATGGATGGGTTTGCCTCCATAGTGAGGAAAACACGGAAATTGCGGTGCGCATTGAGCGTTTGCAGCTTCTTCTCCAACTGGCCGAGCCATGATGGTGCGAGATGGACGTTCTTGAGCAGGACCCAAGTGCCTTGGCGTGAGGCAACACCGATGGCTTGATCGGCCAAAGCGAAACCCTCTTGCGAGCCCATGGCCACAGAGGAACAACGAGTCTGCGTTGTCTGAACCAAGCTCTCGACGCGGTAGCTTGCATCGTAACCCGGTACGGAGACGAGTGCCAACGGCGTTTGCGATTTCACCTCCTCGTTGACCACGGTTCCCAAGTCGTAAGAAGATTCTCCCGCCATGTCGACTTCGAAGACGGTTTGCACGAAAGGCGAAAGAGCCTGCAGGAGGCGATCTGGGCGAAGGCATCGGATAATGAGCACCGATCGTATGGCCTCCAGAGCGGCTGCACGCGACGTCAGTACTCATATCATGGAGATAGGCTATGAATACGCACGAGTGCCAGGCTCCCAGGGTGCCGGAACGGACTTCTCAGGCTGCGGAGACTTGACCCATTCAGCCCATTGATCCTCGTGATCAAGGACGTGCGTTTGTACGGGCTTGAAGAGAGTCTGTTTCGCGTAGAACTCCAGACGGCGTTGTTGGTCTGCAGTGAGGCCTGCGATAGGTTTCTCAATCTCCGTTGCCACTGCCGGATCGCCCGCTTCAAGCAGGAACTCAAGCTCGTCCGCGATGTCCTCGATGCCTCGTAGTTTAACTTGAGCGAGAAGCACAGCGAGCATGACGTGGTCACGATGCAGGAGTGCGCGAGACGTGCGCTTGTAGATGATGAGGAAGAGGTCCTTGAGAAGTATCTCCCGGCGTGCAGCGTGATCCGTGACGCCTTGGAGATGCGGGTTGTGGTGCAGGACGTGTTCGAAGATCTCGAGGAAGAAGTGCAAGGAGAACTGGTAGAAGTGATTGACGAGATTGAGCTGTTCGAGAACGAAGAATACAGCGCTGCATGCTTGCGCAATGGGCAGGTATTCCGCTGTGACTTGTTCAACTTCTTTCATGATCACGTCTGTCTCCTCGACCTTGCGAGTAATCTCGGCAGCCTCCCTCTTCAAAGTCTCCAGCGTATCAATGACCTTGTCGTCGTCGAGAATGTTGCCGGTTGACTCGTTGAGCGCTTGCAAAAGCAACTTCTCGAGCGTGCGCAAGCGCACTCGGAATTCGCCCTGGACCTTCATGAGGTCCGTGCGCTTCTGCTCCGTGTCGGGGCGCTCAACCTTAAGCACTTGATCTAGCGACTGGCTCTGCAAACTGCTCCTTGTCATCGTGAAGTTGACGAATGTGACACGACTGCAGATATCCGGAGAGAACTCGACGGACGGATCACGTGTTGTGAGGAACATCGTAAACGATGGCGAGAAGTCGATGTCTTGGCTGCCAAGCCGTATGAGAACACGGCCACCAGTGCGACGGATCTCTTTGTTGAGAACGGCATTCAGGATAGGGTCAAGATGCTCGACATCCTGAATGAGCAGCGCATTTCCGAAACGCAGAGCACTCTCGAGGACCTTGAGGAAGGCCTCGTCGAGGAAGCTCGTGACGGTGATCTTGCGCTCCTTGTATTCGTTGAGTAGGAAGTTCGTTGCCTGACCTGTAGGGTCGATGATGAGCGGATAGCGGCTGAAGCGCTTGAGCATGATGGCGTTTTCCGTAAAGAGGTTGTCGGAGGGAAGGCCCTTTGACTGCCAACTAAGCCGGTCGTCGGCGGTTGAGAGGTATTCAGTGAAGCCGAGTTCGGGCTTGAACTTCACGTTCGCCTCCATGAGATGGCTGGTCCATTCATGCCACATGCCCTCGCGGTACGCCTGATCGAAGAAGCCACCATAGGCGAGGAACGCGGCGGAGAGCAAGACGTCACCGACGATAGTGCTCATTTCCGCATCGAATGTCGCGCTACCTGCCTCCCAACGGACGCGCTCTGAGGACAAACTCTCGAGTAGTTGCATCGAGCGGTCGACCTTGCTCTGCACACGCTCCATCTCGCTCCTAATAGCCTGGGTCTGACTAATCAAGAGAGCGTACTCGCCCTTATAGCGCTCAATGCTGGCTTCCAACTCCTTGATCATGTTGATGATAGTCGACGCCTGCTGCTTCGTCTGCTCCGCCTGGTCCTCAAGAGATTGCACCTCGTTGCGAAGTGGTTCGACACGGTCGAGAATCTCGGAGAAGCGGACCTGCGCAATGACCCATTTGACGAGCGGACCACACGCCTTCGATGCTCGGTTGACCGTCTCGTAGTTGAAGGACGGGTGACTCAGGAAGTTCTTCTTCATCGTTTCGCGGACATGGCGCGTCATCTGGTTCGCCGTGTCGAAGTTGACGATGCGCTGAATGAAATCGTCACGACGGATGAGTCCCTGGACGGTACGCCAGCTATCGATCTTGTGGCCGAGGACAGTACAGACGGACTCCATGGTGAGCTTGACGGGCTCAGGAGGGTTCGCCATAGCACGGACTTCCTGCAGATGCTGACGTTTGATGCTGCTGACGGCAGCCTGCGCGTCGAGCACGGCCGGCTCGGCGTCGGCGAGATCGGCCATGACGACAGACTTGCGCTGCTCGATGTTCTTATCTTGCTCGACGAGGGCGGCCTGGATCTCGATCGATGCCGCCTTCTTTTGCTCAGCGTCCTGCTGATCGCGGACCATCTGCTGCAGCTTCTCGTTGGCCTCCTTGTCCTTCGCCTCGAGCTGTGTGCGCTTGACCGCGAGACTCTTCCGCAGATCTTCGACTTGAGTGACCGTATCGCGGAGCTTATCGAGCCCGACGTGCAAGTGACGCTGCTGTTCCTCGAGCTCGTCGCGCTTCTCATTATAGAGACGGACGTAGTGGTTGATGCTGTCAATGAGTCAGATATATATCGCAGGTGTTTCTGATCGGAATGAACGTACAAGTCGAGGTAGTGTCGAGGCGTGACGTAGTTGTACCGGCCTTGACGCCGACTGAGGCGCTGGTTAATCTGGTACATCGACATGTGCACAAAGACGAGCGCGTTCACGACGGCTGTGCGGTGGATGGGCGGCAAAGAGAGCTCGCGGTACGCGATGGGGAAGTGTGCAGGCGGGGAGTATGACGAGAGATCGAGATCGAGGGTGTGCGTGAACTCCATGCCAACCTGGTAGAATGCCTGGTCGGACCAGTCACCGAACCAGTCCAGCACGCAGCGATTGAACAAGGCGGGCGATGTCGCGGCGCGAGATGCAAGTCCATTCTCCGGTGGGTTCATGGTGAAGACGACATGGAGGTTCTTTGCGACTTGTTGCGTGAACCAGCGGTACAGTTCTTCGTGTGAGTCAAGCATCAAGCCGTCGCGCTGCGAGCCCTCCTTGCAGGCTGTCATGAGTGCAGCGTGCTCGTCGCCTTCAAACAGACCCGGGACCTCGGCGTTCGCTAAGAGCGTGTTCATGCGCTCGAGGAAACCGGAGTCGAGGACGTTGGATTCGTCCATGATGAAGCAGATCTTCTCGCCCTTCGTACCGGAACGCTTGAGCACTATACGCAGGTCCTCGTCGAAGTCGTCACCGGTATACTTGTTGGAAACCTTGATCTGGAAGATGCTGAGGCCGTTCATCCAGGCGACGAAGCGCGATAGCGTGGTCTAGACACATGATCAGTAATTGGCAAACATCCTGCGTCAAGCATACTCACTTTTCCACTACCACTAACACCGATGAGCAGCATGTGGCCCTGAATCTGGCGGAAGACACGGTCGATACGAAGAACATGGTCGAGCACGTCATTGAACAACACCAGCGGCACGTCTAGTTCTTCCTCGTAGAATACACGCAGACGAGCTTTGGTGTACTCGCGCAGTTGTTCGCGGTCGATCGGCATGTAGTTCTTTGACATCCAGTTAGAAAACAAGATAGGCCGCATGAGGGCCTCCTCCTGGTTGATCGTGGGGAAGTGTTCCATCGCCATCTGGTCGATCCTCTCGTCGGTCCATTGCCTCTCCTCCTCAGAAACAAGACGGTCCTGGAACAAGCGCAAACACTCGTGGGCCCATACGCGTACCAGACCTTCCACGCTCAGTACCTCGAGTGGTCGAATCGCCTCGTAGATGCCACGCACCCAGCGTGTGAGCTCACGCGGACTGTATACGTAATGCGCTTGCATGTCGGTCGTAAAGCGCTTCTGCGACGCGAGATAGAACATGACCATAGCGTCTGTGAGTGGCTCTGCATGACCGCGGAGATTCGGAACGACTTTGAGAATCGCGCGAACGTAGGTGCCGTAGATCTGCTTGAGGGAAACCTCTCCAGGATAGTCGACCATGACAAGTGGCGCATGACGAAGGAAACGATGACTGAGCGGCACGCGACCGGGATCAGTAGGCGGATTGCACGCGCCGACGAATTGGATGCGCTCTAGCTTGACCCAGGACATGTCCGTTGTGCGCCAGTACCCACCGCACTCGACGAGTTGACGGATGAAGGAAATGACGCGCTGCGTGCCGTACTTGTCCGCTGCGGGCAGGTTGATCTCATCACAGAATACGACGAGCCAGCGGCCGAGCTGAATGGGAGCGAGAATGACCCCGTTGGGCGTCTTGCGATACTCGCAATACTGCTCGAAGGTTTTCAGGATGAGCTCGGGCGTCGTTGCACTCGAGAAGTTCAGGCCTACGACCTCCATATCCGGGAGTTTGCGGAGCGCGCTGAAGAGCGTCATCGTCTTTCCGGAACCGGGGGGACCGCAGAGCATGAGCGGCTTGTGCTCTGATAGCCAGGAGTACAAGACCTCCTCGTGGCGCACAGTGTCCATAGTGGGCACGACCACGTCCGACGCAGTGACGGCGTGAGGCTCGATCTCGATCTGCGGTACCTTGCCCGCCCATGCCGCCCAATCGCCGGAGCCGACTTGAACATCGTAGTCAATGAGCGAGCTCCCTGGCTGTAACGGAGGTAGATCAATGCCGGTTTGCTTCGCGAGAAAGTTGCCCAGTTCCGCGCGCAAGTCAAGCTTGGCGTCTCCAGAGAATGCCCAGACTAGACTGACGAGTAGGCGCTTTGAGACGTACTGCTCGACGCGATCGGGCGCAAGGGGGAAGTCGGGGTGCTGCGAGTTGTACTCAAGTACGTTGCGAACGGTCTTGTTCAGGAGCGAGAACAGTGTGTTGAGGGCGCGCGTGTCCGTGAAATCCATGATGTGTTCAATGGACGATGCATAGCCGAGTGCCGCGCTGACCAGTTCGCCATCGGCGAAGTAAGGCTCCAGAATGGTCGCGATCTCCTTCTGCGTGATGAGATTGGCACTGGTGGCCGCATTGTCGTCCGCTGGACGCCGCCCAGGAAGCTCAGCAGCGTCCTCGTCTTCTGCGTCTATCGGTACAGTGGCGAGTGCAGTGAGGTACTGGCGGTAGGCCATTGACGGCTCAACGACATCCTCGCTGAACCAGATCATTCCACAGCGACTGACAGTAGCAAGGGTGGCATAACGGAGGTGCTCGACCTCGAACATGATGCGGACGTTTGATGGTAAGTTCAGACGTTCACCGTTCGGCAACGTTAGAAGCTTATTGTCGTCGAGAACACTGTGGATATAATCAGTAACCACCAAATAGTGGTGCGACTATTGGACGTACCTGTTCAAGTTTTCAACCCACTCAGGGTCGACATCGCCGTCGAAGATTATCCAGTGCCGCTTTGCGCTCTCTCCACGAACATCGTCCACGATCTTACGCAACACGTGCGTAAAGAGCCCATCGTTCCACTCGCGTGTCGTTTGATCAAGAGTTCCGTATAGCGCGTCCTTGTGCATCGCCTTAGGGTCGATAACATACGCAACACCTTCGACGCCATCCAGTCGCTCAAGGGCAGCGAGTAGGACCTGCCACGCGTTCGTCTTGCCGCTACCGGATGGGCCGACCATCATAAGACCATGCTGAATCTTCTGGATCTGGTACAGCTGAAGGATCTTGCTAATCCAGCGCTCGCCTTGCACAAGTCTGCGTTCGTCACAGACTTTCCCGATGTGTTCGCGGAGGGCACCGAGGTCGACAGGGACATACTCCGTGCCGGGGAATACATCGGCAAGGAGCGATGTCAAGAGAGGTACATCGTCCGCGACAAGCTTCGGCACGATTGTCTCGGTGACGCTCTGGATGACGATAACCTGCTCTGAGGTGGCGTCCGAGATACCGCCGACGTCGAAGTTCTCGCCTGCCTCGCGCGCCAGCTGCATGCGTTCACGCTTGAGAATACCGGCACTCGCAAGTACAGCCTTGAGTGCGCGCAGACCGAAGTCATAGTGGGGCTGCGGGGAAAGTTGTTCATCGCACAAGTTGAAGAAGGGAACGATCTTGGAGGCAAGGGACTCGGCAGTACGAAAACCTTGCGAGAATAGCATGACTTGTGCGATGAGCTCGCGGTCTGGACGGGTCATAGCCATCGGCCTGAAGAGCTTCGTCAAATTCGGCGGCAATTGTGAACGACCGGCATATGTCGGATTGGTGGTGATGAAGATACCTATCGGTCTGTGAGCATGATGAATATTCCTGGGACAAGATAGACTTACCGATGTTCTTGTTGATCTTGAGACTCTTCCCAACCAACTCGATCTCCGCGTTTGGATTCTTCACTAATGCCGCAAGACCTTGCTGAATGCTCTGTACCTGCTGACTGACAGCACTCAAAATCCTCTCCTCCAGCCGATTGAACTCGTCAAAGCATCCCCACGCGCCGACCTGACACAATCCAACGAAAATACGACCCATGGCCTGAAAATCGAACGTCTCGTCACAGCAGAAGACTAGCACAAAGCGACCGAGCTGGACACCGAGGGCTTTGACAGACTCGGTCTTGCCTGTGCCTGCGGGTCCGAAGGGTGCGCCGCCAAGCTGGTTGTCAAGTGCTTGCGTGAGCGTGAGGTAGCAACGATCCGTAAGAGGCGTCTGAACGAGGCGGTCGGGTACACCTAGGTACTCCCATCCGTATGGGAAGGTGGCATCGGCGACGCGGATGGCCAAACGCTCGAGGGGCTCTTGAGTACGGTCTAGATAGAAACGCATCTGGTACAGCCAGGCGAAAGTCTTGTTGTTGCTCGCGCGCTGTTGAATCAGGGAGCGCGTCACGTCACGTTGATGCACGAGCTCGGTGATGAGATGCTCGCACTTGCGGCGCGTGACGGGGCTCAGTTCCGTGAGCACAACGTCCGCGAGAAGGTCCAAACTCTGCCGCACGATGTCCAACGGGCCATCTAGTGGAGCCCCGCTCTCGAAGGCGGTCTCGATCGTCGTCGTCCATGCTACCTGAATGGCGAGCGTGACCAGCTGAGCCGGGAACTTCTCCGTCCAAGCGAGAAACCGATCGGTGGGAATTGTTGCGCCAGCGGTGTAGAACTCTTGTAACTCGTCGACGGCGTCTGTCAAGAGGTGCGCGAGGGAGATGCGCATTGAGTACTCGATTCGCGAGAGCCAATCATTGATCTTCGGGTAATCCTTGAGCAGGATAGGCTCGTAGAAGACGACTTCCTCGCCCTCGCGCGATGACATGGCTTGAATCTGCGTCAAGTCGTCGTCTAGCCGTACGGTTGCGATACCGGCGAACATCTTCTTGAGGTGCTTCATGATCCGCAGAATATCCTTGCTATTGCCGATGATCTCGAGCAGGTCCTCGTCACCAACAAAGTAGAAGCGCGGGAAAGAGGCACGCTCGCGCTCGAGGTACTCTCCGAGAGCCTTCTGTATCTTGTTCAAAAGGTCGGCAAGGCGCTCCAACGACTTCTGGATCTGAGGGATGTTCATGACGTCGAGCACGAAGGGCGATTTGTACACCTTCTTCATGACAGCGAGGAACTCGGTATTGATGTTCTGGAATCGGGCGCTCTCAACCGGCAGTAGATGCTTGATATCTGCGCTGCCGGAGAAGATACCCTCGAGATAAACCCATTGGCGTTGGACGTCAATCCAGACATCTGTACCCACAGTCAGTATCATATATTCGAGTTGTGAGCGATGACGCTACAGACCGAACAAGACATGGATTCGGTTCAGCTTTTCTTCCCAAGAGCTAGCCTCCTCCTCGAATACTAAAATGCGCGTTAGAAGCAGCGTGCACCAAATGATCATTCGAACCTACCCTTGTAGTATGGTGAAAGCTTCATCGCCACGAGGAAGTTCAAGTTCTCACCACACTTATTGAATAAGTCATCCCAGCCACTGCGCAACTTCGTCAATGCAAATTCAAGCTCGTAGAATCGCGCTTACCGGATCAGGCGACACTTATTCTGGTAGTTCACAAGGTCCAGGGCGTAATTGCTCCATGTCTCCTTGACTTGCTTGATGTAATCCTCGAGAGCCATCTAGGTGCCGAAAGTGAGCGAAAGAAGAGCCTGACACATACGATCATTTACCTCTCCTTGCGCCTGTACAATGACCTCTCGAATGAGAGCTTCGTTCTTCTTGAGGTCCAGGTCGTAGACGTTGCCTAGTGTCAGCCTGGGATACGTTCGGTCAGCGTTTGGTGGCATCGTTACATTCACAAGCGATACATACAGCGTCAAAGTGGGCTGCGAGGCCGTCTTGAGGTTCTTGAAAAGTTGCCGCCAATGTCTGTCCTTGAGAGCGTCGCTCTTGAGGTCGCCGACGAGGGAGTTGGATTTGAGCAGACCACGGAGGACCTCCTGGACATACTCGAACGCGGCGTACTGGCGCATGCGCGTGGGCATATCCTTAGTACTGCTCAGTAGACCGTCAATCTGCTGCCTCAACTTCCTTGGCTGAACGGTCGCCCAAGAAAGCTCTCGCAGCTCTCCGATCTGGCTCCATATCCCCGACAGCGCTGTCCAGACCGCTTTGAGGTCGCGCAATTCCTCAAATACGGGCTCGAGCCGGGTATGCCGTACGAGCTCAAGGTCGAGAGCTTCTTTGGCGCGGCAGACGAGATCGTACTCTTCCTGTACACGCGAGAGCTTTCCCTCGAAGACATTGATGGTGTTCATGGCCGTATCCGCGCGCATGTTGCCCTGGACTGGCCGAGTCTGCTCCCACTCTGCGAGCACGTCGTTGATCTTGTTCTCTACGATCTTGTCCTCAGCGACAATCTTCAGTTGTAAGCCGGCTATAACGATATATTACATAAGCGCATCAGTGCCAGAGACGTTGCTACGCACCGAGCTGCTCCTGGATCGAGTCGTTCTTGCGCTTGAGGATCTCGTTGTAGGCGCTCCACTCTCCGCGTAGTTGGTCCGAGTACAGCCAGTCGTCTGGGAATTGGTATCTGAAACGCTCGAGCGTCTTCTCGCCCGATGCACAGAGCTCGATCATGGGTCCCCATGCCTTGGTCTTGCGCTTGAGGTCTTGTACGAATGTGATGAACGTCACCGCCGCCGCGGTAGACGAGTTGTTGGGTGCCAGAACCTGTTTTAAGCATTGAGATATTTTATTGTGTGATAAATCGCGTCGGACAGACCTCCATGGCGTTTGGCGGAGGACGGCGGTTGGAAACAAGTCGTAGACGCGTCGCGCGCGCGCCTAACGATTCCAACGCGGCACGCGCTTCGACCGCACGCGTCCTTGCCTCCCACCTCCATCAACTACCGCTTTCGGTCCAATTCCTTTCTTTTATCCGCAAAATGTCAGGACGCCAACAGCGTGTGATGGTTCAGCCCATCGTACGTTCTCCCAAATGCTTTATTCTGGATGTGCCCGACTGATGTATAGTACAGAATGTAATCTTCAAAAACCTGCAGCAGGTGGCTACCGTAGTGCATGCACTTATCTCGTTGGTTTTGACAGTCTACATAGCGTCAAAAGGTGTCCATCTGGCTGTATGATAATATTGACATGCGGATAGAAGGCAGAATTATCGTACGTGTCCGTATCCGTATCCCTTTCCTACACCCTCCTTTCATCAGAAATGCGCCGCAGATGCGATGTGCACCTCTTCCTTTCACGCCTTTCCATATACTTGATGCTGATAATCGCAACACGTAGGGCTTCGACGAATTCATGAACCTTGTCATCGATGAGGCAGCGGAAGTGTATATCAAGGAAGCAAAGCCGCGAAGGGAACTCGGTGCGCAGTGCATGTCATATCTCATGATGGCCGTACTCACATAGCCCGCGCAGGTCGCGTATTGCTGAAGGGCGATAATATTACTCTCATCCAGCAGATCCAATGATCACCGAGTCCTAGCTCCTACTTCCGCTTCCGTGTTATAATGCTCATCTTGCTTCCAATGTACAACTCGCGAAACCTTCTGTGTTCAGTACTGCACTGATGTACGTAAGGTGAGGACGATGTTACTACAAGTTGCGTATTGGCAATAACTTTGTCAAGTCGAGTGCTTGACGACATAATGGACATTCGGACTGTTGATCGTTGGCTCCCCGCGCACGGACCAGATATGCACGAGACGCACCTTTTCTCGCCCCCATCCGTAAATACAATCCCAGTCAAACAAATGCCCACACTCTGTTGCGCACGTCCCCCGTCTTTCTTCCAAGCACAGAGTGCATGTGCGCCCAGCCCGAATCTGCGGGGGTATGCTCGCCACATCCAAAACGGTAGACTCGTCCTCTTCAGCGGGTATCGTGGGCGCGGTATCTGGGTCTGGCGCGTTGAGAATCTCTGAGACTGTTCGTCCGTCGATGTGTGGCTCGACACTACCACTAGTTGTCGCAACACGTCGCTTCTGTTCATCGCCTAACCCAGACGCAGCCGTTTGAGAGGACTTTAAGTGAGAGATCAATCGGTAGAGAAGTCGAACGAGTATCAGCACGCCGAGGAGTGAGTAGGACGGCGGTCGCGACTGCGGATTCTCTGGTGTTGCAGAAACCTAGGGTGATATGTCATTGAAAGTACCCCATCATAAGATGTGGCGCGAACGTACACTTCGCAAGCCGAGTGCGCGCCGTACAAGGTCGTAGTACGTCCCACGCAGATAGAATATCGCGAGATTCAACCCTCCGACAATTTCCAGTACGCCGACTGCAGCTTGTACCGCGTTCCTCAGTAGCAGACTTCGCTGATTGAGTGCGGACCCGAAACGTGCGAGTAGATATTGTGGTAGTGTCGGCAAAAGAATCAACGCGAGTTGCACGCCTTTCAATCTTAACTTTAATGGATGCTGCCATATACCGGTATATTCTTCACCCAGAGTCTGGATGGCTAGACCATATCAATAATCACTCTCGAACAGTCAGCAGCACATGCGCACCGCGTCCAGTAGTTAAGCCGAAATAAGCAAGGTTCACGAGTAGCTCGATCTCCTTGTCATAGCGCGAGAGTGTCCTTGAGCCTAGAGAGGACGTCAATACCGGGAGTGCGAGGGTACGTGCCCGGCGCACCTAACCACGCTCGCAGTATATTCTCGGCCTGTTCGCGAAGCGAAGCGACGTGAATGACGTCTCGCTGATGCGCTCGAACTGTAGCCTTTTATTCGAGACCCAATCGACATGACGGGCATTACTTTGCGTACTTATTTGAGCCTGCTGGGCGGGAGGGAAAGAGGGTATACGGCCCGACATGATGAGCGTGCGGGGAAGAGACGCGCCTGAACGTGATTCCGGCCCGATGAAGCGTGAGCAGGTGAGCCGTGTGCGCGTCAAGGCTTCGAGGCGCGCTGCGTCGACGTCAAGCACTCGCTTGAATTTCCACCGTCATCATGGCCACCTCTGTTCGCCGACCTGCAGGACCCTCCGTCTGGGACAAGCGTACGTGACTTCTTGTATCTTCGAGACACGGTACTGACGGCCATGCCCGTAGTCAAGTATGCTCTCTGGACTTGGGAACGCGCTGGCTATGAATTCACACGCTTGCATACAGGATGGGTGCTCTGATGGGTGGCGGTGTCGGTCTCAGCATTGGTTTCATCTTCGGTGGCTACACCATCTTGAGGTGTGCACGAAGCTATGCCAGATTCCAGTATCATCGCTGAACGCGCCACACGCAGGGGAGGCGCCGGCCCGAACGGCGCTCTCGCCACGCTGTCTCAATACATGCTCGGAAGCGCTGCCAGCTTCTCTTTCTTCCTCGCCATTGGATCGGTATGCTTACATGACTGGCGCTCGGAGTACAGTGGCTGATTGTACCGTACAGGTCATTCGTAACGAGGACCTGCTGCCACCGCATCTCGAGGCGGCACGTCGCCAAATGCTTCCTCCGCTCGTGCGTGCCCGTGCAGAAGGTGCCACCCTTGTCCGCGCGAGGTGGGAGGCCGAAAAGCGAAGGACGGCGTGAACATAGCACGCTCGTATTCTCCTATCCCTGCTCTATGTTGTACCCCTCACGCATCCACCACTTGCTTTATTGCTCCCGATTACTCACAAGATAATGACCAGTCTCACTGCGGTGGTATTTCATCGCAGATGAGTAATTTTACAGTCCCGGTATATGACTTCAAGCAACATGAACTACAATGCAACACCGACCGGAACCCGATGACAATATGCGAAGCGTCTGAAGCAGTTCACGAGATGTACTCGGTCGGTGACTCTTTCTCTCCTTTCTCTTTTTCGTCTACACCCACAGAACCCTCTTCGACCTTCTCGTCCTTGACCTCGTCAACGAACACTGTCTTCTCGTCCTGGTATGATGTGTCATGGACATGCCAGATGACAAGACCTGCTAGCGGCAATGAAACTAGCATCAAAATCCAGCTCGCGAGCTACGAGCTTGTGTTAGCTCGGATTCAAAAGGCGCTAGGTGAAATTCCTCGCACATGCTCATTCAGAAATGGCGTCGACACTGCGTCCATGCCATATGAGCCCGCGCCACCCGCAGATTGAATGGCCTTGTAAAACCCGGCATAACGCGCAAGCTTGAAAGGATCATTCGTGATCGCGCCCATAATCCAGTACGCGAGCGCCTGGTACGCTGCATCCCCGAAGTAAAAGAAAAAGAAAAGTGTGCCTTTAGGTGCGTAGCCGGCGTCGTGGTACGACATCTTCCCAACGTTGCTGGCACGCGTGAACTTGACTTGCCAAGCGAGAGCACACGACCATACAGTGATGACGGCGACAGTGACGAATGCCAACCCAAGCCACCCTCTGGTGCGTCGCTTGAAGCGCGGCGCGTCGAGTACAACGATGCCGATGATGAGGGCCCCAACAATGGCCCCTGCTCCCTCGAGGGTGGCATTCACCGCGCGCGTCGGGCCGTCAAAGTAGAAGGTATTGATGGCGCCTTGATACGCGTAGAAGTAGTTCGACGCGAAGAACATTGGGGTAAGCGCGAGCATGCGCCAATCTTTGAACAGTATCAAGAATGAGCGAATCTCATCGCGAGGCGAGGTCGCTTCCTGGACCTTGACCAAGGAGCCGTCTGGACGGATGATGGACGCCGGCGGAAGGAGGAGCATCGTAGACGCTGAGCCAATAAGCATGATGATGACGAATGCGACATATGTCCCAGTCGATACGGAGGACAGGCTGCCGCTCCGGATGTTAATGGCGAGCGCTATGACTGAGCCGATGAACGAGCCGAATGAGAAGATTGCCCAGAAGACTCCGAATGCTTTCCCTAATCAATATGTTGAGTTCTGATCGAGCCATGCCAGACGGTAGAGTGGCGTTACCCTTGTCCTTTTCGAGCGGGTACGACATCATGACCGCGCCCTGCGCCGACCATAGTAGTGCGGCGGAGATTCCTAGTATGGCACCTGCGAAGACGACAAACCAGCGAGTACCCTGGGTCTGGAAGCACCAGAGCGATCCCGCATATAGCGTGTATCCTAGTGTACCGAGGAAGATGGTGATCCTGATTCCGAGTACTGTATAGAAGAGAAGAGAAGAATGGTCAGCAGGCCAATACACACATTGACAGTCTATCACTTCTTTCGCTGGTGACCTCCAACTCCGCCTTATGCGGTGAATGCATATGGACTTTGGGTACTCACGATTGGTGACCCCTCCAGCGAAGAGGCCCATGACAGCGAAACAGCCGTACAGCACACCGTTGGCCTCATCCGAGAGTGTGATATCTTGCGTTCCTCCGGCCCCGAGGTTTGAGAGCGCACTGTACATGCCCGTGGTACAGAAACAGGTTATGCCGACGAGGACAACCTGGCACATCGGGGAACGATACCATGTCGGGAGTGAAAGCATTGTGGAGAGAGGCTGGCCCCCAGACTGGTCCTGCCATGCCCCCTGTTATATACTATGTATGTGCATACGATGTAGGAAGTCCTACCCGCTGCACCATGCGCTCCAAAGTCCGTCAGAAGCTGTTCCAAACCGTAAATGTAGGCTCGCTCCCACTCCTATGCCATGTAGCGCTCGCGCGCCGGACCCGTGATGGCAAGGATAGAAGTTTCAAACACTGACAGCCGACGGCCACATGTATCGGCCCGCAACCCGACCAATGTCAACCATATTAGGATGTGCAGGAGCGCGCTACAGCTCGACTCGTTTGAAGGACATCATCACTGTACTGTACATGCATCACAGCCGGAGTTACTCAATCTTTGGAGGGTGTATGGACGTCGAGGCACTCGAGCGCCTCCTTCTCCTTGACAGGTTCTGGATCAACCTCGGCCTCTGTATATTGGACGCCTGTGCCACCAACGAAGACGGTTTGCTCGTCCTGGTATGATGTGTCGTGAACATGATAAATGACGAGGCCAGCGAGTGGAAGTGAGACGAGCATCATCATCCAGCTAGCCAGCTGTGCACGAGTATGAGCGTCGTGTTGTTAAACTCCTGATAGTGTTCAACGTACGTGCTCATTAAGGAACGGCGTCTCGACTGCGTCCATACCGTACGATCCCGCGCTTCCCGCAGATTGAATGGCCTTGTAGAAACCAGCGTAGCGTGCGAGCTTGAACGGATCATTGGTGATAGCGCCCATAATCCAATACGCCAGGGCCTGATATGCAGAATCGCTGAAATAGAAGGCGAAGTACAGGGCCCCCTTCGCAACAAACGCACTGTCGTGGTAGGACATCTTCTGGACATGGCTGCCCCGCGTGAAGTCTAGTTGCCAGACTAGCGCGCCAGTCCATACGGCAATTACACAGGTACCGACGAATGCGAGGCCCAGCCACCCCCGCGTGCGACGTCTAAGGCGCGGTGCGTCGAGGATCACGACTCCAGTGACGAGCGCTCCTGCGATCGCGCCCGCGCCCTCGAGTGTGGCGTTGACAGCTCGAGTCGGGCCATCGAAGTAGAAGGTATTGATAGAGCCCTGGTACGCGTAAAGAAAGTTACTTGCGAAGAACATTGGCGCGAGGGCGAGCATGCGCCAGTCCTTGATTAGCGCAAAGAAAGAGCGTATCTCTTCCTGTGGCGAAGTCTGGGTCTGTACTCTGACGAGCGAGCCATCGGCGCGGACAACAGATGCGGGCGAGAGTACCAGCTGGGAGGAAGCAGCTCCAATGAACACGATGATAAGGAAGGCGAGATACGTTCCCGTCGATACAGCGGAAAGCTTGCCCTGTTGGAGATTGATCGCAAGCGCAATGATCGCGCCGATGAATGAACCGAAGTTGAAAATAGCCCAGAATATGCCGAAAGCTTTACCTAGCAAGCAAGATCAGTCATTGACGCGCGTGAGTTAGAACAACGTCGGTTCTCACCCTTATCTTTCTCCAAAGGATACGACATCATGACTGCGCCCTGTGCGGACCATAGCAGGGCTGCCGAGACGCCAATAATTGCATCGGCAAAGACGACAAACCAACGCGTGCCTTCGGTCTGAAAACACCATAGGGAGCCCATGTAGAGTGCATAAGCAATCGACCCAATGAACAGCGTAGGGCGAACACCGAGCACTAGGCCATGCAAAAGTCAGCAGGCGTTTTTCATCCACACAGCACGTCCTTCGAATGCTTATGGGCGCGATATCTACCCCGCAGACGCTCGCAAGGACAGATGTTCACGCGGAACTTTTCCTCGGCATGTAGATAGAAGCACACTCACGATTGGTCACACCTCCTGCGAAAAGGCCTGCGATAGCAAAAAGGCCGTAGTGCACTGCGTTGGCCATATCCGATAGTGCGATATCTTCTGTCCCACCGGCGCCGAGGTTAGACACTGCGCTGAACATACCGGAGGTGCAGAACAATGTGAAACCTTCAAAGGCAGACGAGCATTGTTCATCAGTGGATTCACCTCGGTGTGAAGAGGACGACGAACCGACTAAGACAACTTGACACAAGGGCGCTCGATACCACAATGGCATTGCAAAAGGCATGGCGTAAGGAGCGAGGGCAATTATTAGACCCCTGACCTCTATATGTAGGCTGCACAGAGTGCTATGCGGCGTTCCAGAAGGTCGTGGTCATCTCATGACATCACCCCAGCAGCGACTCCCTCACGCATCGGATGTTGTAGAGACAATGAGCTTGCATTTAATTTACATACTCAATCGAGCTGCCTTCTTTCACAATCTCAAGGAGTTTCCAATCTACCTCCACGCCCTGCTGTAAGAACAAACTGCGAGCATCCTCTGCTATGCGCTCGAACCCGCCGGTAGCGAGAGCCAGGATGGTTGGTCCCGCGCCCGATAGACAGATGCCGAGTAGCCCCGGATGCGTAGCCGGCGTGATTGTGGAAGTGACCTCCATAAGACCCGGGATCTGGAGTACGGTTGGCGCAGGCTGAGAGTAGGTGCTGTAAAGCTCACCAAAGGCTTGCGATACGGTTGGTGTACCCGATCTTTCATCGCTTCGTAGATGAGTTCAGGATCAGGCGGTGACTGGGCCAACGCGGTAGTGAGGACTGCAAGTCGCTGTAGGTTGAAGATCTGCGATACTGATCAGATTCGTGGACATCGTAGCGTGACTTGCTGGCTTACCAAATCTTTCCGTGAGTACATGTCTGGGAGCACCTCGCGAGCTTTAGCTGTGCTCAGTTCAAAACGCGGTATGATGGCAACCGCTTTGATCTCGGGTGTTACGCTGAAGCGCACCCAGTGTCCAATACCTCCTGGCGGCACAGGCGGGTTTCTGCCCCATTCCGGACCGGCATCAGGGGGATACTCGGGGAGCACCTCTGCTAGAGGAACGCTGGCTGCTTGTGTTGCTTCCGGGTCCAACTCGCGAAGATATGAGCCCACAAATCCGCCAACAAGAGCGGCAGCGACGTTGTCGGGATGGCGCTCAACCATAAGAGCGAAGTCAAGCATGCGCGCTTTGTTCAACTCGAGCTTTCCAAGCGCGTCTCCGAGAAGAACACCGGCAATGACTGCTGCTCCGCTGGATCCAAGGCCACGGCCGAAGGGGATTTCGTTGTGCACTTTGATGGTGAGGTTGGGCGGAAGGAAGGGGATGCTATGGCAGCGGAGGACGTAGAGTGCCACACGCGTCGTGAGGTTTTTGTATGGATCAAGCGGCACTTCGTCTGCGCCCTCGCCTGTGTATGAGATATTTATAGACTCCGCAGGGAAGGTCGCACGCGTCGGAGACCAGTCGCTCGATGGCGATTCGAAGTGCACCGCCAGGGTGAGATAGAGAGCGAGCGAAATGCCAGCCACATCGAAGCCAGGCCCTATGTTCGCGGACGTTGCGGGCACGCGTATCACAAAATCGCGTGAACGGGGAGGGGTGGTGGATGCTGCCGACATGATCACGCAAGCAAATGATCACCAGAGGGCGAATATAGTCTGTGTTGCGTGCGTGGCATCGTTGAACGTTCGGCTTTTGCACTCGGGAGGCACGCGAGACAAACCTGGATGGTCACTCGTTGGTATCGTGATCGGAGGAGGGAGGAGGGCTGTCTTACCCAAAATTATATCGCCGGCGGTCGAGGTCGAAGCCAGAACGGAAGAGGGTGACTCCATCATGAACTATTGACTGCCTCAGTGGGTCCTTGTGGTGGAAGTGTCGGCCGACATTCCCGAAGATGCTTCCCGCGCCGATAGCCGTGGCGGACTGTCTATTATCTGTAGACTACTACGACGGCAGAGTGCGCTGGGGATAGCTGCACAGTCTTTCCGATCAGCCAGCCTGCTATCACCGCTTGGTGGATGAAGGTGGCAATGCTTGTGGATTATAGCAAGTGTTGCGCTCCGAAGCATGACCTTGATACTAGGCGCGTCGAAGTAGGTTGCTCAGGTGCTCCATTTCGCAACTCCGTACGTATATGGACGCAGATGATGCGAGTAACCATTCGAACAAAGACAAGTCGCAATGTACGCCAATCACAAGCAATACTACTCAATCACCAATGCTGCTCTCCAATTTTTACCGTATTGACATCAACATCACCTGCAAACCACCTCTCAACTTCAGTGATATCTAGATCGTTCCCGCTCATCTGTCTCTTCTCCATACGGCCATCCTCAGCAAATGTCCAATCCTCAAGACCGTAGCATCGCTTCCACTTCATATCGTCATGTGCGTCCTGAAACTCGTACCAAAACTGCACAGCGATTCTGTTGTCGGTAAATGCAAACTGCCGATAGCTATATCAGTAGAGCGTGTGTTACGACAAATAATCGCACGAACAAGCTCCTTGCGCAGACGGTAGTTCTTCTCGCGCTGCCATTTTTTCGTCAAGAACTCTTCGATCTCCATATGTCCGCGGATAAACGAAGTCCGGTTACGCCAGACGGAGTTCTCCGTGTACGCCTTCGCTACATTGGCTGGATTCCTGTACAAGCTTCAGTCCTGGGCGGGCTCATGGAGTGCATCGCGTACTGAGTGTTCCAGAGATCTTGCGCTTTCTTGACCTTGGCATGCGCCGAATCGACTGTGAATGGGGGAGCGAGAGACATGGTGGACATGTTGTGACTGGCGAATGGCCGAGGGGAGTGCAAGTATCCTGTGGCAGCAAAGCTCTGCACGCTGATATATGTTTCCATCGAAGACTGCTTGCTCAGATCTTCGGGGAGCCTTCGGGCACCGCCCGGGCACAAAGCGGGTGGGACTGGAAGAGAATGACGCCGGACTGTTGCATGGCTGGCATTTGTCGTGCCTCAGGTGATGCAGTGTATATCCCCATGCAAGTGTTCTGTAGCCACTCAAAGCCGTCGATGTCCCAGCCTCGCCGTATGTTACCGGAAAGTAGTGGAGCGTTCGGAAGACTTCGTCTTCGCAATCTCGTACAAAGTGCGCGTGACCACGAAGGGTGGGGCATTCCTTTGATTCATGGCAACTAGACGGTCTCGAGACGGACCTGCGTTGAGATACTCTACCACAGCGAATCGTCTATCGTTAACTCCAACCGGCCCTCCACCCATCTCGCCGATACCCTGTCCATTGTAGTGAGCGGGATGTCCGGCTGGGATGGACCCAGTAACAACTAACCTGCGCAGATCTTCCACAATAAAATCCGGGTCCGCCCCTGAAGCGACAATGGCATCGCGAGTGTGTGAGGTACACAGCGCGATTACCTTTGCGCCTGCTGCGCGACCCGCCTTCAGCCCAGAAGGTGCATCTTCGATGACTAGGCCTGAATTCACGCCTCAGTGAGCATACTCGTGAGATGCACTTCTTTGGCTTACACCGTGCGGGGTCCACACCAATCTTTTTGGCGCCGGCGAGATACGGATCAGGGTGCGGCTTACCGCGCTCGACATCATCGCTCGTCACGTATCCAGAAGCCGGGACTGGTACGCCGCACCGGGAAAGCGCCTTGGGGGTGTACACGTTCGTGGCTGGATGATGTTGCCTCAATATTATCGGATTATGGTGCGGCGCGCGACTGCAAGCATACCTGATGTTACGATAGTCCACCCGGGATGTTCTTCGGTTGCACCTTCATTGATCTACAGATCGCTATCAGATCAGGTCAGACGGAAGCGGTGAAATGCAGACCTGTTCCAGCAATGATAATGTGCCAGGAAGAACTATCGGCCCTCCATGAATGACGTCCTCCTCAAACCTCACGATTTCATCCTGGAAGATCCATCAGCGCGTCATCAAGTACATTGCAGGGAGGTACGCACCGCCAAGAGCTTCGGGTCTGTGATCTTGCACCATTCACCAAGTGTATCCGCAAGTCTACGCCCGTGTGCAGATTCCGACGCGGCGAGACCATCGAAGCCGTATTGCTTCCCGAAGATGTCCCATGCAATGAGTACCCCGGGCGTAGAGTCGATAAGGGTTCTGTATGTCCAAGTTAGTCAGGTATGTGACTCAAGGGCGGGGAACGTACCCATCCATGTCAAACAGGATCTGCACGTCAGATTAGCGTAGATCATGTCTTACCCAAGCCCCGAGATTGAAACGCACGGCGTCAACGGTGAGCGTAGGCATCGTCCGAGTGAGATGAGAGCGCAACGACGATGGTGGGTAGAAGACAACACGTCAGTACCTAAGGATTGCGAGGAATCTGATTAACGGTGAAATTCCGGACCGCGGCGCCGGACCGTCGATTCAGGCAAGGGAAGTTGCGACCGAAATATGATTAAACGACATCGCATACACAGTATGGCGCGTGAGCTCCTTGTTGGGAGCAGGAGGAGGGACGGGATTGAGCGACCGGGAATAGCAAAGGACTGTAGCGCGCGAGTTGTACAGTGTTGACGACGCAGACTAGCAGTGCGGACATGCTGTGGTGTTTTCATAGGCAACCAAACGCCATTTCATAGACTGGCACTTGAAGCAGTGTCTGATTGTCCTTGTATGTGCTCCTCAACATCGTGGGCGGGGGACAAGTTATCCGACAGGATCGGCGCGGTAGTGCTCACGCGCTCACGGGCGGCATTTGCCGCGCGCGGGCCACAGCCGGGGTCCGCATTGTCTTTGCTTTGACCAGGTTGTCCACATCGCCGTGTGATGGATCTTAACGACTGTTAACGTTCAATGAAGCCTTGTGTAGTACGAGCGGGATAACTGTGGTCTGAGGATGACATGTCCGATGTGGACGCATCCAGCGCCGCCATTGACCACGTTCGGGCGGCTCCCACAGCGACTCCCCTTATTCCTTCCCCGGCTCTTAGACCTTGTCCCCAGTCCATTCCACGCATGCCGTGGTCCATCCACAACATTCCATCTTCGTGCCCTTGTTCCTTCATCAAGAACGCACGCGCAACGGTGGTTGGAGAGATCTCCACGAGATGTCTATTTTGGTTCATTGGACAAAGACGGCCCAAGCCCATTGTTCTTCTGGTTATAAGCTATGCAAGGGAATTCGGGATAGGTAGCCTCGCGCTTGCTTGTAACTCCTCCCTCGGCCTGGTGCCTACGCTTCAGTCTCCTTCTCTCTGTCTCGATTGGGATCCACGACCTTCAAACGCTCTTTCAACGTCTCACTGCACGTCGCCTCGCATAGTCTCCACCAGCCTCATCATCACAGTCTACTGAACATGTTCTTCTCAATCACTGTATCGCTAGCCCTTCTCATTCCCACTTACGCGGCGCCATACGTCTCCCTCTACCGGCGACTGGACGCGAGCGCCCTCCGCCAGAACGGTCTCGACGCGCAGGCGCAGAAGTGAGTTCACCATCATGCCACCCGTCGATGAGCTTTTAGTGACCTTTTCTCTAGTCAGAACTTCACATCTTTGACAGCAGACTCTTCATGCACGGAGGGCACCAACGCTTGTGTGAACAACGCGTTTGCGCAGTGCGTCGGTGGCTCCTTTGTGCTTCAGCCGTGCAGCGGCGGAGAGATGTGCGTATCATCTCATTTCCGTATTATTATCGTGCTCGTGGCTCACTCACGCCCCATAGCTGTGCTGCTCTTCCCCTCGTGAACTCTGCAGGCACCTCCATTACTTGCACTACGACCGCTGATCGCGATGCGCGCATCCAATCCGCGCTTGGCTCCGACTCCTCTTCATCGGGAGCCACCACAGCCGCGGGCTCCTCCGCTACCAGCGCTG
Source organism: Peniophora sp. CBMAI 1063 (assembly GCA_900536885.1). Taxonomy (NCBI): domain Eukaryota; kingdom Fungi; phylum Basidiomycota; class Agaricomycetes; order Russulales; family Peniophoraceae; genus Peniophora; species Peniophora sp. CBMAI 1063. The sequence goes on from UWZB01000139.1 coordinate 49,904, forward strand.
CGACTTCCTCTTCCGCGGCTGCCGCATCCACCTCCACATCAAAGTCACCTGGCTCGAACAACTCTGGTGATCTACAAACCTCCATGACACTTGACGCCTCCCTCGTCGGCTCAAACCTCGCAAAGGACGGCACGACCGCCTCAGGCGGCGAGACGCCGTCGCTCACCTCGACGAACAACTTCATCAACTTCTGTGCCAACTTCACTTCTACGCCTATCACCAACGGCCAGCAAGTCAAGACGGGCTCGTGCAACCCCGTCCCGATGGGCCAGATCGCGGCCAACAGCAACATGCCGCAGTGCAAGTTCGTGCATCCGGTCAACATGGGCACTGTCAAGGCGAACCAAGACTTCACTGTGACCATGGCCATCAAGAACCTCGACACTGGGTTCTTCACCAACCCCGACACGAACTACTACTCGGCGCCGCAGCAGATCAACGCTGATACGGGCAACATCCGCGGACACTCGCACTTCGTCATCGAGGCGCTCGACGCGATCAACCAGACCACCCCGCTCGACAACACCAAGTTTGCTTACTTTGCTGGCGTCAACTCGCCAGCTGTGGATGGGAAGCTGAACGTCACGGTTAGCGGTGGCTTGCCGAAGGGCGCGTACAGACTCGCGAGCATCAACTCTGCGATGAACCACCAGCCCGTTCTCGTTGCGGAGGCGCAGCGTGGCGCTGTTGATGACATGATCTACTTTACGGCTGTCTAACTTGGGTCTACGCTTGTTCCCTTCTCTTGTGCCACATTGTATCATACTAGCATACACATAGCCGCGGGCCTGCTTTTGCTTTAGTCAATTCATTGGGTTACATGACTAAAGAGCAAACTGAACGAATCCGAGTGTCCATTGTGAGATGTGTGCTGTCTACAATCGTATCTTCCGGTAGCAGAACTGGATATCATGATATGGGGGTACGAAAGCAGCAAATAGAGCATGTGCGACAGGAATCCTCAAACGATACGACAAGGCTATACAGTGTTTCCTTCATCTAAAGCGCCTCAACTGGGCAGATCAACAGCGCCAACGGCTGGCGATGCAGCAGCCGACCGCGCGCGATGCGGCTTCGCCGTCAGTCCCGCGACATACTCCGGCACCAATCCTCCATCCTCAGCAGTGAGCGTGATATCGGCATCATGCCCCAGTGCGTGCGCCTCGTCAAAGCTCTCGTCACCCTCCATCTCCATCTCCCCATCCGCTTCGGCATAACCATACGTAGGGCCGTAGCGCGCCCATCGCCCTCCGTCGACGTATGTCAATACATCCGCTCCGACATCACGCACGGCTTTGGGTGCAGAGCGCCAGGGTATGACACCGGCCGCGCGTCTGCTCGCTCGACTGCTCGCGCGCGAATCCGCTTCATGCTGCCGATCTGAGCCTTTGGCCGTCCATATCGCCGGTCGCTTCGGCGCTGCAGCGAGCAGGCGCGGATCGCTGGGAAGCAATAGTGGAAGCATGTGCCGGCTGTCCAGCAGCTCGCCGAGGATCTCGGGCGGGCGCGTCGGTGTCCAGCCGTCCGCGGCGGCGCTGTCGTGCGCGAAGAGCAGATCGATGGAGTTGTGCGGTGTCAGATCTGTAGTAGAGATGGAGAGAGATGATGCACTTGAGGCTAGCTTAGGTGCAGAGCCACTGTCTCCGAGGAGGGAGACCGAGTCCGAGTCTTCGCGTTCGCGTTCGCTCATCTGGAAGAAGGGAGAGTCAGCTTGAGAAACGATGTGACAAACAGAAAGTATGCTCACCTCCTTGCGTAGAGCCTCAACACCCATCTTCACTCGATGCCTCTCCCAGTCCTTCTGCAGCTGCGCCAGATACTGCGCACACTCGTCGTCCATCCGGCCCTCGTTCACCTCGTACCTATAATCCCTCACCGCTCTCCGCATCTGTAACGGGTTCAGATGCCGCATGGTCTGGACCGTCGTGATCAACGCCGTAAACTCCGATATGCTGCTCAAACACTGCAGCCAGTTGAGCAGGTCGCGCACGGGCGCCAAGTGTTGCACAACCCCGCGCGGAAGGTTCGCCCGCGCGGCCCATTCCTCTAGAGCGCCCAGGTTCATGCCGATCTGAACGGCACGGGATCGGCAGAGATACTTCTTGCGCGAGAGTATGCGATTGAAGAGCTCGCACGCGATCCAGTATATCACTTGTGACCACATCTGAGTGATGAGGGCGGGGTTGATCCCGCTCAACGTGAGCAGCGTCTGCAACGCATCAAAGAAGTCGGTGATGTCTGCCGGTCGCGGCCCGGCGGGCGGCGACGGTTGGTTCTGCTGCTGCGACTGCTCCGCTGCGAAGAGGGATTGGAGTGGCGTTGTAGGCGCTGCGGAGCCGGCCCGGGTACGCGAGAAGGTGTTGCGGAGGGACGCGAAGTTGTTGCGTGGGGATACGGGCTGCGGCGGTGGCGTGGTAGGGCGCGTCGGCGTGTGCGGCTGAGAAGGCGTGGCGGACTTCTTCTTGAAGGAGCGGAAGAGAGACCATTCGTCTTCGAATTGGACATTGTCGAATTCGGTCGGCAAGGCGGCGTGGTCGAGAAGGGCGCTGTCCAGAAGGCCATCGATGCGCCGCTCGACGTACCGGATGATGAAGACTAGACAGTGTGTGAGCGGAAGGGAAGATCAAGCAGGGAAGTATGACGAACCGAAGACAGAGTTTATGACTTCTTCTATAAGCACAAAGGAGCCGAGGACTTCGCACGTCTCGCTGATCGCGTTGTCGCAACGCATGAGGTGCAGCCAGGCCGTGGTGTTGTAGAGCCAAAAGACGAGGCATTCCAGGTCCTCTGAGCGGTTCTGTAGTGGGCGTCAACCTATGCGGCCAGCGCAGGGGACTGCACGCACAAAGAAGGCATCCTCGATCGCGTCGGTGGCGCCGATGATGAGATCCTCGAGCCAGGTGTTGTCGCAAGCGAGGCACGCGAATCGGGCGAGCATGTACAGAGCATTGGCGGGCTCGGCGTTCCTCAAGGCGGGCGCAAAGTCAGTGATGAGGGAGTGAAAGATGTAGGGAAGCGAAGGGGGAGCGAAGACGAGCATGGTGCCATAGTCTGGCGGCGGGGTCTGAACCATATATCAGCGAGAGAGTCCCAAGGGCGCGGGGATACAGAGACGCACATACATAAACGCGCTCGTCGGGGTCCTCGCCTTCGTCGTCGCTCCCATCCGAGCTCTCGTCGTCGTCCCAGACCTCAGCGTCGCCCCACCAGCGCGGGCTGATGGCGAGTGCACGCCCGACGTCGTCTTGGACCCTCCGTCTCCTGGCGCGCTTTGCCATGCGTGCCTCGACTGCCTTGCGCCTTGCGTCCATTCTGCCGCCCTGCCAGCCCTGGGAGCGCATTGCCTCTGCGAGCAAGAGCGCGACGTCTTCCCTTCCAGGCACGGTGGTGTGTGCGGCGACGATGTCGAGCGGAGTGAGCCCGCGCCTGGTCGTCGCGAACAGACTGGCCCCGTGCGTGAGCAGGAACGCGACGACGGTCGGCGGCGCTCGCAGCGCAGCGTGGTGCAGCGCAGTCCACCCACACCCGTCCTCGGCACCCACGTCCGCGCCCTCGGCGACCAGCAGCCGCACGCACTCCTCCCTCTCCACGTCCCGCTCGCTCTCCGCCCCGAATCCCGTGATCGTCGCACTCAGCGCGCTCAGTCCATCTTCGTCTGTCGACTGCAGGTCCACCAGTTGCGACGCAGACCGGTCCCCGAGCAAGAATGTAAGTAGTGAAAGGTCGCCAAAGGCCGTAGCCCGCGATAGGGCGTGGGAGACGAGCTCAGATCGTTGAGGCGGCGAAAGGCCAGACGAGGGCTCGAGCAGGGCGGAGACGTGCGCGGGCGTGGGGTAGAGCGGGTGCAGGTCGGGCTCGGGCGAGAGGTCGATGGCCGACATGGCCTCTGAGCGATAGATCGTACAGAGCCGATCGTAGTAGTTGCAGTCGAACACGCGCGCTCAGCGTCGCGACGGGCGCGTGTCCCGAATTATCTCATCTTTGCCTCCGACCATCATGGCCCCCGCAACAAAACGCCGCCGTCTCTCCCAGGACTCAGACGCGGCCTCATCCCACTCAAAATCTGACGCCGCTTCCTCTATCGCTTCTTTGTCCGGCGCAGAGCAAGATGCCTCAGACGCCGCCGACGAGTTTTCGGATGAGCCCAACACCGACGACGAGATCGCCGCCGCCGGTGCTAAAAAGTCAAAGAAGACCGCGAAACGCAAACATCGGGCCACGGATGCCGCCCACTTTGGTGCTGCACTGCAAGGGCTGCTGTCTACTTCGGCACCCACCTCTCTCCCTCTCGCCTTGAAACCCGAAGTTGCACGGCGGAAGAACGAAGAGGCGCTAGAGAAACGCGCTCGCCGCGTCCTGACGGTCGAAAAGAAGGAGAAGGAGGATCTGGGGCGGGTCAGAGATGTGATCGGTGGATGGGGCGGCGAGAGCGAGAGGGCGCTCAGGAAGGTCGCACAGAGGGGTGTCGTGAAGCTGTTCAATGCCATCCAGCAGGCCCAGATGGGCGCGAGGGAGAAGGAGGAGGAGGTCAAGGCGTTGAGAGGGAGTGGAAAGCCCACGTTGCCTGCGCCCAGTCTGGCTCTGGAGAAGAAGGGCAAGGGCAAGCCAAAGGGGAAGAACAAGGATAACGAGCTTGGGCGGGCCAAGGATGGTAAGCTTCTGCGCACTTCATGCCATAGTCGTACGTGCTCATTGCCACCCAGATGCGCTCGGGAAGGACGACTTTTTGGATATGATCCGTTCGGGCGGCATCGTTTCTCGTACTTAGCCTAGCTCTGACTTTACTTGTGACGGTGGAAAAAATGGGCCACACTCGGCTTTTACTGTCGTCAGGCCTCTATGATCCTCAACTCTTCCCATGAGATAAACTTGCACATGTGAACGAAGCATCTGTCAGAGCGATAATACGAACGTCAGCTGCATGAACGGCATGCATGCGAGGGCCACGGCAAGCGCCGGCGTTATTGATCGCGCCGTGACCGCGGGCGCTTAAAAATCGAGTTCGACACGACGTCCATGGTACGTTCCGACCCTCACGACCTTGCAATTTTCACCGCCTCCGCGTGTCTTCCTCGCCCTTTTCATCCGCCTACAATAGCTATGAATACAACGTGCCGTGGCGCTGACATGACCTAGCCGCCGCCGGCTGCAAAGACGATCATCACCAACGCCGAGTGGGAGCAGAGGCTCGAAGAGGCCCACGCGTCCAAAGAGTGAGTCTCCGTCCATACGTATCGTCCGAGAGATGAGCAACAAATTGGGAATCTCGCTGAGGCTTGCCGCTGATGCGCCTAAACATTTGCATGTATTACCTGACGCCCCCCTCCTCCACCCAACACTCGTGTTCTTGGAGCCCACGCTGACGCCCGTCTTCATTTAGTGAGCTGAACGCGCTCGTGATGGACTATCTCGTCATTGGCGGGTACAAGACCGCGGCGGAGCTGTTTGCACGCGAGGCGGGCGTCGCGCCGCCGGTCGACCTGCAGAGCATCGAGAGCAGGATGTGCATCCGCGAAGCGCTCCAGCGGGGCGACGTCCAAGACGCCATCACGCGCGTGAACGATTTGAACCCAGAGGTAAGCTTTGTTTCCCCGTTCGTACCGAAAGGATTATACCCTGCATGCACCACGCTGAGGCTCCGGCCGATGCGGATTATGCTACACCAAAACTTCAGTCTTCAAAATGATCTCCGCGTCTCGATGTGCCGATTCGAACCGTACGCTGACTGTGCACAAGATCCTAGATACCAACCGGGCGCTGTACTTCAGGCTGCAACAGCAAAAGCTGATTGAGCACATCCGGGTTGGTCGGATCGAAGAAGCGCTGGCGTTTGCGCAAGACGAGCTGGCGCCTCGGGGGGAAGAGTCGCCCGAGTTTCTGGGAGAACTGGAGCGGACGATGGCGCTGCTGGCGTTCGAGGCCGGCGGTGCGCCTGCGGGGATCGCGGAGCTGCTGAGCCCGGCGCAGCGTATGCGGACTGCGGGCGAGGTGAACGCGGCGATCCTGGGGAGCCTGAGCCAGGGGACGGAGGCCAAGGTGGTGGAGATGTTGCGGGTGCTGCAGTGGGGCGAGGGACTGCTGGGCGAGCGCGCTGTGTTTCCTATGGTAGACGTGAGCGACGACGTGAAGCTGTGAAATGTATTATTAGCGTATAGAAATGTTGAGATTCCGGATGGAAAAGCGATTGAGGACGTGATAAAGGGCGTGAGAAAGAGGAGGGGTATGGGCGCTCTGTCGGGCTAGCGTTGCTCAGCGTTGGCCACGATGAGTACGGCCTCGGAGACGACGTCGCGGACGGGCGGGCGAGGGTACCGGAACGGACACCGGACGCTGCTCGTTGTCTCGAACCCATCACCCAACTCGGACAGCGACTCTGACGACCGCGGCGACCTCCGCCTCGACTCGCGCGTGCCCTCGGTCGTCTCGGCCCCTTCCCCCTCCGACACGTCCTCCCCACCGCCCATCACGCCCTCGCACCAGCCCCACCCCGTCGCGGACGATAATCCCCAAATAAAGATGCAGATGGTCCCGTCGCTGCCCCCGCCGGTGCGCTCGGTGCGCTCGCCGGACAACAAGACGATCATCCTCGTCACCTCGGACTCGGACCACTTTGCGACCGTGCAGATCACCGGCTTCACCAACGCCGCCTTTATCAAGGAGCTCATATTCGCAAAGGTACACTATACACTGGTAGTCTACACGCATAATCTGACACGAGTGGCAGCTCCAAATCCCGGACGAGGACTACGCGCGGTACTCGATCTACAGGACGGACATCGACGCCTACGCCACCAGTGGCGCCCTGTCCGACGACGAGCTGTACAACCTGTGCGTCGAAGAAGGCGACTCGAGGGGGTCCCTGAGGCTGCTGGTCGCGACGAGCTCGGCGGCGGTCCACAACCCGGCGGCGTCGCCCGGGCTGTCTGGCGTGCCGCCGCCGCCGCCGCCGCCGCTGCAGACGAGCTACCCGTCGTCGCCGTACAGCATGGTGCAGCACACGCAGCAGCAGCAGCGCACGCACCGGCACCGGAGCACGAGCAGGCACGGCAGCGTCTCGTCCCGCAGCGAGCGCCTGAGCCAGCTCGACGATCTCGAGGACGACGGCGGGCGCAGAGGCACGCTCAGGCCGCCGGCGAGGCCCCAGTCGCCGCCGGCAGTCAGGGCGCTCCAGCACGTGCGGACCGGGTCCGACGTCGGGCAGCAGAACGAGAGCGAGCGCGAGAAGGTCAGGAGGGACAGGGAGCGGATGCGCGACGAGCGGGAGAGGCGGAACCGGTCCGAGCAGCTGTGGGCGACGAGCGTCGACAGTCCGACGACACCCAGCGCCCTCCGCACGAAACAGACGCCCACCTCCCACTACCCGTCCTCGCACATGCCCCCGACGCCCAGCACGCCCCCCAGCTCCTCGGGCGCATCCGCCCTCCGCCGCCAGCAGAACGAGCAGCGCAAAAAGGTCCCCCTCGGCTGGGTCACCTTCACCGGCGCAAAGGCAACGCCGCCGATCCCCGCCTCCGCGTCCTCCCCCAGGCGCGACATGAGGAGCATGAGGAGCATGGACAGCCTCAGAGACGCCGGTCGCCACCACCCCGGCGCACTCACCCCGGGCTCTGGCCTCCCGAACCAGCCACAGTCCCGGCCCACGGTCCCCCCTCTCCCCTCCCTCCCCTCCCTCCCCCAG
>UWZB01000140.1:652-27004 GCA_900536885.1 Peniophora sp. CBMAI 1063
GTATGCGAGAGGTATCCAACTCAGTTCGGTGTTCGAAGCCTATACAGTGTCACACGTTCCTGGAAGGAAGTGCGGCGACCCCGGCCTGCCTGTCCGTGCTAGACCGTTTGAGCGTAAGGAAGAAAGTGCATTCGGCGCCTCGGACACACAGGTTGTCAGGCAGCGCGTGGCAGCACGCGCGATACGGTCCTGAAAACGCCCAGCGTTGATAGGACGCAACGGGTGGAACTTACTTACTTACTTACTTACTTACTTAGTGCCCCGATCTCCCCGAGGTGAAGTGTCTCGGGTTCACGGTAAAGGATTGACAGTAAGTCCGCTCTACAAAGGTCGGACGCGAAATTGGTGGCTGGGCATGACGAGCGCTTATGAGCCGTCAAGGGGAGCGCCCACGCGTCGACGGCTATCCCGCATCGCGTATTCTTGTAGTAAGTACGACCCATAGGAGCGCGCTTGGTTGCGTCCGCGGCAGGAACACAAGCGTGCTTTCCGATAGATCAGGCGACGTCTCTTTCGGCGTCCGGCTGGCCGGTTCCTGTTGAACTTGGTACAGTGAGCACGGCTATAAGACAAATGAAAGAGGTAGTCTTACGTTGTGTATTGGTCGTTGATACTCCCCTCTCCGCCTGTGTGACCCTCTAGCATCCTTAGTCCATCCCTCCCAAGTCATCCGATGGCCATCTACGTGTTAATTATCGCGCTTCAATGGGTTCCCTCGCGGTCGTCGGTGCGCGTCAATACCGTTGTATCCGCTGACACGGGGATGTGGCGTAGGATAAAGAGTCCATGTCTCCCGAGCAGGGATGCACCATCCTCCTTGTACTTGGATCCGAATTCGAGCATATGTTCATCACGGCCGTGGAAGACGTCAGCACTGGGGTCAATGGGCTACGCCAGGGGGAGCAATGTGCAGGTATCGGCGTTCTCTCGTGTCCCTCACTCGCATTGGTTGACGGTGGCGGCGGCCCTATCCATTTCCTATCCCCTGCGTCCGCTACAACCCGCGTTCCAATCCGGCATCGCAGATGTCCACCACCAAGTAGTCACGCGTGTGTAGAAAGGGAGTAAGTGCTCATATATCATAGCAGAAGACGGCGCCAGGTTGGTGATGGTGGGGTGAAGACAAGCTCGCGCGCAGAAAGGATGGGCTTTGGGCCTGGTTCCCTCGATGCTTCCAGTCGCAGCACTCAGCAGGTTCGAACTATTTACGCTGATGCCACTAGCACTGTCCGATTGTAGAGAGCAAGTAAGTGAGAAGACTAGGTAAGGCCACATAGAACCGAGTCGGCAGCACGCGCGTGCCGTGAGACGCCCGGCCTGCTTCCATGGCCGCCAATCGTCTCTTGGCCGTCACCACCACTACGCCTCGCAGCAATGATTATGCTCCCTATCTCTCAAATATGCATACTACTCTCTTCGTGTGACTGCCACGGCTACGAAGACTCGCGTTTCTGTTCTCCCGGTCGTCAGTTGGGCTCACGATCGTTGCACGTACCATGATGGTGATGCTGTTGGTGTTTCACGCTTCGGCCTTTGTCACGACGATACGGCTCCACGTTTACGCATCTCACTGCACCTTGTTCTCCATCGACTTACTAACCTCGGTGAACAAGATGTCGACGTTGTTACACTCACGCTTTCCAGATTCTCCACCCGACGAATCGAGACTTAAGCTTAAGCAGCCATCGCCAGACGAGAGTCTTCTCTCGTGCGCCGCTTAGACATCCGCGGCTCTGACGGCTGTAGTTTGTAGGTCAACCAATACCGAATCTAGCAGCAGCGGAGCAAGACTCATCCCCGGCTTGTACGAGTGGTGTCTCGCGGATGCTCTCGCTTGATTCCGTGCCGAAGGTAACCCTACGCACGCTGGTACGCACCCTTCCTCTCGTGTCTTCGAAACCACCATCTGACTTGCGCCTGGTAGCTTCGACCATACGTTTCGATGGCATCTGCTCAGTTGTGGCCATCAAAATGCAAAAGATTCGGGGAGAGCGTGAGAGTAGTGTCATGCTGCTGAAGGTGTGCATCTGCGTACCTGTTATCTTCGACTAAACTGACGTGCATGCGCATCACAGAAAATCGTTCTTAACTTGTTCATCTTTCCTCCACCAGAGCGTCGTCGCTTTTCAGGCTGCGCTGTTGTATAAGCTAGCGCAGCAGGCGGAATGCAACTTCTTGGAATTACATCTAGGTTCGTACCCGCGTTTATCACCGGGCTCCTTGATACTGAAAGGCAACAAGTTCCTCGTATCAATCCCTCTCTTGCGAACATCCGTTCAAACATTGTCGCAACGAAGCGATGTTCCCGCTCCTTGTCGCGTCTGCCTCAAGTTTCAAAGTCGCGTGTGATGGTCGGGAGGCGATCAAATACGTTTACTGACGCTATTCGCAGCACAAGTATATATGCCCAGACATCTGACTCGCCGAGACCATCAACACCTCGAAGTCGAGTGCTCTGGCCGCCCTCGACCCGACATAGTATCCCCTCTACCCTATCTCTTGCTTCCTTGCAGCAGCAATGCTGCTCCTCGTACTACTGACCAGCTTCCTCCGTCAAAGCTGGAACCTCGGCGTCGCTTTCTCACGTTTCTGGCTCTTCTTCGAGAACCTGACGGGCGGAATCAATTCCGTTATCTGGTCTGATAACGCAGACATCAAGCTTTACGTCTACTGCGACATCGGTCAGTACATTTATCATGATAGGACTGTTTCCGCACATACTCATTGGACTATTGACTCTGCTAGTTACGCACGTGCAACTGCTTACTTCGGTTGTCAAAGCCATGGCTACCCTGATCATCACCCGCCGACTCTACCTTATCACTAGCCTGCGATCCGTTGCACCTCATATCACGGCGGCGGTAAGTCGTGGCGCGTGACCTATCCCTCTGTACTCACTGACATTGCAACATCAGAAACGCCGAGCTTTCGCAGTACAGTGACCCTTGGATTGGGAATCCCTCTTCTTGTCACAGGACCTCTCTGTGAGTATGTCTGGACTCTATCCATCGTGCATGCTCATCTCTCTTCAAGACCATGTAGTTCAGGTGCTTCGATTCGAGGTCATCGAGGGCTTTGGCTGCACAGGCTTTCTCGACACCTCAATCCTTAGCATGTTGTTCGCCCAATCGTGGAACGGTGGAACGTCCTCCCTCCCTTGATATCCATCATTGTCTATTACCGTGCGTCAGACCGAACGATTACTCCTTAACCTCGCAATGCTCATGTCTGCTTCCTGAGCCCATGTCGCTCGCATGTTCTATCGCCACAACCGGGAGGTCAACCACTTCTTACAGAGCAATAACTCGGTCTCCCGCACGAACTACCTCCGCATCCTCGCCCTTTCCAGCATCGACATTTTGCTTACCCTGCCTATAGGCATCACGAACATCGTCTTGGCGGTGAACAACGGTCTAGCTTCTGGTCCCATCCCATTCTACTTTGGATGGACCTACGATCACACGGACTGGCAACTGGAGAGCGTCAGCTATGCGGCACTGGTGTCCGGTGGCACTCTCAATGTAGCCGAGTTCTACTTCACCAATTGGTCCTCGCCTGTCCTCGCCTTCGTCATCTTTGGTCTCTTCGGCGTTACCTCGGAGGCCCGCGCTTTGTGCTGGCGCATCATCTGCACCGCCTGTGGCTGGTTCGGCTGGAAGCCTACTCTTCGCGAGCGTTCACCGCTGGGCGACATCGAGTTCGGCGAACAACCTCCGCAGAACTCAATGTCGTTGGATCTTGAGTATGCTGGCTTGCACATACACTAGGGCTTAGCTGACGTCGATGAGCTAACTCGCATCCAAACCTCATCAACCACTCGCATGCAAGAACAGGGCCCAGAGCGCGTTGGTGGCATGAGCGCGACTGTCTCTGAGAAGGACGCGGAGGAGGTGCACGACTTTACCACAAACACCAGGTACCTAGCTTGTTGTCCTCGCATGCCTCGCATATCTCCTGATGCGTCCAGCAGGTCCGCCGATGCAGAGCGTTCAACGCAGCCTCACGGGTCTTGCCAGAGGGTTGTTGAAGACGTTCAGACAGTGGTGTAGTTGATCTTATTCAAGCGTTGATGGGTTCTCGCTGTACAAAGCGGCGCTTTATCTAATGGTCGAGATGTTTTCACGCCATAGAATTTCTTCTCAAGTTCACGCTAGCTTGCCTGCTTGTGCTCTGTAAACATATGTATTTTATCTGTCGTATACCCGAATGGACACCGATACAGGGCTACAACGCCGGAAGTAAACTCTACTTCAAGTAAGGTACCTCCGTTCGAGTGGTAGACATGACGACGTCGGTTAACTGACCTGCTAAGATTCGTTAGTGTGGTCTTCATGAGCTATAGCTATGATCTCGTACCAGGTTCTGCTGTTTGCCCGACTTCCAAACTTCCCTATAACCTCCGACGCATACGTCCTCAGGTCTTCTACGCCCCAACAACACCTCTTCAATCCCGTCCAATGTGTCTTGTACTGACATCCAGTTCGTTCGTCCGTTCGTGCGCCGCTCTCGTTTCCGACTGTCGCTGCCTGCTCGAGTACTGTGGGTGCGCGTTGAGGAAACTTGCTTCAGGCTCGCTACTAGTGCCGGAAGATATCAGGCTGTTCGGATGGCATCGTCGCGGTTCACATGCTCAGGTCTCGCCAGAACCCGTGAGTTGAACGAAGGCGCTTCGTCGTCGCCGGCTGGGGAGTGATCTTGATCGAGTTTGAGAAGGCGGAGGAGCCCAGCAGATCATCAAGAAGTACAACACAGAACCAACTTCAACTTAGTATCGTGGTCATTGCTAGTGGTGGTGGGCGAAAAAGACGCCTCAGCAATGACATAGCCGCGCTCGCGCCCACGCAGGCGGCCGCAGTCCGGCGTCAACCGTTAGTAACTCCTGCCGCTGACCACCATGACCATCCCATGTGCCATCCTCCAGTACTGCGTGAAAGAGCGTACGGAGATATGCGTGTGTCTCCACAGCTTCTCGTTCTACGAACTTACTGCTCGATGCCACGAATCGGCGGCTGTGCTTCTTCTGCACGAATCACAAGGCTCACTCAGTGCTCAATGCGGGCCTCCACGCTTAGTATGCCGATGGCATTCGGTTAATACCTCTACGCCGGACAAGGCATCTTTTCACTCGCATCAGGCCTGGCATGATCCTCACCACTGGCAGAATCTGGCCAGATGAAGTTGTTCAATTGGCCGTTCAAGTGATAGCTTTTTCGACGCCGCATCGCATTTAAGATCCCCGCAGACCGCACGTATAGTGAAATGTGTGCCCTGCGTCTTGAGAAGGCTATGATACGTCTCTCAGTGACCAGGGTGCCTCTCTTATCCGCCTTGTATGAACGTTTGAGCCTGCAAGACTGGGACATCATCCTCTCACTCCACATCTCCTTACAACATCTGCTTCTCCCGCTGACAGTCTCATCCCACAAAAAGCTGCGCTCCCCGTGCGTCTTGTACGGCACAGGAAGGCTCACTTATAAGGTGCCTAAAGACTGATCTACACAGTTGCCCGAGCTCACCGCAATCCGCATTATCCGGGAGATGGTCGCCGCCGACCCCACATCCGAGCCTGGGTTTCGCGGGTCTTCGTGCCAAAGTGAGTGAGCCCCAGCAACCATGCCATGCTGTCTTGACTCGTGGTCGTCCTCACAGCACCGCCGCATGGCCGAGAAGACGTGATGGATGTCGATCAACCTACGGTAGGGAAGATGGCTTCGGGTAGGATGTCCTGTTATTATGGTGTCTTTGGGTGCGAGATTGATATCCTTTGTAGGTAGCAATCTCAAGGACTTTTGCGTGGAGACGGGTAGGGTCGGACCGGATGGCACCAGGGGACGATGGCGATTATTGATGAGCGGCGTCACAGCACCTACATAGAGCGCTTCGGATGCGGGCCGGTGATAGCCGCAGACTTATGTGTGTATCGTCTGGGCCGAGCTCGCATACGGTATATTGGCAGACAATCCTGGGAGCACGTTCGCTCTCAGGGTGTCATCGAGTAAGACTCTCACAAGATACCATGCATAATTTCCAACATAGGAGCGCCTGAGAACCATGGACACGCCTATTGGCGACATTTGAAACGCATATTGCGTCTCGTAGTGTGCGTGTACATGGTAAGACAGCATAGCTAATGGCACAGCAAAACAGGACCAAACTTTCAGTCTATACACGAGCCCATCGCCGTCCACTCAGGCGAATATCGCCTTCTTATTACTGGCCGACCCGACCCCATTCACGCCTCCCTCCTTCCTCTTCTTACTCGCGCCAGCTCCTCCGCCGGATCCAGAGCGCAGGCTCACAAGCAGATCGTTGCCGCGGTCTTTAGCTGCATAGCCAGAATGCCGACCTCCGAGTCCGCGTTGTTGAAATGGATCGCGTTGTTGACCATCAGGTTCATGTCAACTTCTCCGGTCGCGACGCCCTCGTGTTTATCTTGTTCGAGTTCGGTGCGGATCGTGCGGAGGTCGCGAGCGCCTTTGCGCGGGATGACGTCGAAGCAGGTCGGGATACCGAGCATTATCGGGTCTACGGGCTCTCGCGGAAGGCGAACAACCTGTACGACGCTGATATATCAGTACATCATCAGCAGTAGGGGACGAATGGAAGACGTACCAATCTTTCATGACGATCGTGTTCATGAGCGCCTGCAGGCTCCTCTTCTCGGGGCAACTCAGCTTGCGCTCGGCCGGCGCTGCTGGTCGTAGGTGTACGTACTCGGCCATTCCCTCTCCTTGCCATTACCCTCCTGCGCCTGCGTCTTGAGCTTGATTGAGGATGTCCCGCGCACAGACGAGTTCCTGCTCTGACCCCGCTTCTTACTCGGCTCATCATCATCCGTCGTATCTTTCTCCATCTTGCCCGGCGGAGCCAACGACGAGCTCGAGCTCGACGCTATGGGCGCACCACGCTCCTTCTCGATCGCGAGCACCTCCTCGAACAGATCGGGCGTCCCATCATCCGGTAATGGGGGTGCGGGTGTGGGTTTCGATGGTTTGCGCGGTTTGGGTTTGGGCGCAGGTGTAGGTGTAGCCGGAAGCGCTGGCGACGAAGGACCAGCGATAGGCGTGCCCACACCTCCGATCGTTAACTTTAGCCTCGGCGCCCCAGCGTCAGGCGTACAATTATTCGGTGGCCTTCCCCTCGGCCTTGGAGCAGGAGCGGGGTAGGCGCCGCAACAGGTGGTTTGACGACTTCCTCCGGCGTCTTGATAGGCATAGGAACAGGTGGCGGCGGCATCGCCCTCTCCCTCTGCGCCCTAGCCTGAACAGCCGGCTGAGCCTTCTCAGTCATCTTGCTTATCCGACACCACTGCGTCTCAAGATAGCTCTCCAAATTGCTCGTCTCTTTCGCTACGAACGTCGCATGCACATTGTACGTCTTCGCGTTGCGGATCATGAGACTGAAGTGGGCCTCGAATGCAAATCGGTCGGGATAGAGGCCGGCTTCGAGCTTGGCGCGCATGTTGGAAAGGTCCATGGACTGCTTGATGATATCGAAGTAGCCAGGCGCTTGGTCGCGCACGGGGTCGACGAGCTGGCGGAAGAGAGTGGTGGCCTTATGTTGTGTGAGTTTCCGTGGGACTGAGCGCGTTGTCTTGAGATCGGCGATGCCCATCCCACCATTCTGCGCTTTCGGACCAGACTTCGGTGGACGAGATTTGGAAAGCAAGACCACGGGCGCGGGGGCGGGCGAAGGTGGCGGAAGCGCCGTAGGCTTCTTCAGCACAGGCGCCGGAGTAGGCGCCGGAGACGCCGTACACGACGCCGGCCGTGACTTGCTGAGCTGCACTCTCGGCGCCAACAAGCTTACCACAGGCGCACTGGCCAACACCGATGGACTAGCGGACACCGGGTCAACGAGCGTTTGCGGCAGCGTTGGCAGTTTGAGCTTGATGCTGGGGGGCACCGGCGTACCCGCCTTCTTCACGGGGACCTTGACCGTCGGAATGGCTGAAGACGGCTGCGGGGACGATAACGGGTGTCGGCGGCGGGATATGAAAGCTAAGTTTGGGCGGGGCCTCTTCGCTTCCTTTGATGAGCACGTCCGCGAGCTTGAGCACGCTCCAGCGCATCTCAGCGTCGGCGTTCGGGTCGAGCGGTAGAAGATCTCGCGTAGAGCTTCGCCCTTGCCGATATCCTTGTCCTTGCGCAACGCCTTGATGAGCGCATCAACCTCGCCCTTCTTCCTCTTCTCATCCGCGCACTCTCCAGTGCCGTCCTCAATTAATGTCGGTCTGCTCTCGTCGCCCTTGGATCCTCCTCCCCTCGATTCCCCCACGGCCACGAACAACGCCAGACTGCGCCCTGCGTTCCGCGCGACCCGTCTCCTCACGACCCGGCTCGAGTCGTGCGCTATAACGGCCAAGACATATCGCACGATCTTGGACGTGCTGAGCACAAGCCTGAACGCAAGGGCTGCGACGGTGATAGAGTTGTGAGGTGAAGAGATCAAGCGGTCCATGTTCCTGTAGCGGTCGACCTCGGCTATGGCCTCCTTCAACAACCTCGCGTCTACAGGTTCCATAGACGCCTGCGCGACATCTCCCGCCAACTCTCCCTTCTCTGGTGCGTTCACACACAAAGATGCGCCCACGAGACTAAGATGATCGCGCAGATATACAAAGTATTCGTGTACGTATTCGCCATGTTATCGTTGTACTTGAGCAAGTCGACGAGGGACTTGCGCACGAAGGCGGGCGTATTGCCGTCCTCAGAGCGGACTTGTGCAATGGTGCGGGTGAGTGCCCGACGCATGAGGTACTCGGCGATGTCGGAGAAGTCGTTTGGACGTGGCACGTAGGAATGAACGAAGAGGTCCTGGTCCGGTGCTTCGGGATTGTAGCAGGAGCGGAGGAAGCGCCCGAAGAGGTGGAAGAGGCCGAGGAACTCGTGTTTCCGGATAGCGCACTGCTTATTACCGTACATCAGTCATTATACTGTGAGAGAAGTAGAGAGAGGTTACACACCGTGAGCAAAGCCGCCGCGCCTCACACCTGATCCTAAAGAGATAATTCGTGACCAGCACCGTCTTCGTCAACGTCGAACTGATGATCGGATTCGCCGGCATCTTCGCAAGCGCATTAACCGCCTTAAGCTGGACCACCACATCGCGGTTCCCCTGCAACTGGCTCACCCACATGAGATCCGGTTGGCTGAAAGTGATGCTCAATATCCACTCGAAGTCGGCGTCCTTCCGGATCCACTCATACGTCGCGCCGTTCATCACGTTCTCGTCGTCCTCTGTCCAGTTATGTATCTTGCACGGGTGGCGCTCGCGCTCTTTCTTCCAGTTGTCCAGGCCGAAGGAGATGTCGACCATGCGCATAGCCTCCGCAGCTTCTACGTCGCCCTCAGCTGCCGCTTGTGCCGCCTGTTGCCTCGCGAGATAACGCTGGGTGTTCCTTCGCACACGCTTATACTTGGTATTGGTCAAGCCGCTTCTCGTGCGCTCTGATATCCAGCACATGCTCGTACGGCGTCCCATCTGCCTCGTGAATCCGGATCGTCTGTCCCTCGAACAGCTCGACGGGTTTTGATAACGCGCGGTGCACATCATCTCTAGCCTCGTACGCAGGGAAGTCTTGCCGCATATGGATCTCCATCGCCATCTTCTTCCGGTTGAACGACGCGGTGAAGGTCGGGAATCCACTGCCGTAGATCCACTCATCCGCGAACCTCCTCAAGTCCATACCAGACACCTTGCGGCATGTACGCAAGAAAGCTTGCTCGCCATTTCTCCTGAGATGGCTATGAGGAAGAGCTTTGGGAGTACACGCGAGAGGGTGCCAGACTTACCAAGGCGGCGGTCGAGGATGTGCAGGATGAGTGGTGACTTGGGCGGCAAGACTGATGCGTCTGGGTCTGGCGGGCTGTGCTGAGTGGGTATGCATATGGGCGGCATCGTCCCAACATCCAGACTCATGGTCCTCTCCATGCCCTTCTTCAGCCTGAACCGGTACTCATTGTTACCTAGCACCTTCCGAGTGAGCTACGCGACCATGTAGAGCGCTAGACCGTTCAAGAGCTGGGTGTCGGACCACATTTTGGACAGTATATTGATGCTGGACCATTGACAGGCGAGGCGAGAGCCTCTGCCCTCGTCCCGTCCCCGCAGCTCCACGAGTTGTGTACGACGCGGAGCATCGAGCTGCAGTCCGTCCATCAGAAGAATACAAAACACACACGAGACACGAACATACCTTGCATCCACACTGACAACGGCGAGCGGCCCTTCGCCGCGGCCTTCGATCCCCGCGTGAACAGCAGACGTGAAAAAATCAGCCTCATACTCGGAGTCTCGTATGAGCTGAAAGAATATGAGCTTGAGAAAGACGTGAAAGAGATATGGGTAGAGGCGACGTACCTCCCACAGCTCGTTGATCTCGTGCTGGTTCATCAGGGCGGTCTGGGGTTCCTTTCGAGTTCATCCATGACACCGTTAAATACGGCCCCGCCGAGTGCGGCCAGCGCCCCGGCGGTAAAGCTCGACGAGACAGGAGATGGCGAGTGTCGGGGGCAGAGTAATGCCATGACACGCGCACGCAGGGCCGAGACGCGTTGAGACCTGGAGACCAAAAACGCGACCCTCGCGAGCGCGAACGCCCTTCGCACCGGAAATCGACGCCTGGCCACCTTCAATCAACCGTGCAGTGCCTCGTAAATCCATAGTAGATGTCAGTCTGCAGTCCCACTTTGCATGAAGGCTCCTCGCCCACAAGCAAGGTGTCACCCCGGGACTCGAGTTACGGTGAACAGTCTTGAAACTCGTCTCAAATGCCAACGTGTCGACTGCCGTAGATCTCAAGTTTACTGCGATACAGAGGAAGGGCCAGCTTCGCACGACGCATGTCCATGCCGACGGTGTCGATGTCTCGCCAGATCATGGTGTTCGGCTTTCGCAAGTACACCTACCAGCGAGAGGGAAGCGATAACTTATTGCTCAATGACGCAGCTAGTATTAACGACAACTCAAGATAGGAGACGCGGCATCTCTGAAGGATCTGCCCGGGAAGATTTTACATAGAGTATATCATATAGGGAGGGACCCACGACAATGACCCACTGTGGCATTATAGTGCGCTCGCGATTGTCTGATCTGCAGAGACAACAGCTGAGCACTTCTTTGGGATGGGAAGGCAGTGAGATGAACTAACCTGATTCCATACGTACAAGAGTGAGGGACAATGCTGATTGCTGATTGCAAGGCCCTTTCACTCGTTTGCGACATCTACATCGCATTCTCGTGTACAGACTCGGGGGGGACCTGATCCGGTTGAGAGATCGCAACATCGTTTGAGGGTGGAGTGGGTGCATGCTTGGCGAACATCAATGAAGGCCCATGGGAGAGCGAGTTAGGCCAGAAGGGATGGAGGCCCAATGAATAATGAGTGTAGGCTGCGTGATAAGGCTGACCAAAGTACGCATATTCCAGTGGTTGCTCGTATGCAGGGCACGGACTCTGAACATCGCCAGGCCAAGGCATTGGTGGAAAGCAATACAACGGGTGCGGTCTGCACCAATCATGATAGGGGTACACTTCGTGCGACGGGAAGGAGCGATGGGAGGGGAGCACATTTACATCCGGCGAAAAAACCTGCGACAGAGCATTGCTGTATTCTGTGAGGTCAGGTCTAGATTGCTGAACACCTGTATGAAAACATTAGCTTGTTTCGAAAACGACATGTGCGCAACACAGACATGAACACTGACTCGTATGAAAGAGCTCCGACTGACTTAGCAAATCATTGCTCGTTGCCTTGCGTCTTGCGATGATTGACTTCTTGTATGGGCCTATCCTTGAATGAGACGCCACCTATCGGTAGTCCATGTACGAGACGCACATACCTCTTTTAAGGCCTTTCTTCCGCTGCTTCCGCATGTTACTCACACACGTATCCGCAATTTCGTACTTGACGCAGCGAGGACAAGGCCGGACTTCTGTACACTTCTTGCGCGCAGAGGCGCAATTGGTGCACTACCAAACGTCGTGTTGAGTTGTGAGTAGTAGCAAATCGGCTATGATCACTGACGGCGGCCTTGACTTGGTGGCACTTTCTTGGAATAGCCTGATAAGGATCCACAAAGCCTATAGAGTTGTTGATGGGTGATCCCATGTTTAGTGAGAAAGGCAAGCAACTCTAGCAGCATACCTGAAGATAAGGGTGAGGAACGCGTCCGCGCGAGACCCTGCAATCCATGAGGAGCGGGATCTGGCGTCAAATCGGATGACACATGGGTGCCATTGGATGCAATCATTGTTGGCGGGTCGGACGAGTACTGGGAGAAGAGTGATAGCTGATAGCAGTAGAGCTGTGATTGAACAAGTGGCTTTGTAGGAATGATCCCGATGATGGTGAGGTCAGCGTCAGCGTGCTTGTCCTGGGTAGTGTGTAACAACGGAGTCGCAATGTTAGGTTATCGTTGGCGCCACCGATTTCCGCGTATGGGTATCTTATTCGACCTAATCAGCTCCCCGTCAGTTTTCTAGATAGGTTGTGTTCTGGATGTTTTTGTTGGGTAGTGAGAACTGAACACGCACCTTCTGATAGGGGCAAATTACGAGTCGCACTTCCACCCCTCCGTAGTTCAATGAGTACTACGAGAGAACAACACCCAAATTGATCAGCTAATAAAACGATTCCAGAGCAGGTATTACACACCTGTCGGTGTGCGAAGACCCTGTGCAATTCATCTAGGTGAGTGGTGAATGACGGCGTAAGTAGAGTGAGCGCCCATGGAAAATTGCTCAACCTGGCGCGACACGTGGAATCCGTGACCGGAGGATAGGGTCAGAATTGCTCTCCAGACCAGCGAGGCATAAGACCCTCAGCTACGGGGTGGTTCTCGACCGCTGAGATTCAGGACTTCGCTCAAGGCCTGAAGCCATTAGTGATGTGCTGAGACGTTGCATGAAGGCTCGCAGCCTCCTTCCCGAAGGGATGACGACTTGGACATATCCATACTGCTATGTCCCAGCCATTCGCAGATGTGGCCCCCTGAGCTTCGGCAACACTGAGTTGATGCGAGATACGAAGGCTAGTACGCAGGTGTCGATCCAGAAAGTGCTGTCTCGAGAAGCGCCACCTGTGTCTGATTGAGCTTGATGTAATGCATAGAGCACAGATCACTTGTCTAAGTAACAGGGTGTGAAGAGTGGATTGAGGAGTATGCGTCCAGGACTGAGAACTGGCTTGTGCAATTGTGCAGGCGCGGCCGCCCGACACAGTCTACGTTGCCCCGGCCCGATCCGGCCCGTCGTCGCTGCCAGCGATTCTTGTCGAGACTGACTCCGCCTGTTTGCTCACCCCCAACACGTGTACTACATTGTGTAGCCATCTACACTCCATGGCGCTTCAATCATAGACCGATGTAATAATCCGTGCAATTGTTATCCGTTATGACGTCTTGCGAGGACAATCCGACCAGGCTTCGAACACAGCTGGCGACTGCATCAGCTAACGGTTGCCCTAAATTGGTCCATACAACCACCCGGAGAGCAGGGCATTGTGCAAGTACTACACACGTACAAATCATCGCTCCTACCCTTTGTTTGAAGAGGTGCTTCGAGCGACTCAGCACAGAGAGGCCGCCAGCGCGCCAGTGATCGACATGTGAGGACTTCCACACTCATCGCTTACCACCATGACCAGCACGTCAAATGCTTCAGACTCTCACGAACAGGCTATTAACGAGCCGCACTCTGCGGGAGACTCCGCTCGATCTGGATTGGATCATAGTGCGGTCCCGACGGTCCCGGATTACCTTTCACCAGCAGAACGACACGAGCGAGAGGAGCTCAAAATAAGGTTGCGCACCCACATCGCGCACCAACAAGTGAGTAGAAAAGACTCGCCAACGCTCCTATGCAATAGAGCTCTATGTTGCATGATGTCGTATCGGTTGCCATTCTAGTCTCTAAGATGATCGGAGACTGACGGAAGTTCATCCGCAGATGGCAAGGAACGTGCGAGCTCAGCCGCAGTATGCGGTGTACAAGGTCAAACATAACGTTGTCCATCTGACCTTGGAACAACTTGAGGTTTCTACTGCTCCAGCAACGGCTGCTCCCTGTCCTCCATCGACCCTTCATTCACATGCCTACCCTCTCCCGGCGGTCACAGCGGGCGTCGTCGCTCTTGATACCTTTGATGCAATTCAATCGCGTTCTTCGATGTCATCTAAGTCCATTCCCTTGGACGTCGCGATGACTGCAGTCCTGAGCGGATCTTCTTCGGGCGCTGTGGAGAATGGCGTCACGCGAAACCTATACACTCATATGCTTTCCAGGCTGACGTTCGACTCTGCGCGTGATGTACAAATGGAAATCGGTGATACTCAACTTGCGCCACCGTCCAGAGGCTCACGCCATTGTGGCACTTCGGCGTTCACTCAACGAGTTCACCATGGCGACAGCCACCCATCTATTGCCAAACTATCTGGCGACCAGACGCTTATGAAGACCGACATGAGAAATCTCGAGCTGGAACGGAAGGAACCTCCCAGTTCATCACGCGGGACAGTCAAGAAACGCAAACGTGCTACTTCATGCTGCTCAGAACAGGACTCTCAGGTCGCTACAATCGATAATCCCCGATACGACGGACGGGCCAAACATCCAATGTCCTCGAGTGCGCGTGCAGCACACTCCCTCACGACTCCGCACGCATCATCGCTCAATCAGCCAGATCTGGGGAGGAGTGAACGAGAAGCTGTGTTAGCAGAAAAGGAAGCTGCTGAGCTATTGCTCTTCCTTCGGGATGGTGCTTCAAAAGCTGCAGTACCCGCTCGACTACGAACGAGACTTGGCGCGCACCATGAGGGCAACGAGGCCCCAAAGCGAACACTCAAACCAGCAGCTTTTATCAATCATGAGCATGCTTTTGTTCTAGGTGCAGAAGTTTGTTTGCGCTCAACGCGTGGCGAGGCGAGCTCAAGGCTAACAGCTACTGCAGGGGCTAATTATCACACCCTAAAGGCAAAACATCTTCCACCACGCGCGCGTGAACACGCCCATGTGCAGGCATCGAGCACTTCCTCTTTGTTAGTCTGCGATACAGCCTGGTGTGGCGAAGCCGTTCCGTGCGCCATTGTAAGGATCACACCTCCAACACCACCCACACGATCCCCTTCGCTCATCGATCAATCGCTGCCGCGCGGTGATCTTTTGTCAGTTCCACGGATCTCTCATAGTAAGCGACAGTGATGGATTGAAAGTGTTTGTTGTCCTGATATTTCATGAATGCCCTCAAATACGCGTCTAGTGCGCAGGTCTGAACTCGGACCTCATGATATCTCAGGTTCGGGAAACACGCGAGAGTCTTGTTGGGCTAGATTCCGAGCAGTGAGAAGTGTCGAAGTCGTGCGATTGCAAGAGCTGGGGATTCTACGATACAGGCAGGCAGCTTAAGTACGAATCCCCCGGACCTCTCCTCCTCAGGCCTCGACTCAGTCCTTTCACCATCGATACAGGACTCTTCTTGGGATTGAAGCATTTGAGTTCATCCGGCTGAGGAGGGCGTGAGCGATGCGATGAACGTATCAACCAATGCAAATAGCTCACCGTGTGTCGGTATCCCTCGGTGAACACCTTCAAATCTCATCGTCTTCATCGCCCCGACTGCCACTAGCCCACAACTCGAAGGCCTTTTGAACCTGCAGTAAATCGTGTGAGCCTCAGCTGGTACCGATACAGGGACATACGTACAGCCAATACAGAGAGCTTGATGGCACCTATGGCTGGCTCCTTGTTGAAGGTTTTGGCGTGAACAGAACCTCTGATGCGTGCGAGATGTGCACGGGCGAAGACCTCCAGTACAAATGGGGACATAATTGATTCTGTCGGGTGCTGAGGATGTGGATCAGATAAGCTGCAGTTAAATGGACGCAGAACAGCACATACCACCGCATCGGGTTTACCGTACGTAGCGAACTTCGAACCGTAGAGAGCATCTTCTACATACGACTCAATGATAGTCGGGTCTTCGGAGTGCGCATAGACGGCGTCATCGACGACAGCAATCCCGCACTTGAGAAAATCCTTGCGATAGTTGACAAGACCTTGCTTGCCCTAAAGAGCAGTATCAGTATGAATATAATACAGGGTATACACCGAGAACTCACTATGCTGTAGATAGAGTCTGACTGGGTGCGAGCCGCGACGTACGTGCTTTTCGATCGAATCTCGTGGACAATGAACGTAAGCATCGGGCCCAGAGCCTCGGTCGCACCGGCGCTCTTCGTCGAGGGTTTAACCGGGACGGGTTGGCGGCCATTCCAGTCAGCGAGAGACGTTTCGACCCTTTCCTTCATGGTATGCTTGGGCATCCACTTTGGAAGGCTCTCGTAGCCGCGCGAGGTGGTAACTTTCTCTTCGCCCTTGCCCCGGCGGCGGCATTGCCATCGTCCTTCTCTTCGTCCTCGTCCTCCGACTTCACGACTTCGAACGCAACCTAGAGCACTCATCAGCAACGTTCAGCATGTCCATAAATAGGCTACATACCTGCTGATGAGCCTTGAACTCGCGACGGACACCTCGCTTCGGCACAACGACATCCGCGTCGTCGAACCCTCCAACAGCACGGCGGCGTACAACCCGATGGCCGCGGTCACCCTCATCATGTTCCGAGGAACCCTCTTCTTCAGCGCCGTCTTCGTAATCATCATCGTCCTCGTCGGAGGGAATATCGCGCTCGGCCAAGAAGACATCATCTTCTTCCTGAGAACCAACATCTGCGCGGGCACGAGGCACACGCGTGTTCGCCGTTGACGTTGACGCTCTCTCCTCCCAGTCATCAGCGAGGGCTCGAGAGGATTTTGCGAGTACGCGGGACTTCTCGGTTGCAAACCTGCTGCAACGAGTAAGTATAACACTAAAATCGGCGCACTTCGCCGACATCGCGCACCTCTTCGTTGATGACGAGCGGGCAGGAGCAGCCGGCGCACCGAGAGGGTCCGTAGCTGCCAACCCAGCATTTACGGTGCCCCGAGCAAAGTTGATGGAGTCTATCTTCTTTTGCGCTCTTTTCTGCGCCTGTGTGAGGGTCGGGGTTGAAGGACGGTCGGGTTCCCCGGCCTGTGTGAACGCATCAGCGCCGCGCATCCCCATCCAGTACCGCTTTCGGCGCTTACTTGGGATTCAAAACCGCCCGCTGGCACCGCCCGCTGGCGGCGCCGCAGCCCGTTTTCCACCTTCTCTCCTTCGCGGCCTCGGCCTCGAGACGGTCTTGTTCCTTCTCCTCGCGCTTACTCATAGTGCGTGCGACCTTGCGTGCGGTGGGTTCAACGGCAGCTTGCTTGTTGCCCAAGCCTACGTCCTGCGAGCGAGTAACCCGGCCTTCAGATATCATGGTCAGTAAGTCAGAGTCGTCACCATCGTCATCGTCACTGCTGATATACCAATATTTAGTGAGGCAACCGCTCAAGGCTGTGTAGTGCGTACAAGGTCAAAGAAGGCCCTGCCTCGGTACGCGGCCGCTTGCGCTGAGGTTCGTCGTCCTCGTCGTCGGTCGCGAGGAAGGCATCATCCTCAAAGACACCCTCTTTAGCAATCTTGCTGTCCTTCTTGCGCGCTGTCGCCTTCCTCGGCGTGGTGCCGGTAGTGGTGGCCGTCCCGCGACTTCCACGGCCTCTGCCCCTTCCGCGCCCTCGATTTGATGTGTTCAACGAGCTTTGGCTACGGCTGCGTGCAGTCCCGCGACCGCGACTAGACATGTCAGGTCCAGAGAGTATGTGGTAGTCGTCGGGAGTGGTGGGTGGGGGAGGAAAGGCTGTTGACTGTTGCTCCTCGCGTTCGAGACTTGTCTCCGATGTAACCCGCGTCAACCCGTTCCTGTCTTGCACGTCCATTCTCCTACCAACCCGCCCCCTTTTTTCATATTCGCTATAATCTGTTTTCTACTTCAGCACTGTAATGGCCTTTTGGTGTTATCAATGTCATACCTCCTTCAGTACTCTTTGTGCTCGAGCCCTACATATCCGGCAACACCGCTTTCCCAAGCCTAGTGAGCCGAATGCACAGAGATATCCGCATGCACACCTTACCGGTACGCTCCTTTACCCTTCAACTTATTTACGTAGCTGATCTCAAAGCAGCACGGCCCTGCGACGAGCAGGGAAACTTCTTAGACGAGGATGCTGATCCGCCCGCTCAACTTTCTCTTCCAGATAATCCGTACGATCCCTTCCACAACTGGCCGAGCTTTGAAATGGCAGAGTTGTTGTTCGAGAAGATTCAATGCTCGGAAGAGGATGTCAACCGCGTATTCCGCATCTGGAAGGCACAGGCTATCGCGAGCAGCGCAGATACGACTTCTATCTTTCACGGTGTGCGTGATATGCTTGAGGCTATTGACTCAATCCCATACGGCGAAGGCGGGTGGACAACATTCTCTGTCTATTACACAGGCCCTCTGCGCCTAAATGCACCTTCCTGGATGCGTCACAAGTTCTCGACTGTGTTGCTTACGAGGAGTTCGTAAATGGAAAGCGCCGGTATTCAGACTTTATGTCCGGACAATGGGCTTCAAATGAATCAGTACGTCCATAAATCGGTGCCGAACATGACGTCTTAGACTCATCGCCCTTGTCCAGACTACTGTCGCGAACGATCCGGCCACACATGGTGCGATGCTCGTGCCGATTATCCTGGGCGCCGACAAGACCACCGTATGTCTGGCCACTGGTCATACAGAGTACCATCCCTTGTACGCAACCCTCGAGAACCTGTTATCTAGCGCACCTCTATATACTGGCCAGGTATCTCGATAACATCCATTTCGCTGTACCCAAGCTCTGTGTGACGAATGGTTGAGTTGAAGCTCGAGGCTCTGTACGCCCGGGGCGAACGTGTAGAGCCTTATCGTATCGATCCCCCTAGAGTTGAAGTCGCCGGATGTACTCGTTTCAGGTAGGTTGCCGATTCTTATCGAGGAGACGGCGACCTCAAGTTCGCTCTTCAACTATATCAAACGACTGTCCAGGTGAAGGTGAGAAGTTAGAACGATGTACGTGATAGACGACGGTGAAAATAGTATCATGCGCGTTGCATGACGCTTAAGGTCTCCGGGTGAGTACCAGGGGGGTACCAGGCTCGTCCGGCGTCCGGCTGGTTCTGATTGCGTAGGTCTACATGATGAATCAGTGGATGTCCGATAGGCTGTTGGTGGGGCCGTAACGAGCCTGCAGAATATCTTGAAGCAGCATATGTACGAGACGGTACTCGCCTGCTCGACCATAGAATCTATACCGAGGATGAGCAGCGGGGGTGCAACCTTCGAAATCCGGACAATCTCATCGATGCTGTTCGAAACTTGTCGTTGCTGGTTTTCCGCCGCCCTTGGCTTGTGCAACAGCGACGAGTCGACGCCCGATGGCCGAGGAGCATTCCATTTGTTCCCGCAACCTGCATAACCGCGTCGCCGCCACCGCTGCTCCGCATTTTGTTTCGCTGAACGCGTCGTCGTGGAATTCAGCCCATCCTTGCCGCGCCTTTGGCAGGCTCAACTCGGGGGTCAGCGCAGCCGAGAATTCATCGTTCGCCTCTGCTGGATGTCTAAGCGCTGCGTTGGAGATCCCTTTGACTTTGAAGTGTCCAGAACTCGGCCTTCTGCGTTATCGAGAGGTACATGAGGTTTGTGCTGTTGATCATCTCCAAACCCGCTTCACGCGCCTGCTCGCGTAAGTAACTTGAGGAAGACCTCCGCGATCTCTGTATTGGGCACCTGGTGGATCTACCCAAGCAAAGTCTGACAGGCGTTGTAGAGAGTTGATGCTTGCGAGTGATGTGCGTGAGGCGGCTGATGATCCATGCGGCCCCATGATGGCTGCGATAGCCACTTTGCTTGAGTTCGTGCTGTAGTCGCCGGGGTTGCTAGGGTAGACGGAAGGCATGTACGGCTTGTTGATGGCGTGAAAGACACTCTTAGGCCAGACAACGAGATCGCCCTAGATGTCAGCGTCGTCGTGCAAGTTCGGTAAACGTTCGAGCCACGCCCCCCGCTCCTGCGACTAGCTTTTCGTTCGCCATGCGCTCTCAGGTAGCAGCTCGGGTTATTGTCATTGGGTGCACATTCGTGGGGATATCCCATTGCCGAAGCTTCTCCTGCTCCTGCGCTTAAACCTGATGGTCCTCCCAGAGCAGTTCGGCGGCGAAGTCATCCGGACTCAAGGTCGTGAGGTCGGCCTAGAGAGCGCGCATTGTCAGTATACGGAGCTCATTCAGGAGCACATGTACAGACCTGTTCAAGCATCCTCCCGAGGAAGTACAAATTTACGGTGACATCCTTCCACTCTTTCGTCCCGACGATTTGCGCGATAGAGGTGCGCGATGAGCTATCATGCTGCACTCCCGACGGCGAGCTGGACGAGATAGGTGACCACATTCTCGCGGCAGGGAAGTGGCGAGCGCCAAAAGATCGCCAGCCATTGCTCGACCGCCTTCAGCTCATTCTCCCTCTCCTTCCTCTCGGTTCCCTTCCTCTCGGTTCCCTTCTCTCTCCACCAACTCTACCTTTGAATCCGCGACCTTCGTTTCCAGCTCCGGCTTTCTGCCCTGCCGCCGCCTTCTGCTCCCAGTCGACGATGGTTCGCATGAACTCGATCGAGAGATGCCGGGCCTGGGCTGACGCTGAGCCATGCATCTCAAGTTCGTGCAGTGAATTGACCATGCGGAATGAACAGCGCGCGCACGAGATAGGAAAAGGCCGCTTGCTGTACGACGACCAGGAGTAGAAGGGGTCAGTTGGGGGCGTCCGAATATGAAAACGTATACGGACTTGGTATACGACGATCAACTGTTACTGTCCATGGCTCTCCTCTGCAAGTAGCCTTCTTGTCGTCTGCGCCCACACCAGGAACCCAACTCCTCAGCCGACTGATACCGCAGCAAGCTCGGCGTCGGTGTGTTTGGCGCTCGTCTCACGAGCGTGAGAGGCTCGTACAGAGCGGCTTTGGCAGGCCGGCCCATGGGCGGAGTATGGACTTCTCCGGGGCGTCGTACACAGCGAAGAAGTCGGTCGCGAGCAAGTACGCGACCTGGCGCATCATAGTGTCTTCGCTTGTGATGCACCTGTTAATATCGCGGCGGCGAGCTTTGTCGAGCTGAGGGCTGTAGCTCAAGCTTCACCATCCGCTGGTTCTGCACCTCGTTCATTCAAGAAGTTGGACAGTTCTGGTTTGACGCCGGCTCGTACAGCAGCGAGTGGTGGCATCAAACCACTGAACTTGCCTCTAAGCGGTGTGATCAGTATATTGCGTACACTGAACGGGAGTAGACGCTTATCGCGCATGCGAACAATCACCCAACAGATCCGGCTCAAGCTCGAACAGTGCGCGTCCAGTCGACTCGCACAGATCGCGTTGAGCAGCACGCTCTCGACAAGAACGTTTTGAGGCACCATCCAAGCCAAGCACGCGAGGCTGCTCCGACTCTGACGCGCACTTCACGATGTTCCGCGTGTTCTTCTTCTCGGGATGTGCAGTTACGAAAGCGCGCTACGCAGCGAGCGGACGAGAGCTCGAGAGGTACTCCAGAATCTTGAGTGAACCGTAGTCTGCGGCCCGCGTGCCGTTGGACTTGCCTCGCTCTGAGCGCTTCAAACCATGCCAGTCTAGACCAAGGTATATGTGTTTCTTCTTTTTGTCTACCGCCTCACCGTCGGCACCGTCTGTATCGAGCTCGATCGTTGGCAGGCCAGTGCGGGAGGAATAGACGCCGGCCCCAGTCTCGCGGATGTACGCGTCAAGAAACTCGGAGCGGTCCTGGCGAAGGATCACGTCGAACGTCGCCCACTTGTCCACAGGGTCAACCTTCGCGTTCTAATAGAGCTCAAGTATGTGTTTGAAGGTATTGACTCTTGAGATCGCCGTCGTATACAGTCCGTTGCAGAGCTGTAGCGGTCGCAAGCCTGCCGTCGGCTGGCCAAGCGCCTTCGATGTCAAGCGAGTCCGATGGTGAAGCGCGGCACTGGATTCTTGGACGGACGCGCTGCTATGTCAGCGAAGTCGATGGGCTTCGGCTCAGGGCCATCTTCGTCGATATCCATGGACTCGGACTCGGACTCGTCGTCCGAGAACTTTTCCTCGGTGGCAGAAGTTCGAGAGATGTCGGGCTTGTGCTGAGCTTCCGCGATACTGAGGATCAGCTTCGCTGTGTCCCAATGTCTGCGCTCAATAGCGACCATGAGAGGTGCAGTGTAGCCTCTATGAACTGGTCAGCGTCTGTTGAAGCTACGCGACGGGTGTGAACTCGCCTTGACTTCTAGGCCAGACGTCTCCATGCGGATGCGCGTTAGTGGCCGTGACAGCGATCTGTATCGGCTCTTCGCCAGATACGCAAAGCGCCTTATTCGTCTTGTCGTCTCCCGTCCACGCGATTTCGTACAGTTTGTCATAGCGCGCGCAGATGTGACAGAACGGCGTCATAGGCCGTAAACCTATCCAAGCGACGATACTCGATATACTCATTGTCTTCCTTCTTTTCCTTCTACCTTCTCCTCTCGGGGCGGGTGAGACGCCAGGTTGCTCGCGGAGTAAGGCTTCGAGTGCCACGTAATGGTCGCGTATGCGCTCGAGCTCGGGAAGACCATGCTTCTCCAACGGACCGTCATCTGAGTCGCCGAGAGCCTCCAAGTCGAAGCATCTTTGGTACAGAGTAGCTTTCCGGTAACCGTAGAGACTTGACGATGTCAATCATGGCGGCGTGCCACTCGGTCCAGCTCGTCGCTTGCGAAGGATCGGCGCTTGAGCTTGATGTTAATGATGCCGGTGCGGTATCCTTCGGCTCCTCCGTCGTGTGCTTGATAGCAGCGTCATCATTCTCGGATCCTAGCTCGATGGCCGCTCGTGGCGGCGCATCAGCGCATCAGCCTTTACCAATATGAGAGCAGCATTTTGATGCTCTCAATCCCTTCACCTCGCGCTAGCGCGGCCTCGAGCGGATGGTGTGCCCACTCACGCCAGTTTTTGGCGTTGCCGATCCAAGCGCGCTGCTTTCGCGTATCGGCGGCACGCGAAACATCCTCCTCGCTCGACCCCACCTTGGCGCCGAAGACCGCGAGTGCTGCAACGGCGGTGTAATCCCCTTTCGCCACCGCAGTTCCGAACGGGCGCACGCTGTAGCTGCTTTGCCAAGCTGGAGCGTCCTGCGCAGCACGTGCGCCTTTTGTGTCGGACTCGAGTAGCGCGCGTACGACATCTGAGATCTGAGCGGCTAGGCGTTGCGACAATCAGATGGAGTATGAAGAGCCAGTTCCCATCGGCGACGGTGCAGCTCGCGCCCTTTGTAACATGTGCCCGAGCGGCAGCGCTGTCACGCATGAAGATCGTCGCAGCAAGCGGATGCAGTCCGTTCTTCGTAGGCTTGTCGGCCGGTGCGCCCGCGTCGAGGAGTACGTTGACGGAAAATGGCGAACCGGCGAGGATGGCGTAGATAAGAGGTAAGACCTGAGAAGCCGAAGTCCCAATCTGGCGTAGTGAGATCAAGAATGTCGGACGCATGTGCGGGTGGGTCCTCGAGCGCATCAGCCGAATCTGACGGCGAAGTTGTAGGGCGCGCGTCGGGGCGTTTGACCTGCTCCCATTCTTCTTCCTCTTCCGTGGACTCTCCCTCACTGCCCTCCTCCTTCTCGCCCTCAGGGTGATCGACCGTCATGCCTTTCGCTTCCAGGGGGTACCCTTCGCTTCAGCCTCGGCACGATTCCGCTCGCTCCGAGCGAGTAGTGCCTGTACAACGTCGTCCATCCCCGCCTGCACTGCCCGCCGACGACACGCGCGCGCCAGCCTAGAGATAGTATACATTAGTAGCGGCTTAGACGACATGTGAAATGAAACAGACCTCAATGAACTCGAGCGCAGAGCCACATGCTCCAGCCAGAATCGCGACATGCAAGGGCGTACGACCTGTGCCATCCCTCGCGTCAAGATCAAGCGGCTCATCTCCGCTATCTCCAGCCTTCTTTGCCTCTAGTTGCATATTACGAGCATCTGTGTCTACAGCCTGCTTGCGGTGTTGTATATCAGCGATGAGAGCTTTGAGCGTTTGAACGTCGTTGGCTGCTACTGCTTCAACAAGCCGCTCTTGCGCGCGGACGTATGTTTGAGCTGTCCATTCGTGTGCGTCGAGTGGCCGGAAACTTGAAGAGCCCGTCACAGACTCACAGACTGACGTTTTGGACCGTCTTTGATGAATCTACAAATAAGATCATGTCAATCATCTCGAGATGAAGGACGGGTGAGGAGAGGAAGATACGTACGAGATGCAGCCGCGAACATACGAGCCTCTTTCGTCCTCGTCCTTCTATTCTTTCTCTTCCTCGGCGTTCTCGGGCATGGGACATGCACAACAACAGCCCTCCATGCTCTCTTGCACGGTGCCAAAGAACGCTGGGTGACGATGGAGCCGGTGATTCTTGTTGCGCGGGTTGAACGGCGCTGTGCGATGCATCTTACAGTCAAAGAGAGCGCACAGTTTTTATTCCCGTATCCCTCTCCCAGATCAACTTCTCGATCCAAGCCGCATGCCATGTAGATCCTACGGTATCCGCAATGCGCCGCGGTCGTGGCCACTCAGCTCGACGTCGAGGTCAGCGAATGGACCTGTGACTTTTTTGAGCATCTCTCGCTCAGCGCTCTCGATACACACGTACCTTTGGACTTGAAGTCGTTCTTGTAGTGACCGGCGTCATCCATACTGTACCTTGACGCGTTGTTGCCAGGGCGGCCTCGTAGCTCGGCGCGAATGCCAACGTATCCGCGCGGGAAGGTGCTTCGTGTAACTTCTCAAGGACAAGGAGACGTGCAAGACCTTGAACCCGTGTCAATACATGTTTGAAAAGGTGGGAAAGAGCGAACGTACTGATGCTACGCTCGAAGATCTGGGATCCAATGTTACCGCGAAGACCCGGTACATGTATCTCGAACCCACGAGTGGCGTACTTTGCGAGGCGTACTTCGTAGCTGGGGCTCCTCGGTGGCGGATCCGCAAGGTTGGCCTGGCGAATGTGTGCAGCTGAGGCACGCGGAAACACCAAGATCTTGCTAGGTGTATACGCGACGGCACATCAGTCTACGTCAAATCCCGCAAGGACTTCTGCAGGAGACTCGGACAGGCGAGGGGCGATCTAGATCTGTCGATAGGGATCCTGAGCTGCAAGCGTTACATATCAGTCTAAAGGATACAAGTACAGTAGTGCAAATAGATGTCTTATAATGGATAGACTTTGCGTGCGCCGTGCGGACAGCCGTCACGTAACAAGGAACTGCATCGCGTATGGCTTCGAAGATGTCCTCGATCCTCTTCTCCGCCTAGACAGTGCTCATCAGCCCGACTATATCTTGTTGAAAGAGGGAGAGATCTCACCTATGCCTGATCCAGTCCGTAAAGAGATCAACATTGCTGCCTGCATGTGCCTCGATCTCATCAAACCGCTTCCTAAGCCCCTTACTGTCATCCGCGCCTTCCGGAAGAGGGGCCAGACATGCCTGTACAGCACCGCCGGCGACTACGATGTTCGACCAGTCGAGCTGAGATAGTGTGCCTTCCGTGAAGATAGACCAGTTGCGTTGAAACTCTGCAAGGCTTGTCGCAAGAGCCGGCGTCCTAGATGTACGTCGTTTGGAGGGCTTCAGCAGGAAGATGTGTACCTTGTCGTCGGTCGTGGGGCGCGATTGGGTGCGCAGTACAGCCGAATCGCAGGCAAAAACATCGACTAGAGCAGCGTAGGGATCAGAGAGAAGTCGATTTGAGCGATCCTGGGCGAACGGCCGGCGTAGCTCGGCCTCGTATTCAAGAACGGGGCCGACGGCTGCGTCGAGGTCGCCAGGCGAGACGTGCTAAGAGCGTAGTAGCTTCGGGAGTTTGTGCGTTCTGAGACATGTTACTGGTGATCGTGGTGGGGTCCGAGAGATACCTGGTCGAGTATATACGAGTCCGGCTTATATGGGCGATCGAGGCGGGCGGGCGGAGTGTCAATGTGGTGTTGATTCAGGGCGGACGGTTTGCACGGGCGATGCAACGAGTATTCTGCGAGGTGATTAGTGACGCGGAGGGAGCCGCCCTCGTAGCGCATGACCGTTCGGTAGCACGACAGTCATAAGCGTAGAGCTACATGCCTGCTTCCATCATCACACGTAGTTTGCCGCCCGCACGTATGTAATGACTTGTGTGGATAATACACACCGGGCATTGGCCTCTGTACGGTCATAGCAGTCACTGTGCGCGTTATCTTGTTCACTCGGTAGTCATCTAGAGTAGAGACATGAGATAGCATGAACTCTACAACTGTACTGCAGCTGTTCTCCAAGTCGATTGTGGCGGTTCATGTTCAGAAGGCGCAGACAGGACGTCATAGCGAAGGCA
>UWZB01000140.1:27014-38028 GCA_900536885.1 Peniophora sp. CBMAI 1063
GGCGCAGACAGGACGTCATAGCGAAGGCAATTCCGGCAGTTGCCGCGGGTCTCACTCCGAATCTGGCTCCAGTCCCTTGCTCTCACTCGCGTCTTCGACCCCGTCTACGACGAGGTGGCCTCCGAGGTCCTCATGCTTTGTGGGCAATACCAGGAGGATATGATGGGCTTGGCATATCAACTGAGACTTGGGAATATGCGGACTACCGGAATTTACGAAAGGCGTCGATCATCTGCCAGCAACCTGAACCTACCGCGCGCTTGCCCTTTGAGTGGGCGGCAGCCCGTGTTATATGAAGCATTTGCGCCCGCCGACAGTCTCACCCCATACGCTGCTATGTGTTGCATATCATAAGGCAGAGCGCAGACCACTTCGCGTACCATGTCAGGCTGATCCGCGCACGAAAGAAGACACCTGTGACACTTGTTGTCATCTGGACGTGCAAGTACACGACTTATGGCCGTGCGCCGTGAAGCCGTGAAGCCAACTACGAGAATGGGACCTTACTTGTAAGGTAAGAGTTCCCGCGTCACAGACATTCACGGCGCTAACCCATCGACAGCTTCGACGACCACTTGAGGGAATTATATCTCCCTCAGCGCTCTCTAGAAGAGTAACTCAGGTCCGCTCTCACAAGGCACTGCCGCTTGTAAGTAAGTCAAAGCAGGAACTCAAGAGATTGCACTCTCCAGCTCACAACGCCTGCAGCTACCCGCAAGCTCAAGCGCCGCCGCCGCGATGCACCTATGAAAGCTCACTTGCCTAGCGCTCGCATGGGGGAGTTACATGGTCGTCGCTACACCTCCTGCTCAGTCTGTGGCTACCGATAACGCACCACTCTCTACTGGGGGTGTTGCTCAGTCAATCTTCCGAAGGTTGCAGAGATACGATGTTGGGCGCTTGGCCTTGAACGTGCGTCTCCGCAGCAGACAGTCCATATCCCATTCAGCCAACAATCAGTCTTACAGGTGCTCGTGACGGGAGTGCTACTTGCTGAGAATGCATTCGCAAGTGGCGTCATCAATGTCGGAAGCCGCGCTCCTGAAGCACAATCCAACTCCGGATGTCTCTCCCCATTCTTCATCCTGGGCATCATCTTTGCCACCTGTGGTGCTGCCTTGCGACTATGGTACTATCACGCGATGGGCCATCACTCCATCTTCGACCTTACCCTTCTGAAGGATCACGAGCTGGTCACGGATGGACCATATGCGTGCGTGCGACATCCCGGCTACACCGCGCTTGTCTTCGATGTCGAACATAATGTCCAACATCATCGACTGGAGACGAGATGTCGTTAAGCGACGCTCGCATCGTTTCGTGCGTAACTCACTACATGTGCTTAGCTGTTTGTATGTTTATGCACGTATGCCGGTCCATGAGCTCGGGATGCAGTCGCACCTATAGGCCGTATCAGCATCTGAAGAAGGCTAGTTTCCTCAGCGAGATGCCAACCTCGCGAAGGTAAGTCCCACTCTCTGTGTGCCTTACCCGCCGCTCAACATCTATCGACGTACGGAATTCCTTTCATTCGTGGACAACTATTCGCCCCTCGAGATCACCGAGGGCCAGCTGCGAAATTGAACGCCGAGTGTGGCACGTACAGTGCCTGCATGTCCGCCCGCGGAGCCAGCATCGCAGCTTTTTGCCAGAGCGAAGACATCTCAGATCTCAGCGCCCGTGGGCCGTGCGGCCTTCGATCTACAAAAGCGTCAGATATTGTGCAATATCAAGATACCGAGGAGAACGCACCAGAGCAGCGAGCTCGTTGATATCGAGCGCCGGGTCCACGGACATGGGATG
This sequence comes from Peniophora sp. CBMAI 1063, assembly GCA_900536885.1. NCBI lineage: Eukaryota > Fungi > Basidiomycota > Agaricomycetes > Russulales > Peniophoraceae > Peniophora > Peniophora sp. CBMAI 1063. The sequence goes on from UWZB01000140.1 coordinate 28,818, forward strand.
CGTCCGTATACGTAGCACCTCCGCGCGCCCCATCTTATTCGGCAGGCCTGCGTAGATGATTCTGTCCAACCGGCCTGGGCGCGTCAGGGCCGAATCTTGCAAGACGTTGTCAGTACTCCATCACAAGTGCAGAAGTGAACGGGTACACACCAACGCATCTGGCCTATTCGTCGCGCCGATGACGATGACGCCGGCCAGCTCATGAACACCGGAGTTCATCTCGTTCAACAAACTCGTCAGCACGCCGGTGTGGTTCGAGCCTTCCTGGCTGCCGCGAGCAGTAGCGAGAGCGTCAATCTCGTCCTGTACTTAGCGAATTCAGCATCTGCAAGAATAAAGACAGAAGAGGGAAACACATGAAAGAGAGTATCGAGGGCGCTGCCGCCCTTGCTTTGCGGAAGACCTCGCGAACAGCGCGCTCGCTCTCTCCGACGCACATGCCCAACAGCTCAGGGCCCTGAACCACGACGAAGTTCACCCCGCTCTCGGCCGCCGACGCACGTACGAGGACCGTCTTACCACCGCCAGATGGCCCAGCCAGCAACACCCCGCGTGGTGCGGTAGCACCCAGCCGAGCGAGCGCGGCGCCGTGCACAAGTGGCCACTCTATGCACTCGCGAAAGGCAGCAATTGTACATGCTTGTCCACCGGTCTCGGCCAAGCGTGGTGGTGATTTCTCCGCGTGTAAGGCGTGCGCCCGAAGAGCGGAGGGGCGAATCGAGGGAGGGTGGATGCGAGGTCGGTTGATGTGAGGAGCGCGTTCTCGAGTGACGATGTTGGTGGGGACGAAGAGAAGAGGCGCTTGATAGCAAGCGTTCCTGCTTTGCGCACGACGGGGGCGAGATCAGCGCCAACGTATCCAAGGGCGCGTACGGCAATGACATGCAGCTCCTCATCGCTCACGCCATTCGTCGTCTTCGCGAGCAGCACCTTCATGAGCGCCACACGCGCCTCCACATCTGGCACACCGATCTTCAACTCTCTATTGAACCTTCCCGGCCTACGTAGCGCAGGATCAATATCATTCGACTCATGGGTCGTTGCAACGACCACAACACTCCCCTCCTCCCCCGCATCAACCCCATCCATCTCCGTCGAAAGCGCCGCAACGTCCCTCTTCTCGACCTCCCCACCCGGGCCCGTCCTCTCTCCTTGGACCCAGCGTGTCGACCTCGTCCAGCACAATCAGCGCCGGCGCCTCGCCCTCGCCTTAGCGAACACCCGCCGCCGCGAGGTGCGTCCTCTTGTGCCCGGTGGACCATGCAATAAGAGCCCGCGTGGGGGTTTCAGTCCGAAATAGGCGAGCAGGTCCGGGCGTGTGAGCGGGATCTCGATGAGGTCGCGGATTCGTCGATGAAGGTGCAGGCTCTTGAGGAGGGTGAAGGTTGGATGGATGCAGTTCCGGGCGGTGTGGAGGGTGGTGTGTGTGCGGGTGAGGAGAGGGTGATGAGGGTGTCCCAGGTTATGGTTGAGAGTGTTGCGAGGAAGGAGAGGCTGAGGGTGACCATTGCTTGGGCGAGACCGTTGACGGTAGAGCTTGATTCACATTTTGTTGTTGAGAGGGAGGAGATGAAGAAGTAGTGCATGCGGCCTTCGTATTCTATTTGTATGTACGCTGTGTAGGAGTTATGTACTTGAGATCAACTATAGCAAAGCGGTGAGTACTTGTACGCAAGCAGCACATGAAAGAAGAGAGCATACCGAGTGTCTCGCAAACGAGTAGAGTGAGTCAAACGCGTCCCTTCTCCTTATCCGCCTTGCTGCTCTTCTTCGCGATTACAGCATTTCCTGGACGCCCACCTTATGAACCTTGAGCAATTCGGCGGATGGTGCATCTTTTGACGTAGGAACTCAAGTCGAGACAGGCTTTGTCGTAAGCGTGACAACACGTACGTTTGTGCCATTTAGTACTCGTGCGGTGAGCAAAAGAGAAGGCGATGCTTGAATTTCTGAAAGAAAATCAGTACACGAAGCGAAGTCCGCGAGGCGTTGCGTACATCCAGCTTCGAGTCCAAGCGAAGGGCAGGCAGAACCGACGGCATAGGGTTGAGCATCCACGCTGGCTTCAGACGAAGCAGAGAATGAGACGACTGTATCGCCGGCAAGACACTTCATGCTCTTGAGCGCAACATCGCTCAGGTAAATCCGCCGCGCCGCGCGGCCTTCGCGGCCTTCTGGTTCGGATAGGCGTATATCGAAGGTTTGAGTGAGCATTGGTTCTCAAGCAAAGTAATATTCAGCAAGCACATGTGATATGCTAGGCCTCTGCGATCACGAGATAGACGTCAAACGCGTCAAGTCGGAAAACGGTGCGGCCCACGCGGGTTGATGCATGATGTGTCTCTCGGTGTTTGCCTGTGTTCGCCAGTCTGAGTTTGACGTGATCGTGAAGTGGGGAGGGGACGAGAGCTGGCGGGCTAAACGGGCGGAACAGGCTCTGCACGCGAGCGGCACGCGAGCACCGGTGCCGGGTGAGGCGCCTAGGCCTTGTCCCTCTGGTGTATGAAATATCATCCACATCACCGAACTGGCATGGAAACGAGCTGGCTCAGACCTACTTCAACAACATGACATCTCACCCAAAAAGTCTTGAAAATCATCCTGTCGTCAGCATGCCCTCGACTGCCTGATTGGGCAGATTTTCCGCATGAATAAGCATTGCCATTGCCCCAACCCATTTGACACGCAGCTGGCAGGCGCATGGTCACAAACAGTCTCCCTCTGACATTCACGAGGCTTCGCCTGACTGTCATCTCGCTCAAGGGTCATAGTGATAGAGCGTATCTGTGACAAGAGAGCAGTCCGACGAGCAGTACATAAAATGCCATAGACAGCCATTAATCATAGCTCTGCTTGCGGCCCTTGTGGCGACAAGTCGGGCACAGTGCTACCCAACGCTTGACGAAGGGGCGCGAAGGGCCGATGTAGCGTTGTCGTACCCTCTGAAGAGTCCTCTCAGACTTGAGGTGGTTCCTCCCATGAGCGCGTACGAGCAGATTGTAGAGCTCGGGCCCATCGTCGACGAGCCTGCGCTCACCGCCGGCGCGAACATGGTTACGTCCGAGCCATTCACGATCCTTCGATTCCAAACCGTCCCTGAATCGGATGGGATCAGTGAGCCAGGCGCGTACCGCGCGATGCTTGCTTTTGGGCGGAACGACCCAATAATTCGCGGCCTTGTGCTCTTGTTCCAGTTCCAGGTGTTGGTAAAGCTTCGGGAACCCGACGGGCTGATTGGATGATACGACAGAGGGGACGGATCGAGACATACTGCGCCCCGCGACGCTCTATACAAGTTGTGAGGCTAGAGAAGTGCAGACAAGACACACGACGTACTGCCTTCTTCATGATGTGCGGGAGGATCGACGCTCCACGAACGCATACCGTATGGCGGTCCGGTTGATGAGACTGCCTCTCGTCCTCTACGACGCCTGCAACATCGACATCGAAGGAGGTGGGAAGCGGCGCCCGGGGTGAGCGTATTTCGCCGCCATGACACAACTGTACTGGGGTATCATCTTCTGCCTCATGGGTAAGGTCAATTGCTTTGCCAACGGCAGATTGCGGCGCTAAGGGTTATGAGTGGTGTAGTGATATCTCAGGTAAACGAAACTCACCGCAGACTTTAACGACGATCTCGTATAAATTGCTGACGACGAAAGGGTACGACGTCTTCGTCAGGACGACGTGATCTGCAGAGTTCAGTAGATGGATGTCAGGATTGCCCTGCAGAGGGCCGCGCAAAGCGCGTCGGATGGTAGAGAGCATGTGCTGCGTCATTCATCGTGAGCTAACAAAACTCGCTGGCCACGTCTGGCAAGTGCTCACTTTATAGTAGACGCATCGAGGCAAACTGTAGACGGTCGTGTCGCCATATACTCGTACACGGACTATCGTAACAGTTGGCGCGGGAGGAAGTTGAGCAATATTGAGGTATGGAGTGTCAGGGAATGCGGGTAGCTTCGTTGGCACGGAGCTGAATTCGGAATCACACATTGCGAGCTGAGAGGGTGACGGTCAGCCACGAGCACACCAATGATGGCAGGGGCTTTAAACGCGAGATGTAGGCATACCTCGCCGCCAGGTTCAGCGAGTGACGTTCACATGTGATCAAGGGTATCGCCCGCGCCGGGAACACTAAGCATGATCGTCGAACGCAGGAAAAGAAGGACATTGCGCCCAATAAACCTGCCGGAGAGCCGCGCGAGACCTTACACACAGGAGAAAGAGCATTGCGCCCGCCGGAGATATGAACGACGTAAGGTATGAATTGACGAGGGCCGCTGAGAAGGACATGACGGTCTAAAGCAGCCAGGCGCGCGCCGTGGCCAACACGCCCCTGCGCCTCGCGTCTCATCTTTCACACATCCCAACTTGACCGCGAACAGCCACGATGCCTGCAGTCTATTTATTTTTGGTTCTGGACTGTAGGACTGTCTGATATATTCATTCGGACGGCTCTGTGCTGGTAGTCTCACGAATATGGCTCGCTTCCGAATTGTCACGCCCATCTTGCTGAATATCTTCATCCCTTTGACGCTTGTCTACACCTACCTCGCGTATAAACTTCGTGCGTCATGGGGCGATAAGCGCGTCGGCGTAGAAATGGCTCTCAAGCTAGAGTCCCTATCTGGAAAGAAGCTCGTTGGCTTCTTTCACCCTTACTGGTAAGCGCACATCCTTGCATGACCTTAGGATCCTGGGATGTCTGATGTGATCAGGCTTTCAGCAATGCGGGAGGTGGCTGTAAGCGCGTGTTGTGGACGGCTATCGCCCATTGTGGTGTATAGCGGCGACGTTGACGCGACTAAGGAGGAGATCATCGCTAAAGTGAAGGTACCCGTGGCCAACTCAATCTCTCAGTGCGGCCGTACTTATGACATCTGAAGGCACGCCTAGACATTATTCTTAACCCCAACACCCTGCATTTTGTATTTCTGAGGTCGCGCCGCTGCATCGAGGACGCCTCATGGCCCCACTTCCACTAGTGATGGACGGCGGTTATCAAACCTGATAACAATTGATGGCCCGGGTTATCAAACCCGCCCTTGAGCAGGATCGCATCAAATGTGCCACATCGGCACTCACTGGATGCTGTCAGCGACTTACCTAGCATCGATATTCCTTCTCAAAAGGACGTATGAGCTATAAATGTTCCTGACCCTGAGAATAGGAGGCAGAGAGTACCATGACAGGGCCCATGTATCAGTTATCGAGTGAAAGCAAAAAATATTGAATTTTTTGTAAATAGTGACTGGGGCACATACATCAGGGACCTCAGAATGTACATATACAACATTTAGATCGGCAATCACAATTATACACCACAACGGAAATAGATCGTGCAAACACAATGACCAACACGAAGGACGGCACGGAGCACCGTCCACTGGCTGCTGCCAGGCCGCTCGCCAGCGGGTATAGCGCGAGGCGGCATCAGAGCCACGCGAGCGAGCGTTGCGACGTCGCATCGGCTAGCGCGAAGGGGCCTCCACGCACAAGCACCAGGGCACCGCGAAGCGATGTGTTCGCATCCCCGTGAGTGTGTAGGAAACTGTGCCAAGGAAGTATTAGTAGATGCTCACAAAGTCAAACAAGGGTGAGACGTACCCACAACTACGACGAGGTGGCGCCAGTCCTAACGAAGCATACACCGTTCACAGCGGGCGACGGACAGGCATGCAGCAGACGGAGGCGCGGCAACGTCGCCAGCGAGCGGACTATATGCCGAATGACAGTTCGGTCAGCTCCAGTTCGTAGCGTACACGATAGGGGACGTACCCAGCCGGTGATGCAAGGCGAGCCATGGCTAACAGCTGTGTGGATACTTGTGAGCGGCGAGTCGTACAATTACTGCTTGTTGACTCACCGATGAGCTGGCGTTGGCCTCGCGTCGCGCGCCCGATCAAGAGGTACGTCGTGTCATATTAAGAGACGCGACGACGACAAGGGAGACGGGAGGAGCTCGGGGCAAAGACGTGAGAACGAGTGAGGGGATGATGGGGGGAAGAAGGGAAGAACGAACGACTTCTCGCGGCTGACGCCCTCGGAAGTTGCCGAAACCGGCCGGCCACGCCGGCTGCACGCATACATATAGGCCGACCTGGTTGCACGGCCTTGCCGCTATTGATAATGGTCACAGTAGAGAGAGAATGCATACAAGATTAGCATATTGACATGACCAAGGGAATATGTTCGGTCAAGGGATCATGTTCACCACAAGAACAGAACATGTTTGGCCAAGGGATCATGTTCGCTACGCAAACAGAACATGTTTGGCCAAATAATCATGTTCGCTACATAGAACAGGACATGTTCGGTCGGCCGATCATGTTCGCAGACTGAAGAGAACATGTTCGGTCGGCGATCATGTTCGCAGGCTGAAGAGAACATGTTCGGATGAGAGGATCATGTTCGGTCGGCCGCTCATGTTCGCAGACTGAAGAGAACATGTTCGGTTGAAAGGATGATTCGTATACACGATGCAAATAGAACGCATTCGGTCAACGGGACGCACTCTAGCTATACGCTGAAAGCTAGGATAAGGGGTCCCATGTTGTTGGACGGAGTCATGAGTGACACGACGATGTGAAGTAGGGAGTTGAAATTGAAGATGACAACTACCGAATGCACTTGCAAGCATGAATTTACTCCAGTAATATACCTTCAATACTTTCCAATGTGCTGATGTGGCGCTGAATACGATGGAATACTAACAGCCAAACAACGAATCATGGTGTGCGAGGCAAAACCTCAGTAACTTGCATCTGGACGTAGCGTAAGAGGGTCCAGTTGCAGTCGTTCGCCGGGCTTCAGCCGCGTTCATTTAATGCAAGTTCAAGATGAAAGTCGATACAGATAGTACAGTACATGCGTTTGGGCGGGTAAACTTTAGGTAGATCAGTTTTACGAGAACCTTAGGACTCTGAACGATCCCTCACGACCTCTTCTTCTTCGACTGCGGGGGGGGTCCCGGCGTGCTTGTCGGCTTACGCTTCGCAGAAAACTGCCTCACCTTGCCGCCTCCACTGCTACCATTCTTGTAACCACGCGCCGGCTCTTCGTCCTCGCTCTCGATCTCGATGATGTCCCCTTTGCTCATGCGGTCGATGGCCTCCGTAGCCTGTGCCGTCTGCTCGGCGTTACGCTGCGTCAGCACTTCCAGGAGCGAACTCGACACCATCGGCGCTGCCGCCGGCCCCGGCTGAGCGTCGCGCGCGGCCCCGATGGTCGCACGCATAGCCCGCAAGGCGTCCGCTGCATCGAGCATGACGACGCGGAAGTCTTCGCGCTTCTTTGGATCGATAGCATTGGCTTGATAGATAGCCCGTATGACGCCGATGAGCCCGTACCGGCCCTTCATCTTCGTAACGTCCTTGTAGGGTTGCTCACGAATGTTGCGCCAGGTCTGGGCAACGAGCTGCGTGTAATTTGGCTCTGCGACTGTCGGGTAGATCTTCGACACCATCCGCTGCTTCGATGCCCATTGCTTGGCGGACTTGATGTCGAGAGGTGCGCGGCGCGGGGCCTGTATCATTGTCAGCGGCGGCACATACTACAGGTATCCCAAGCTCACCTGTTCGTCACGGGCACTCGCTATCTCAAAGCCCATCATCTCCGTTGCTAGGTCCGCCGCTGCCTCAAAGTCCACACCTGGCCGGGTCTCAGCGTCGGACCATACGACACCGGCCCAACGCAGTATGCGGCCGATGAACGGTCCGATGGGCATGGCATCGTCGTCCTCCTCGTTCGTCGGTGCCGCGGTCGTCTCCGCTTTCTCGCTTTCGGTTTTCACCGTTACCGCGTCGATTTCGTCGTCGTCGTCTCGCACCAGGCCCTCCACCTCATCGTTGTCATCCGCGGCTGCACTGCGCGCATCTTCGTCATTCTCGTCCGTGTCCGTACCGCCAGGATGGTTGTCGGGCACCTCCGTCGGTCCGTTGTCGAGCGCAGGCATCATCTCGTCGTCTATGGCTGTCACGGGCGGCATGGCGTTCGAGTCCTAAAGAATGAGATAGTTACTTTCGCGTTTGAATCCTCGGAAAACACGCCGAGCCTCACCTCCCCAGCAATGTCGGGGGCCCGCGTACTTTGCGGGACCACCATGGCGTCCCAGGTACCCTTGTCTTCGCGTGTCGTAGCTTCCTCGGGCTCGCCGGCTTCCATGTTGTCCTCGGCCTCGCCGAGTTCAACCTACCAGATCAGTCAGCACGTTTGAATGACAGGTGCGTCAGCCGCAAAGGTCAACAATTCACCCCTCCATTGCCCTCCGTCGGCGTGCTGTCACTTTGGGCCGCAGTTTGCGCTGAGGGGCCCTGTGGCCGTCAGCGTCAGCCCTTGCCTGCGCGAAAGATGTTCACACAACTGCGAGACGTACCTGCGCCAGCAGAAGCGCGAGCCGCTTCTCGGCGACTTCCATCTGAGCACGGGCGATTGCAATCTGGAGACCCTGCGGAAGGTGACGATACTGGACAGGCCGCAAGTTCATATCGAGCTTACCTGATCCATGGTACAGTCCGCAGGGAAAGTGATGGTTCGTGGTGGTGGGAGGCTGGGAGGATCAGGCGCACCGAAGGCTTATATATCCGCGAACGTATGCGCCGCTGCATGGATCGTCGCGCTCGAACGAACTTGACCGCCATCACAGAGCGGTCTCATGACCGCAACGTGTAAGTAGGTTGGCGCCACTCCCTCGAACGAACTTGACTGCCATCACAGAGCGGTCTCATGACCGCAACGTGTAAGTAGGTTGGCGCCACTCCGTCTCATATCAAATATCAACTGCCGTGTAAGCGAGCGCAGACCAAAAGGAATGATGTTGCTAGTAATGAGTCAGTAGTCGACCATGAGGGTGGCTCAGGAGACGATCCGGTGTCGAGGGTGCGAGTGGACGAACGTTGAGGCGCGTACACGCATGAGGGCGTTTTATCGCACGTCCTTCGATAGCCCTGGCCACAAGTTACGCTCCCTTCCTCCATTACCAGAGAGCAGACAGAACAGACGTGACTAGGCTAAGAGACCAGAGTGTATTGACGGCTATTGCTGTGCCCGGGGGGTGAAAGGGCTGGAGATTGACCACCGGGATCAGCGTCGAATTTGACGCCAGCGCAACCTGCGCCAGGAGCGCGTTTGTTTGGACTAGCACGTCCGTAGTGTGTGTGCGAGGATCGGGGTACAGGCCTTTATAGCCATCTACAAGGAAGATCGCAAC
>UWZB01000140.1:38038-56002 GCA_900536885.1 Peniophora sp. CBMAI 1063
CCCCCGCGCTCTAGCGCCCGCACCCAAAATCGGCTTCCCAACTGGCCACCGACCGACGCGCTCAGGTCGAAGAGAGCGCCCCGGCACGCTACGCTTGGCGAGAAATCTGAGGTACGCCTCCGCACTCTCTGACTCTCGAATCCGCTACCTTTCAAACTTACTTATGCCCTTGCTTTCTCAACAGCGCACATCTCCTGCCTCTCACCCTATCACGCTTCTTCGCTTCTCGTTATCGTCCTCCGATCTCGTGTTGGATAGTCGTCCCATGACTCCTATGTGCTCTTGGAGAACTCCTTCTGATCAGACTGTGCAGAATTCGTCTCCTCGGAAGCCGGTAGTATGAAACCTAGTAGGGTAAGCTTTGGAGAAGATCTAATCGGAAGCAATGGTGCGTACTTATATGCTCTCTCACATCTTCTCTCCTGACCTGTAACCGTCATGTCCCACAGTAAAGAGTCGTTCGATGCGTCTCCCCCTGACGCCGAAGAGGGTGACACCCTCTGGTCGACTGTCCTTGGCACTCTGACCATCGAGCGGGATCAGCTCTTGAGCGCTGCCATGCTCACGTCCACGAGCACGCAGACATTTGTGCGTGCTAAGCGGCTACAGCTCTTCAGATACTGACACCAGCACGTAGGCTGGCCTCTTCGGGGCCGTCGTGGCCACATTTCTTGTGGACAGCTATAAGCAGCTCTCGCCGCCCGACAATTCAAGCTTGGCGCAAGGCGTCAACATTACCAACACACTCCTCTCCCAGCTCCTTCTCGCGCAAAATATTACCCCTCAGGGTCTTGTCGACATATCTCCTCCGTTCACCGTTCGAAAAATGGATAATATAATTAATACTTTATTTGCTTCAGCTCTAGAGCTCGCCCTGATCTCGGCGCTGTTGGTCATGATGGTGCTCGACTGGCAGAGCGATGCTATTCGCAGCCAAGCTCGCCCATCCATTGAAACCATCGAACGTTATAGCCTGCGCCGGCTGCACATTTACGAAGCGCTCGAACATTACGGCGTGGACCGCAGCGCTACGTTCATCTTCGGCTTGATGCATCTTGCCGTCATGCTCTTCTTACTTGGCTTATGTCTTACTCTTCAACCCTCTCAGACGTTTACTGGAGCCATGGCTTCGGCGATCTCTGGCCTGGCTTTATTTGCCTATGTTCTCGCGAGTTTGATCCCCCTGATCGACCCTCAGTGCCCTTACTACACCCCGCTAAGCTTTATATTTCACAGCCTCATCTACGGCGGTACCTCAGTCGTTGCATTCATCGTCTTGAGTGTGGCGAATCTCATTGCTGCATTGGGCAGCTGGGTGAGGAACGGCGCTATCGTCCTAAGTGATGCCAGTCCTCGGCCTTTTCTTCGATACTTGAAGGCACCGATACTATCCGCTCGAATCGCAGGGCCTCTCATGGTGGCCGTTTTGTCTAGGAAATCGAGCGCGGAGCTCGACCAGATCTCGGCACGCAAGTTCGCTCCACCTTCGAGTCGGAAGACCCTCTCCGGACGCCAATTGAAGTACCTGGCAACGCGCGTCAAGGCGCACCTCGTACGGAGCCCGGAGGCCATGAGGTACCTCGCCCGCGCAAAACTCGATATCAATCGTGATGGGGTGTCAGATATCCTTGTCAATTTACGAAACACTAGAGCTGCCATGGAGAATCTCGTCGTCGCTTTTCGCGACGTAGACACTGTCTACGCCGCTGAGGGCTCTGTTCGGCTCCTGCAGATGTTGCTATCGGCCGATAACCCCGCGGACCTGCTTACACAGGCGCGCAGTAACCAGGACGCACGGTGGAGACACATGGCGCCCATCCTCGAGACGTTCCCTGCCTTTGCCCAGCGGGTCGGCCGACAGTGCGCTCAAGCTCTGCGCCAACAAGATAGCACCCTGCATGCTGCGGTTGCCAGCCTGCGTTGGACGCTCATCTTCTCCCTGGGTAACATACAAGGACGCCCGTATGAGCCAGAGCATCCGGGCTTCACGGCCTGGAACAACATTCGATCTCTGCTCACAAGTTTGAGCGCCGTTGATGGCCTTAGGATGTGCAAGGTGTCCTCGGGCGATCACGAGAACCTGGACGATCTCTTCGGGAACCTGTGGGTGGATCCCCGCCTTGAGTTGGCCTCCCGCAACGCGTTATCGCTCTTGATGGCTGTGGACAGTTGTGGCTGGAGTCCGGGCGCATGGCAAAAGCCCGACGAGACCTACGTACCCACAGGTAGCCCAGGTATGTGGGATTGGCGTCGGGCCCTTCCAAGCCGCAACGAAAGGAGCGATATGGCGCAGGACTACATTGACGTCCGAGACGAGCTGTGGAAGGCCGCGGCGCCATCGGCAGGACCCGATGCCTCGAATGTTGCATCATGCGCGCTCCGAGCCTTGCACGATCTTGAGACCATCGTCAAGAAGCCAGAAGGACGCGCCCCATCGATTGCTGAAAGCCGCACGTCAGGTCGCCTTTCAGATGGCCCCTCACATGAACGACCTGTTCCTAGCCCCTCGTCCGCATATGGGTTGCCTTTCCACCAAAGCGAAGATCGTCCCGACGATGAGGAGACGAAGCTTCTTCCGAGTGGGCGAACGGGGAACGTATCGCCTCTTTACCTCAAATAGCAGGTGAAGGCACGGCCGCCCGCCTCCATCTCACGCGTGAGATGTTCATCTACGTACTCGTCTGTCTTGTCTGTGTCTCAAGCTTGTAGCTCATTCTCAGCAATGACCCATCACAATGTCATATACTTGTAGTGTCATGTCTACCGAGGGCGAAGGCGAGCACCTCGCCCGTTTCTGAGTGCGGACATATCCCTCTCTTCTCAAACGAAAGCGCCGCAGGGCAGCGTCCTCGAGTTATCGTGAGGATAACCCCTAAGTATATCGTTCTAGCGTCAAGTCTTATTAGGATTGTTGCTAGTAGTGTGCCGGTCAAGTTCCGGTGACAATTCATTAGGATGGAGATTACTGCAAGCACGATTATACGCGACCGATGCCCAGACATAAGCGCTTTGAGCAGTACTTTACGAACACACGTGGACGGCGGCCGTGGGAGCCCCTCTGCGCGCAAGAGAAGCTTACGGATCAGAACTACCCTCCACTTGACCACCACCACGACGCCTCCACAGCGCACAAGAGGCCTTGCTTACCTGGGCGGCCATTCGGCCGTCCCGGGTAGCCTAGCTTTGCGTGCGCGAGTATCGTGGAGTCGCTAGGAGCTTCCAGATCCGGAGGTGGTCTCCGCTATTAGACAAACTCGTTCGGTTGCCGACTCGTCTTTCAGTCTACGCTTTCGCCCTCGTGTTTTTATCTAAGCTGGCGACTCTGGGTCTATCTCCTGCGCATTTGAACCTGGATGCGCGCACTATGGATGTATTTCCTTGGTGAGTGCTCGGCTCTTTCGCCTTCATAAGCTTATGTAGCTGACTTGCGTCTATATACGTAGACGGACTCGCTTTTTCGTATGAAGGTCTTCACGACACGGGCGAAGCGCCGGTGCCTCTGCACGGGTGACCCTTCGTGTTGGCAAGAACAGCGACGGCTACTTTACCTCAAGCGACATCCTGCGTCAGGTACTTGCCTCATCTCGTATACTGAATCAAACTTTCACTGACAAACTTTCAGGCTCATGCTGCCATGGACATCATTTCGTCTCGTATCCTCGGCCACGACCACGTCCTCATCTACGACAATACAACTATCCATCGTAAACGCCGCGACGATGCTCTCTCGGCCCGCAAGATGCCCAAGTACCCGACCGCTCCGAACAACCGCATGTTCGGGGTGGATATACCACTTCTCGATGCCATTGGTCAGCCTGCCTACAACACCAGGGGCAAGATCCAACGCACTCGCATCCGTATGGGCGACGCTCGCTTCGCAAACGGGCTGCCGCAGCCGTTGTATTATCCGCTCGGTCATCCTCGGGCTGGCGTTTTCAAGGGCATGCTCGAGATCCTCGCCGAGCGCGGCTACGAACGCGACATGCTTCATGCCCTTCGCGCCGAGTGCCACAGCTTCAAGTGCTCACCGAAATTCGAACGCGCCAACCCGTGCTGCTGCCGCCGCCTGCTCTTGAACGAGCCGGACTTTGCAACTGTCCTGTCGATCCTGGAGGAAGAATGCGCCGCTCGCGGCTTCCGCGTCATCTTCCTGCCCAAGTTCCACTGCGAGTTGAACCTGATCGAGCAGTGCTGGGGTCGTGCGAAGGCCATCTACCATGACTTCCCAGCATCAGCCTGCGAGGACGTGCTCGAGCAGAACGCCACACGCGCATTGGCTGGAATCACACTGCTGAACATCCGTCGGTAAGTCTTTGTTCATGCCCTTCCTTTGTCGAGTCTGCATGCTGATGCCTTGCCGGGCCTAGATTCGCCACTTGAGCGTTGCGGTTTGCTGACGCATACATCCGCGGGTTGGATGGCCGGCAGGCTGCTCGGCGCTACCGCGGTCATCACGTTCTTCCAGACTCCATCCTCGACGAGCTTGAGCAGGCCGGTATCACCCCATCTCATGAGTAGTTCATATATACTATGGTCTTGTTTTGCTATGTCGTTGCTACATGTCCCTATGCCTGTAGTACATTTGCTATCTTATCTATTGTTTGTGCCGCCTACATGCCTATTAAACGGCCGCTGCCTGGGCAGCAGGATGTCTGAAGTTATAACCATTGACCATGCCGTGTTTTGTTCCAGCAAGTCGGCTATCGTTGGCCACGCGTAACTGTAAGGGATGTCAATGATGCAGTGATAGTATGCGGAGGGAAGAAGCCGCACAGCTGCCCGTGCATGCATGTTTGACAAGTGCATCCAGTTGCGAGTGATGATCGTCCAGGTCGATCACCGAGAGTACGACGGTTCGCCTTTCTAATGGCAATCGTATATCACACAGTCGGCCTGTCTGCCACAGATGTTCGCCCCGAGATGATGACGCCAAGACTTTGACGCGGTCCGCGAGCTTGACTCCTTGACTCTCCCATTCACGGTCGTAATCTTGGAATGCCACGTCTCTTCTACCAGGCATGATGTCAAGCTGAATGACTGCGGGCTCTTTATTGGGCTAAAGGTTCCACAACAGCATGAGCACTGGCGATTGTCGTGGGCGTTAAAGCTCGCACGAACTTACCTTTGTGAAGAACCACACGGTCAACTTTGAGGAAGCGGACGTCGGCAGTAGCTCTATGCTGGGACTCCTAGACTGACCGAGTAGCGTCGTGTCTTGGGTGGTCCCTTCTGATTCCGAGTCTGTGATATCGATGCATGGAGGGGCCGCTTGAGGCGAAGATGAAGTGCCAGGATGCGTGATGAGCGAGTTCGCGTAGGGATAACTCGGATGGTGGGCACGAGTTGGAGTTCGTGGAACGCTTTTGCCTTTAGGCGACCGGCTGGCCGACTGACCGGGAGTTGTATCTAACAGAGCCGCGAATGTGCCGTGCGACGGCGAGGGACGAGCATTATACGGCCTCACAGATCGACGTGAAGTGCGTGTAGGCGTTGATTGGGCCACATATCCGGAGGTATGTCTTCTTCCCTACGAATGCATAAGCTCCTCTTTGTCTAGGCGTGTCTATCAATGCCAACACCGCACCCTTGACGAACTAGGCTCAGGCTCAGGCAAGAACTGCTGAGCCTGCAACTGGCGCGCTAGCATCGAATCGCGCAGTTCCTGCAGGACGTTTACCTCGAGCCGACGAGAGACGTATATGTGTACCACGCCATTTTCAAGAACCTCGTCCGGGTGTGGGAGGGTGCACTGCCCATGCCCATGTGTCAGTAACAGTCATCGTCCGCATGCGATAGACACACTTCAACGAACCAACGCCCGTCATCAGGCGTGCCAGTGAAGCATTGGATGTCTCTGCGGAGAATGTGTCCCAGGCGTCGGCAGCGGTTACGCCGGTAAGCCACAAAGTCTTCGTCGATAGGCCCTGATGCAGCCTTGAGTTCTCGTCGGTGGTCGTCTTCGATCGATTTGATGACATTGGCACGGAGGACGCCTTTGGAGGGAGACATGGGCGATGAGTTTACGTGAGTACTGATACACATGTGGGCTTTAAGGACTAGATCTGTAGAATGGAAATCCAATTCTGGTATCTGAGTAGTCATGCCCGGCGGCCCATAAGTGACGTCGGACTCTATCTGATGATCGTGGGCACTTGCCAACGCTGTGGCGTTGCTCGATTCTAGAAATATGAAACAAGCTACGGCACAATGACATACCGTGAGTGATCATGATCCATGAAGCGCTTGTGCACTTCCCAGACAACCGGTGGTTCGGGGAGAGAGCGCGCCCGAGTTCTGATCTCACTTGGACACTATCGTGTATTCGCCATTACCGCCCTAGCTAGGTCATTTGTGCAATCAAGACCGCTATTCAATAGCTCTTGGAAGAGCTACGGAACTGAGCTTCCCGTAAGCATCAAAATCACGTACGAAATAAACGATACGGCGGGCTTTCGAGATTGTTCGACGATCCAATCGAGTTGTCGTCCGTTCCACCTGAGCTCTATACGTTGGATCAGTCGCTCACGTCTCACCCACAAAACAAGATGCCAAAGTGCTGCCTGAAAGATAATATCCCAGCCGTCACTACCGTATGCATCTGGTGCAAAGCTCAAGCTTCAAGCTCCTTCCACTCGTGTGCGACGCTCGTTACCGATGTATAGGAGAGGCCCTCTCATAGCTACACTTGATAAGACAAATAGTCCATAGTACTTCATAGCACATCCTTCCCTCAATCATGGTGCCGCAACATCGGCGTGCAGCTCTACAGCGACCAGTGCTTGGTCCAAAGTCCGACGCCACCCGTCGCCGTGCTCCCAATCCTGAATCACTTCCTCCGCAAGCGCCAGTCGGACCGTGCTTCTACGGTGCAAAGTATCACGCTCCACAAGTGCGTTATAGACCTCGGCGTGTAGGCTACGTCCCATAGCCAGGATGACTGAAGACTGATGCGGATCCAATGCTCGGAGCTCACTGAAGCGTCGGCCAGCTCCGGTAAGCTCTTCAGGGAAGTCGAGCCGCTTAACAAAGTCATGTTGCGTGCGGCGAGCGCTTTGGCGCTCCGATACCCACCCCCCTTGCTCCCAGAAACGAGCTTCGTGAGCCCATCGGCGAGCCTGTACAGATAACGCGAGTTGTAACGACTGCCGCGCTCTTTCTTCGAATAGTCGCGCTCGCACACCCTCTATGGACCTCGATCGAAGGACTTCGTCATGATTCTGATGCTCCCACATGAACGAGATCTACACAGAGGAAGGATGGTGAGAGATAAACGAGGCGGCAGATGACTCAATGACGTACATGGCCAGCTGGGTTTTGCCCGCGTATAGAACAATGCAGGCCAGCTTCGCGTAGATGAGACTCGTAATGGCGCAGACCAATTATGTCGACGGTATTCTTGATGAACTCTCGACGCACACGATATCTCCCGTCGACAAGTGATACGAAGTCGGATGCCACCTCGCCAGCAAGAAAGTTCGAGTCGATGGCAGTGGCCGCTACGCGGCACACGGCTTCCCCGGCTACGAATGATAGACGGGCAAGGTCCTCGAGATACGAACACCCTTCCTGAGGACATCTCCATATGCGCGCATAAGGTGTATATGTTCGCGAAGGTCGTCCACAGAGGGCCGGGTAAAGGTCCTTGATGGCTTGCAAGATATAGGGAGCAGTCGTTGGGTGGCGATGATGCACTGGTAGGTGCGAGTCTTCGTTGATAAGTACAACGCGGTATACAGGAGCGGGCCCCTCAACGCCAGTATCGAACCGGCGCAGGTCCTCCGGCCACTTGAGCTCTGCGCTATCGATTTCCTGCTGAACCCTGAAGAAGGCCGGGACTTTCGCGATATGACGAAGGGCTACGTCGGTCTAAACCAAAGCGAGGTGAGTACTAGGAGTACCTACGAGCAACTTTACTCGCCATCACGGCCCAGCTCTCCATATCATCAGGTGCCATAGCTACAGGACGCCCGGAAGTTAGTACTGCACGTTCTCGCTCGCTTGAGTACCATACCAGTAGATCGGCTGTCTTCTACGTCGGAGAAAACATCATGAATCTCCATCATAAAGTGGCGATAATCTCGCGGAGTAGAGGGAAGGGTATCTCAGGACACGGAATGAGCACAAGCCCATGGTCCATACATCTGCCTTCTCTTAATAACTGTTCGGTGGACGCATACGAAGAAGTCAGGCTCTGGGGATCTCACTGATAGGGCTACAGGCTCGCGTCAGCTAAGGGTTCAGGTACACGCAGAGACACATACTATCCGGGGGTAAAACGCACCACCTCCGGTGTTGTAGATAGGTCGCGAACAAGCGTTTCATCGCTCAGTCTCCAAAAGACCTGTGGGGAAGCCGGGGAAACCCGAATGCGGATCTTACGGAGACAGATGGTATTCCAAAGGTTCATCACACAATGCATGTATCAGGTGGGCACTTCCCCAGGGCCACCAGGCAGCCACCGAAAAGGGAAAGGCTACCGGCGCATCTGACCCCGCAGGTGTGCTGCCTATATCTAGCCGTTGCGCGCGACCTTCCGCCGAGGCGTATGGCGTATCTCATGGGAGAGAACAGTATGAGCAAGCGAACGTAGTGATGGAGGAAAAACAACTCCGGCGCTCGGACGCCCGATGATCCTCATGGTGCAGGGTCGACGCGAACCGTCACAACCACGCGAAATCGTGACGTGGCGCAAGCGCCCTAGAACTGACTTTGCACCTGCTCGCTCCGTCGGTCATGGACTAAGCTCACAGCTTGTAATTCAATTGGCCTGGTAAATCTACTTCAATAGGCGGCATCTCGAACCTGAGGCGAAAAATGCCATCTCACGGCGTGCATCTTCCATCATACGTGGCTCGCCAGCACTCTACTACTTAACCCCTCGCCGCGAGCAATTACCTCCTTACCCTGAACATGGCGCCTCACGACAGCGACGTCAACTTTCTTCCTGTCGCAATTGCCACGCTTGAAACCATTCAGATGCGTCAGGGCAAGTCATGGGAGCCCATTCTTGATCTCTTGCGCGAGATGCGAGATGCCAACCTGCCGTCTCAGCCTCACCTCGACCTCGACCTCGACCTTCTCCCTCCGATTGACCATTATCTATCTGCCCACGACCATCACAACATAGTTCAGGACGCTCTCTGGACTATATCATCGGATCTGGTCAACGTGGCTGACGTATGTTCTTCTCAACCTCGCTTCTCGTAGCAGACGCTAATTGATAGTGTTCAGGAGGCACCTGTCCTGCTCCGCACGATGTCTTTGGTCTACGAGTTATACTCTAGTCGCACAATGGCAAACTTTCTCGTTAACCACATTCTTGCTCATCCAGTCGAGCGCGCCCAGGATTTTGCGGTATATATGCGGCCGATGAACCGAGTCGCTAACATCCTCTTTGGATGGCGCGGGACACACCGTTTCTACGCGCTGTACCCTTACATTCCTCAGTTTACGACGCGTCAGCTTACTGCAATCACACTGCATCGCCTGTGAGTTCTTCCCAATACTGATCATCGTGATCTCATCATTACGCAGACACAGCGGCCAGACAGAGAGCGAGTTCTTCCGTGCCTTTCGCCGTCGCCAGTTCACTGCGTGGCTTGGACTCCTCTACGAGATTATGAACCCTCGGCGGCCTCTCTCTATGAACATTCGGCCCATCGTACTCCTCACTGTTGCAGAGCGCATCGTTCCCCCTCTCGACGGACGTCGTATACAGACGGAGTGGCTCACTTCTTTGGTCGAGCGCAGAGCCATCTCCTCATCTACAGTCAACAACCTGTCGCCAGAGCAACTTTTCGCTCTTCACCGGGCACACGTCATATGGCGTCCGCTTAAGAGACGCTGCATGGAGTGTCAACACAAGATACCTGATGAGGCAACTCCTCGATCTTGCCGTAGATGTCGTCGGGCTGTGTACTGCAGCGCGACCTGTCAATCCGTGTACGTCGTCCCCTTGCTTCATGCACACCTGTATTGACTCTCGCTGAAGACATTGGGATGCTTCTCATCGCGACATGTGCCAGGTTTGGTGTCGTATCGAAGCGCGAGCGAAGGAGTCGGCCATGCGAGAACGAATCGCAGCCCTTCCCGTTGACATAACTACGATGGTCGAGGACTAGTGCGCTAATGTGGCCGATTATCTTGCTCGAGAACAAACAATTCAATGTTGACTTCTGTGAGGACTAAACTTGGACAGATCCGGCTTTGACGGTATGGGTATGTGACGATGTCGGCATTAGCAATATATCGGTAGCAAGACTCTGTTCCTCTTGAGCATCTAAATAGATACCATGGCACTCACTCACCCCCTCCGCTCTCTATTGTAGCTGCAGCAGGGTGTATGCTGTCAAAGATATAGTGCAAGTCGGAATGTACCTATGCACGGGATACGTATCGCTATGGCCTTTGCTCACAGGGCTTCCTCCCCACAGCCTTCTTACCAGCTTGAAGGGTTAGAGAGACTACCCCGGTTGATAAACACTTCCTCTTTACTAGAGACATGCCAGACAGCTTGGCGCCTTGATTGGACGTACACTATCGGTACTTACAATACGACGAGATACCGAGGTTTCGCATATAACATATCGTGTCATGGTATTGGCATCGACTCTTCAGACCTAGGCGCAAATTATCCCGTTCGTCGAGTTCACCGCATCCGGGAACGGGATGGGTCCCAAACTCGTGTTACGATAGCGTCCAAGTGAACCTTCATTCCCACTACGCGGGGCTTGCCTTATCCCGTCCCCAGCCCTGCCATGATACAATCAACGAATGATTGCAGCGCTCGGTATCGAATGATCACACACCTGTACGGCGCTCCCAGCATGCACTTCCGCGGTCAGTACGCCGCACAGCGCGAATCTCATCTCCGTATCTGAGCTCAACCCGATCGTAAAAGTAGTAAGAAGACGCATAGGCCAAGAGAGCCGCAGTCGAAGGAGCTCATTTCAGAGGCCCGGTCGTGAACGTGCCTCCGGGCACAACAGGCTCGACTACCGCTGACGCTCTGTGCCAGTAGTGAAGGCGTCTACGTCAGGCTGCGGCGCTTGTGATGCTCCTTCACATACCTGTTCCTCAATAAAGCGATCCGCTTCTCTTCGTGCAGTTTCTGTTGCACAGAACAGAAATCTCTGGCACTCTGGGCGCTCTCGGTCGGTTCTCCAGCCCTGAGGGGCTCGTAGACTATGGCGCTTCGGAATCAGATGCGCTCGACCCAACATCGCCCCATGCGAAACTCACCGGCGCCCCTGTATGCAGAGACCCTTCAAAGCCGTTAAAAGCCCTGGCATGCTACGCCTAGGCCTGAATTGGCATCCGCGAGATGCACAAATGATAGCGGTCAATAGGTAACTTGAAATCGGCGCGGGTCCTAGGCTCCGCAACGGCTTCCGAGCCGGTCTCCACGCTTCTTATGGTACGTAGATCAAACGTAGATACGTTGCACGCACGTAGGCGTACAGCTTAATCGGTCCCATGATTATGGCAGTCATTGTAGTCGATGGTCAAGGTATGCCTGTGGGAAAAGATGGAGCTTGCGATGCGATGCGCGTGAACGGGCGCCTCCCGCGCGAATTCGGATGGGTAATTCCCGCATGCATGCGCGTAAATTGCTTTAGTTGATCACGACAAGCTCGACACCTTTTTTCGTAGTTGTGGACCAATCGCATTGCGATTCCATTCATGTTCTATATGCCTCTGCCATGCGCTTGCGCGATCCTGCTTTGTGGCGTGCTTTGGGGCCCCTGCGCACCTTTCCGACGGGGCTGCAACTTGGCATCTTCAAACCTCTGTCGGCGTCGGCGTCGGCGTCTAATGCTCTATTGCTTCTCTCATATCAACTTTGCTTCTTCTGCAACCCCTCCGTCTATCATACGATTCAAGCTTCTCGAACACTTTGTCCAGGCTTGTCTTGCTAGTTCGTCATTCAAACGCCGCAGAGTGCGCGCCACCTTTTCGTCTGCGTACAGCAAACCACCGCTCTTGCTCTTCCTCTGCATCCAGTTCGCGTCGAACTTCTTTTCCTCGCTCAATGAGAATATGCAGCACCAGTGTCATGTTCCCGGGGAGATGGCTCTAGTCATGGACGGCAGTTTTCGGGGACTATCGGCAGTGGACCGCACAGACTCGCGCGTTTTCGGTCGAGAGCCTGGCACCCGCCTCCGTGATTCAAACCATAAGATTGAGCTCTGTTGGGTGGTGCTTTGCTTCCGGCGCCCATATCTAGGCGAACACTATGTATGTCCGCTATTCGTTATACCGCGATACCGAGGTTTACTGGCCACGGTTTAGCATACGCTATGATAGCTACAGATACTCCTTGCGGTCGACAGGATGACAACGGACGAATAGAGGAGGCTCGTGATCGTCTGGCGCCTGAGGAACGCCAGGATCGTGAGGCCATCAAAGCCCGTCTCCGCAAACGCGTCGCATACCAGCAGGTGAGACGGTGTTCCGCGAGCTATTCCGTCACCTTCACCGTGCGGCTTGCTCATTACCAGATACTCAGATGGCTCGTGAGCTACGAGCTAAGCTTCAGTATGCGGCGTACAAGATTGAACATAACATTTCCCATCTCACATTCGAAGAACTCGACGCTGCGACGCAAAAGAATTTGACCGTGGCGCCCGACCATACTTCACACGTTCGAGCGCCTCTCGTCATTGGTACATCTCCAACGGCCACCAACACGCGATGCCGCCGTTCAGCAGTACCGATCTCACTCTCCGTAAGGGCTTCGACACTCAGCCTGTATGGACTTCCCGTGCCGGACCGCGCGTGCAACGCATATGACAGCTTCTATGCGTCAGTGCTTGGTCCCTCGCGTGTGAGCTCCAAGCGGACCATGTATACCAATGCCCAGTGCATGTCACTCTCGTCTAGGTCTTCCTCCTGCGGTCCATTGCGGACACGCAAGAAGCAGCGAGCGAATGATAGATCCCTCATAGGTCCGTCTGGACTGATATGTTTTACTTATGATGCACCACGCTGAGAGCAGACCCTCTATAGATCCGCCTGCGCATGCTCCGCTTGTGAAGGCTCGCAGCGTATGGTCTCATCATGAGACCGTAGGGCTTGATCGCTCACTTCTTGCATCTTCACACCCTGCGTGTCCATGGGCTATGACT
Organism: Peniophora sp. CBMAI 1063; assembly: GCA_900536885.1. Taxonomy (NCBI): domain Eukaryota; kingdom Fungi; phylum Basidiomycota; class Agaricomycetes; order Russulales; family Peniophoraceae; genus Peniophora; species Peniophora sp. CBMAI 1063. Next base: position 51,166 of record UWZB01000140.1, read on the forward strand.
GCGAGGGCCACCGCGGGGATGGGGAACCTTCCCCCTCACGCACGCAAATTTGCCCAGAAGGCAGCTGTAATGGAGCAGCAATTCTCCCGTGATATTAACATGCGCCGCGACGTCGTACACAGTGCGTATTGTACATCCATCGCTGGGCTAAGGTACCCTCTGACGTTTATCTTGATCGTGACAGAACGTACGTGTGGCGGAATCGTGGCAGGCAGCTTCCGTTCTGCGGCAAAGTTGTGCCTCTGATGGACCGGGATGCATGGAAAGTAGCGTACATTGTCGCGATCGGATCTTCGACCAGCGTGACGCCAATGAAATCCTGCTGGTTGACTCATCGTAGAGAAAATAACTCGGGATGCATAACTAGCTTGTGCCCTCAACGGGGGAAACAAAATGTTTCAGGTCGGTCACGGGCAGAGTCGAACCCGCGTTAACGAGTTGGGAAAAGGACCGTTAGGCTAGAAAGCCCCAAACATGATGGTCAATTATAGATTGATAATGTGTAGCGTGTGTCCTGTACCTCCACATTTCGACGTACCAATTGCAGTATGCTAATCACATGGAGGGTCTGCTGCTCCAACCGACGCACAAAACGTACGGGCGTCGTCCTATACGTTAACATTGTTAGCCAAACTGCCCATCCCAGCGCGACGGTGTGTACAATCAGAAGTAGGAGTATAGATGCGGGAGTCAGTCAATGCACGCTGGGATGGGGTTCGTTTGACAGGTTGAGAGGAGGGAGGAGAAGGGGGAGCTGTGTCAGAATGGTCTATAAAAGGGGGACATGGCATATAAGACAATATCAGAGTCCGGAGGCGATATAGGTTTATTTTCTTGTTGAGAAGGACGTGCGCGCGGAAGAAGACTCAGTGAAGTCGGGGCGAGAACAGTCGGTCCGAAGGATAGTAGCAAGCGTAGCTAGAGACATTGTATGATCCAGGAAGCGTCACACATCGGGGAACGTTATGAGCGCCTGATAAGCTCGTCGTAGTCCATGGACCCAAAAGAAGGACTCGTCGCGTGTAGACTCATCGTCTCGGGCCCTACGGCATTCTACATAGCGGGTGGCCCAAATGACCGCCTGCGCTCTGCAGGGCCGGCTGGCCTCCGCTTGTCACTCAGAGCCGCCGAGAGCGAGGCCGGACCAATGAGCGGTTTAGAATCATCCCTGCCGGAGTCAGACGACTCCGTGTCTGTGCTGAAACTTGAGGTGCTCGACAAAGCGCAGCTATGTATCTGCAACGGCCGCTTTGCGAGAAGATGGTGGTGTCGGCAGCCCTCACATTCCTCGCCGGCCTCCGCGGCAGCCGACGCCTTCAGATCGACGATCGTGCTGAGATCAAGCAACCGGTCTGCTACGATCTTATCGAACTCCGCAGGGCCGAGTCCCGCAAAATCGGTGACCGATGGCATGTGCGTCTTGAAGCGCGTCTTCTCCATGAGGTCGCGCAGGCAATCCGAGGGAGCATGCTCCTTGACAGGACCCTTGAGACCGAATAAGCGGCACCAATCCCACATGCCTGGGGCGCCTTTGGGAGTATAAGCTTCGTCGGGCTTCTGCCAAGCGCCCGGACCCCAGCCACAGTCGTTCACGACCATCAAGAGCGATAACGCGTTGCGGGAGCCCAACTCAAGGCGGGGATCAATCGCTACGTCCTTGAACAGATCGTCCAGGTTCTCGTGGTCGTCCGAGGACACCTTGCACATGCTAAGGCTATGGACGAGGTTCAAACTCGTGAGCAGAGATCGGATGTTGTTCCTGGCCTTGAAGCCCGGATGCTCTGGCCGATACGGGTATCCTTGTATGTTACCCAGGGAGAAGATGAGCGTCCAACGCAGGCTGGCAACCGCAGCATGTAGGGTGCTATCTCGTTGGCGCAGAGCTTGAACGCACTGTTGGCCGACCTGCTGGGCAAAGGCAGGGAACGTCTCGAGGATGGGCGCCATGTGTCTCCACCGTGCGTCCTGGTTACTGCGCGCCTGTGTAAGCAGGTCCGCGGGGTTATCGGCCGATAGCAACATCTGCAAGAGCCGAATAGATCCCTCAGCGGCGAGGGTTGTTTCGACGTGTTGGAAAGCGACGGCGAGCTTTGCCATAGCCGATCTGTTGTTACGGAGGTTGACGAAGAACTCCGGCACACCGTCTTGATCCATGCTGAGTACGCAGCGGGCGAAGTATCGGGCAGCATCGGGAGATTTGACCAAATGGGCTCTTGTCCGCGTTGATAGGTATGCGAGCGCTCTCCCGGCGACCAGCGTCTCATCGGCAGGGAGCTCAAAGGCGCGATCGACTATCTGATCGAGCTCCTCGCTGGATTTTCTACGAAGAATACCTCCCAAAAGAGGGCGTAGAATTCGTGCGGATGAAATGGGTGTCTTCAAGTATGCGAGGATCTGCCGTGGGTCGAGGTCCCGAATGGAGACGCGTTTGTTCGCCATCCAACTTTGCACCGCCGCGCGGGCATTGACGACGTACAAGATGATGCAGGCCGTGAGTGTGATGGACCCGTAGACAATTGCAGACAAAAGACAGCTGAGCGGCGTATGATAGGGACACTTGGGGTCGAAGAGCGGAAGGGCGCTGGCAACGATATAGAGCAGTGCGGCCGTGGCGGAGAGTGTGGCGACGGCGATGGCAGGTGTGGAATGGACAGGCGATAGGTGAATTGATAGGCCAACAAGGAAGAAGATGACAGCTAGATGGACAAGACCGATGGTCAAGGTTGCGAGCTGATCGACGCCGTAGCGTTCAAAGGCCGTATACGCATGGAGACGCTTCATCGCGTATCGTTCGATAGTTTCAGCGGCGGGACGCGCTTCATTCCTCATAGAGTTCCCCAACCAATCCTGCACCATCATTGCCAGGAGAGCAGACAGAACAGACGTGACTAGGCTAAGAGACCAGAGTGTATTGACGGTTATTGCTGTGCCCGGGGGGTGAAAGGGCTGGAGATTGACCACCGGGATCAGCGTCGAATTTGACGCCAGCGCAACCTGCGCCAGGAGCGCGTTTGTTTGGACTAGCACGTCCGTAGTGTGTGTGCGAGGATCGGGGTACAGGCCTTTATAGCCATCTACAAGGAAGATCGCAACTGTGGCGGATAGCAGGCCGGACTGTTGCGCGTCGTCAGTTGCTGGAACCCCAGAGGGAATGGATGGGCGCGTACAAAGATCACGGCTCTGTTCATATTGGACTCGCAAGCGCGAACGAGTCCACCCCTCTCCCTGCTCATCGCCCTTAGAAATACCATCCAGATGTTAATCCCCTTCACCAACCGCAGGGTCGTGCCGCACAATCGACGTCTCCTCCAAGGTCACCATCAGTCGTGAGTTGAGCCCACCGGTAGTGTCTTTTGCTTCGCTGAAACGCAGGATATGGCAGAGTGGAGATGCAGCGTTAGAAAGACCAGTTATTCGTACCAGAAACCATGCTGCACGACCGCCGTGGAAGGAGAGAGGAAGAGGTGAGAGGCTGTCTCACTTGGTTACCTCCGCACCCATCGCGATCACGCGACTTCCGCGGACGCCGCGGCTATGAGAGAGGCGCGCATGCTTGCGCGTTTTTCGAGATTTCGACAGCCGTATATACAGAGAGTACGCAAGAGACGAAAGCTATACACAATCATGTGGAGAGATGAATGGTCAAGATGTGAGCGTGATTGAAGATGTGCGAAACGCGAGAGCATGGAGGCTTGTGATGTGGAATGGGATTTGTATGGTGTGAGCGAGTGCGAGCGACGGAGCGGTGATGTAGACTAGGATACAATCAAGAAAACAGATATCAAGAGCGGGAAAGCGGACAAAGCAAGATATACGTACGGATCACTGCTAGCGACGGCATAGAACGAACATGACGATCGCGTTCAAGATCATGACCAGCCAGTGAATGAAGTCGCCAAACGGCCCTCTCTCTTCCTGCGCGGCGGCGGCACCGACATCGTTCTCAACGGGTTCAGCGAGGGCGTTCGGTCCCGCAGCTTCACCAGCGTTCTGCGCCTGCAGCAGGTGTCCGCCAGGACCGGGCGCGATGGGGCCGGGCGCACCGTTGAGCGGGGCTACGTTGAGCGGGACTGCGTTGTTCGTGCCCGGAGCCTGGGCAATATGAAGCGGCGGGGGTGGATGCGTTGGCGCGCGAGGTATAGCGTCTCCACGGAGAATGGCGAATCGACTCACAGCGCCCGCAGTGCCCGTATACAGCGCTATGGCGAGGATCAGTAGGTGGAAAGTCGCGGAAGAAGCGACACGACGCACAGCGGACGGTTTCATCGGCATTGTCAAATAGCTCGGCGGGTACGTGCTCATTGACCATCTTCTGCGCGTATTGTTGGGCGGATGTGGCTGTAGAAAGCCGACGAACGACGAATACGAGTGATGAGCGGCGGCGGGTGAGCGTCGAGCGGGTGGGCAACGAACGTCGAGCGACAAGCAGTCGACGAGCGAGAGATAGCCGCTGGTAAGTCGGAAAAGACAGTGAGTTGCCGTGCAAAGTATTCGAAGTTGAAGCCGCGGCGCTAGGACCAGACGGACAGAGGTTTCAGTCGCAGAGTGCGAGAGCGCGATGGTGGGAGAAGGAGAAGTGCGGTCCACGGTCTGCGACCGGCAGCCCTCGCCTCGCGTCGTCTCGTACGCCATCAGGACGTTCCCCATCGAAGATACGAAAAGTTGACCTCTTTCGAGGTCAACCGTAGGGATGCTTGAAGCCGGAGTCTGCATGCTCAGCGAGGAATAAGGATCCGTACATGATGGACAGTGGCCGGGCATTGTTGCTCGACGCAACCCGCGCGAGGTTGACAGGCGCAGCAGTCGTAGACGCAGAGAGCCCACGGGGTCCACTCAG
>UWZB01000141.1:0-24227 GCA_900536885.1 Peniophora sp. CBMAI 1063
TCACATCCTAGCGCACTGCCTAACGCAGACGCCTAACGCGAGGTCGAACAGGGCCTAAGCATTGGGGCACGAACAGGATGTGAGGCGACAAAAGCAGCGAGTCTATTTCGATGTATGTATGTTTGTATGATGTGCGTTATGGAGGTGGAGATGGGGATTCATGGTACATGCAGTGGGGTAGATGACGGGGTGATGAAGGGATGGAGCAATGGATAGGAAGAAGCAGGGGGATGTAGAAGGATTATCGGCTTATGAACATGAAGCAGAGCTGAAGACGGAAGAATCAAAAGGAAGAGTATGTAATGTAGATCCATGCAGGTATACCGCACCGATGAGCCAGCCAGAGGCGCGCGCGATGACAGGACAGGTCCGTGAGTTGACTCGGGGAAAGGGGGTCCAAAAAGACGTTTGAAGATACTCTAAACACCGGCCACGACAACAACACCAAAAATACGTTGAAAGAACCGAACAACAACAGCAACAACACTAGACCTCATCGTGTCTACATCATAACAGCCGTCTTGCCCGAATTGAACGAGCTATCTTGCTCGTCGTGTAGCTGCACACCAGGCGCGCGACGCATGTGCTCGGAGCCCTGGAACTGCGCGTACGCAGATCCCGAGCTTGGTACACGGCGCAACCCAGATGGCGCGGAGAGGTGCGAAGGCGAGCCTGGTGGGCTCTGACCTCCACCGCGATGAGGCATCGGCATAGGACCGTTGGAGGGCAGGAGGACGGGTTGAACGGGGTTTTGGTAGCTGATCTCGAGCTCTTCGAGAACTTGCTTGAGGTACTTCATGAACTGGTGACGACGCGCCCAGCGGGCACCCCAGTCCTGCCAATTCTTGCGATCTATAATACTCATGTAAGCCGATGATCGAATAAAGGGAATGGAGACGACATACGCTCGACACCAATGACCAAGTGGATGACGTTCTGGTTTTGAATCGTATCGATGTTCATGTTCGTATTGGACCACTCGCGCGAGTTCTCCTGGATGTAGTTCGACAGACTCTGGCGGAGCTTCTCGATGACCTCGAGCGGCGTGTCGTAGCTGATCTGGATCTCGGTCGTCTCCCACATCGAGTTGCTACGGCGGAGGTTGTGTACGAGTTTAGAGGAGGAAAGAAGCGAGTTAGGCGCGACGATCTCTTGGCCGTCGACTCGGCGGAATGTCGTGGAGAAGAGACCGAACTCCTTGACGAACATCGGCTGTGCGGGAGTCGTGAGCGATGTGTGCATGTCATGTGGCAGGGAAGGACGTACGTTGTCATCAATCAATACGAGATCTCCGACATCATAAACATGCGTCGAGAAGATGAAGATGAGCTGCGAATGATATCAGTGAGCATGTGAAATCTGCAGGGCCACAGATTGCGACATACCGATTCGAAGAGCTTCTGCGCCGAGTTGCCGAACACGAATGAGAAACCGAGGATGATGGTGGCGACGGGCAGGAGCGATGCGAGCGTGTTGCTCGGGTTGAGAACGAGCAGCCAGATGAAGATGATGATGCAGAGCGCGCAGAAGAGCATGGTGTAGTCGAGCTTGGCAACGATGCTTCCGACGTCCTTGAGCGATGCGTTGAGCACTTTGCGCTCGCGGTAGATACGCTGGACAGCCTCGCGCATCTCGCGCTTGCTAATATCGCCGTTCCCGTCCTTGTCGAAGAGAGCGAATGCGGCGTGTGCCTCGGCCGTCGTGTGGAAGTAAGGGTAGAAGTCCTCGACGATCAAGTGCGAGCGAGGCGGGTAGACGTCGCTGAGCGCATCGAAGAGCTTCTGCGCGAGCTTACGAGCCGAAACGAGATCACCGAGTTCCTGCTGCCTGTTCCAGCGCGAGTCCTTGAGCGCGACCTGACCGATGGCGTCCCCGATCTGATCCACAACGACGGCGGCGATCGCCTTCTTGCGCTTCGCCTTGCTGACCCTTCCGCCCTTCTTCCCGGCTTCCGGTTTCTCGCCGACGGGAGAGGGCGAGTTGGAGCCGCTGGCCTCTGCGTTGCGGTTGGCGCCGAAGAACGCGGAGCCGCCGAAGGAGCTCGTCTTTGTCGTGTGACCTTTCTTGCTGTAGGGGTTCTTCTTCGGACGCGCGGGTTCGGCGTTGGAGAGACGATCGAGCGCCTTCAAGCCTAGCCTGTTCTCCGCGAGACGCTCAGATAGGGCACGCTCGTGGAAGTTGATGGCCACGAAATGAAGCGCGACTTTCTCAGCAAAGATGATAATTCCGGCGGCGAAGAAGGCCTGGCACGGGGGTGAGACTCATGACGTTGGGATTATTGAGGGAGCCACGTACCGTCATAACGCGGTTGAGTTCGGGCCAGTAGTTTCCGGGAGGATGCAGGATCGAACGGATGATACCAAGGGAGATCCATGCCCAGGAAATGTCGAGGACGAGCTTGAGCCACGGTCCGACCGCCGCGAGGAGCTGGGAGGAATGTCAGCCCAGTCCCCCAGCGTGTGAATAGAAAGTAAAGCTTACCTCGACCTGCGTTCGTAAACGCTCGATAGACATGCCAGACAGACTCAGAATGCCGATGAACAGACGCGGGACGAGATCAACGAGCAGGAAAGTGACACAGCTGGTGACCCAGATAGCCGTAGCCCAGATTGACCAGGCGCGAACATGGCCAAACGCCGAGTTATTCCTGAAGCGGAAGTGGACGATGAGGAAGGGTGCGATGCAGAGCCCGCCGCCGAGGATGCCGACGATGAAGGTCCGGACGGGCCGGCTGAGCTTCATGAAGAGCAGGTAGAGGCGCCGCCCGCGCTTAGCTTTGGCGCCCGCGCGCGGGTGGTGCCCGCTCTTCGTCTCCTCGTCCTCGGCGTCCCAGTCAAACTCGTCGTCCGTGTCCGTAGCTGTGTCGGATAGACTGTCGACGTCGCCACTACCTGGCGTCAGCCGGCTATCGGTCCGCACCACGTTTTCCCGCGAGGAGCTGGCGGCAAAGTCGTGCCGCTTGAGCTCGGACAGCTGCAGGTCATCGCGAGCGGGTGCAGCGGTGGGTGACCCTCTGCCAGCCATTAGTTCGTCGGTAGATAGTGGAGGTAACGGGTCAAGGAAGCCCTGGCTGCGTGGGTGCGTCCGCGCGCGCGATTTTTCCTTCCGGACCAGGGCCTTGTCAAAGTGGACCGGGGTCGTCGCCAAGAACACAAGGGCAGAATAATCCGGGGTTTCGCGCGCGTCATCCTCCCATCTTTACGGCGTTCAATTAAGCTCATCCCCCGAAGTCTAATCGCAAGTTATAAACATATCTATCTATCTAAGTATCCTCGTTACGCTAGTCCCGCCTCCGCCGCCAGCGACCTGAAAGCACTCTCCGGACGGGCCAGCAGCGTCTGCGGCTCGTCGAACTCCAGAACCTGCACGAAACGGTCAAAGCATGATGAGATCCCTGTGTTCGTTGCTGCGAGCAAAAGAACGGCCTCGAACGCACCTTGCCTTCGGAGAGCACGAGGACCCGATCTGAATCGATGATCGTGTTCAAGCGGTGCCTGAACGCACATCAACATCAACAACCGCCCATAGAAAGAAGCACGAGTGGCACGCTGGCTTACGCGATAGTCAGAAGTGTAACGCCCGCGAATTGCGGGCCTCGAATGATATCCTGGATGGCACGGTCTGTCTGTAAGTCTACAGCAGACGTAGCTATACATAGACGAATGTGAGTGGGGCTCGGGCACAGGCGGACTGAAAGCTGCGCACCCTCGTCGAGCACCAAGATCTTTGTTTTGCGCAGTAAAGCACGGGCGAAGCACACAAGCTGCCGTTGACCCGCGCTCAAACTGGAGCCACCCTCTTGCACGCGCGCATCGAGAGCGCCAGGGAGTCCCTCGACGAACTCCTTCAAGTGCGCCTGCTCGAGCGCGACCCAGATGTCCGCGTCGCTGTGCTCGCCTACGGGGTCGATGTTCTCCCGCACGGTTCCTTCGAACAAGTCCGGCGACTGCGGAACAATGGAGATAGCGGAGCGCACTGAGGGATGATTAGCTTACACGGGTTCGGCTAGAGGCTTTGGTACATACAGTCATGTAACCCGATTGTAGTGATGTCTACACCGTCAATGTAGATCGTGCCCGCGGCGGGCTCTAAGACCCGGAATAGTGCGAGGAGCAACTACGAAGATTATGAGCCTCCCCGTCCAATCAGGTCGATTGAATACATACCGAAGACTTGCCCGCACCCGTCCTACCGCAAATACCGATCTTCTCAGCTGGTCTCTGCAAGTGATGGTCAGCTTGATTCGGCCACGGAGTGGGGACTACACATACAAACTTCAGCGAGATATCCTTGAGGACAAGGTCAAGCTCAGGCCTGTATCGCAGCGAATAGTTCCTGCGCAAAGACGCATCAGCCGTCGAGGGTCTCATAGGAACACGAGAGCATAATCTTACTTGAACTCCACAACACCCTCAGAAGGCCACTCTTCCGCCGGCTTCGTCTCCGGAACCTCATACGGCGCCTCAGGATCCAGCTCGATATACTGCAACATCCTCTCCACGCTGACAATGTTCTGCTCGACCTCGCTCGCAGCACGGACAAGCCAGTTCAGCGAGCTCGTAGTATTGAGCGCGTAGCTGATGACGAGACCGACCAACCCCGCGTCGACAGTGCTCGTGATGAGACTAACCATCGCCAAAGAACTCGCAAGGAGGATGATGGATGCGCCGACGAACTCGAGACGGAGAGCGAGCCAGCGGTTCACGCTGGTGCTAGGCAGATAGCACACTTGATTCCTGTCGATCCTGCGTGCGTTGATGCCCTCGAAGACGTTCTGCATCCCAAAGGCGCGGATTGTGCTTAAGCCGTTGAGTGATTCAGAGAACCAGCTGAAGAGCGGCGAGCGCGAGACGGCGTTCAGCCGTTGGAGCTCGCGAGAGGTGGCGAGGTAGTAGGTTGTGACTTTGCTGTAGAACCAAGCGAGAGGTGGGATGGCGACCAGGAAGAGCGGGAAGGAGGCCGTGATGACCACTACGATACCGGAGACGGTTGCGATGGTGCGGAAGAGCATTGAGATGACGCGTGCTAGGGCTTGGTCGACGACGTAAGTGTCGCGCGAGAATAGGTTCATGATACTGGTGGGAGTCACGTCAGCCCATATTCATGCAAGATAGATAGTACAGGACGTACCGTCCGGTCGGTGTGATCTCAAAGAAAGTGAGAGGTGCACGCATAACAGCGTTCAACATCGAATCGTGTAAGTTCTTCGAGCTCCTCAACGAGCAAAGCACCCAAATAAGCACAGCGCTCGCTCCGCTCAAGATCGCAGAGCTCAAGCTAAGGACGCCGTACACCCAAAGGTACCCAAGCGCATCCTTGTTGTTTCCAGCTGATCGATTCCCCTCGCCCCATGTCTTCAATGCAACGTTCGCCAACACCGAGCACACCTGCTGCAGCAACATCGACACGACGAACATCGCGAAGCCGTACTTCGATGCAGCCTGGATGTACCGCCAGTACACGCGCTTCGACACGCGGCCCTGTTGCGAGACTTCCTGGCTCAGACCCTGCGAGGCGGACGAGGACTGCGAGGGCGCGGGTAACGCGGCGACTTTTGCCCGCGCGAAGGATCCGCGACGTTGCAGTTTCTCGGCCAGCTTCTCTTCGTCGAGCTTCTCCTCCGCTATTGTTTCCTCCGAGGGGGGCGTTACGGACTCCGTAGGCGTTGGTACGGCGGTTGCACCGGCAGAGGAAGAACTTCCGGCTTGGCCATGGCCGTGTCTGTACGTGTGCGATCAGCGGACGCGTCCATGTGCGTGCATACAACGATATGCTGTTAAGCGAGAGAATAGACGTACAAGAGCTTGAAGAGTTCGCCTTCGGGGTTGGCGGCGAGTTTGGTGTATGGGCCTTGTTCGACGATGATCCCGCGTCGGAGGTAGACGACCTGGTCAAAGTGCTGCGCGAATGCAACGCTGTTGGTGATGAGGATGCGTGCTTTGGACGCAAGTATACCGCGTGGGCCGATGACCTGGTCTGCGTAGCGCTGTGTCAAAACCAGTACTGCAACTGCACACATGTCCGAAGAGCTCACTGAATACATGGCGGGCAACGTGGGAGTCGACGGCCGCCAGCACGTCGTCGAGAAGTGTTCTGCAGGGCCAGTCAGACTCGAGCGTATCGGAATAATCAAATGAGAAGGCGTACAAGTCCGCACGAGCGTACACCGCCCGCGCAAGCGAGAGTCGCGCACGCTGCCCGCCACTCATTGTGATGCCCTTTTCGCCGACCTCCGTCTGATCTCCCTGCGGCATGAGCGCCAAGTCCGGCCTTAGAGCGCACGCTGCGTACAACTCATCAACATTCGCTTCAATGCTTCGGAGGTGTAGGATTCGATCATACCATCCAGAACGAGGTTATAGAACGTCTCATCGTACTCATGCGAGAATAAGATGTTATCCCGCACTGTTGCGCTCATAATCCATGGGTTCTGCCCTGCATATGCGATCGTTCCTCCAACGTACACGGTGCCCTCCCGGCGGTACATATCGCCGATGATGGCGCTCGCTAACGAGGTCTTGCCCGCGCCGACACGTCCGAACACGCCCATAAGCTCGCCTTTGCGCAGGGAAAGCGAGATGCCCTCGAGCGTCGGCGTCGGAGCATCGGATGACCACGCGAATTCGCCGTCTTCGATGGAGAGTACTGTGGCCCCGTCTTCGACGATGGACGGGACTTCGACCTGCCGCGCATCGGGTTGAAGCTCGGAGGAGTTGAAGAACTTGGTGAGGCGTTTGGCAGAGACCCAGGCTTCGACGAGGTTGGTCACAACGTTTGCGAACTATGGATGGATGTCAGACGTGAACAAGCCCCGAAAGATTCGTGGACCAACTGACCATAGCAAGTGGGAACTGCAGCAGCATGAACAGCGACAGGGCCGGGAAGATGACGTCGCTCGTAAGCGGGTACGGGTACACCGCTGCAGCAGTGGCGAAACTGGCAAACCCGACGAGGATGGGAATCGTGATCCACAGCGTGCTGTTCAAGCTGTTGAAAATAGCAATCTTCCGCAAAAGCTTCAACTCCTTCTCGTTCCGCACATGCAGGATCTTGCGCAAGAAAGCATGCTCCCAGGCGTAAAGCTTGATACTCCGTACATTGGAGAGCAACTCGCTCATGAGCCGTGTACGCTCATCGCGGTTCTTCATTTGCTGCTCTTGCATCTTCTTCAGGAACCGAGCAACGAAAGTGTTCAGCGGGATTGAAAGAAGCATGATGGCGACGCCGACGAAGGCGGACCAGCCGAGCAGGTTGTAGAGTGATATGAAGGCGAGCGTGATTTGCCAAGGACCCGAGATGGCGATGAGACCGTAGGTGCAGACATCCTGAAGGCGAGTGGCGTCGACAGACATCAGGTTGACGATGTCGCCAGTACTTTGGCTACGGCTATCGTTCGAGAGTAGAAGCGCTTTCCTGTAGATGGCGGAGACAAGACCGGCGCGAACGCGCATGCCTGTCTCGTAACAGCGTTGGAAGTACTATATTGCTATTTAAGTACGATGCGTCACATCGAAAGAGGGAGAGCGAACCTGGTGCTGCATGATAGACTGGGTGATAGCCGCGATAAACATGAGGATCACAATAGCGAAGCCTTCAGTGATTGTAGGACTGCTTGGTGTGCCATGGTATGCCTGATACGATGCGATATAGGCGAGGAAGAGTCGTAGGAGTTGCGGTTGCATGAAGGCAAGTACGTCGTGTATGACCTTGATGATAGCTGCTCCGCCATAGGGTCCACCGTACGCACGGAAGAGTGAAATGATCACCCCGCTATACAGGGATCAGTACAGTGGTAAGAATGCATTTCAGAGGCGGGCATACTGTCTCTTGAGCTGCTGCTCTAACCTATCTCCAAGTCTCTCGGCTTCGTCATGCTCTAGTAGAGCGGGCAAGTCCGCCTCTGTGACCGGGCGCTTGGCACCGAGACGCATGAGAGGAGAGAGCCAGCCAAAGAACCATATGTCGAAGATGCTGGCGGTGACGATGGGATTCTCTTTGTAGAGCTCTGCGAAGGCCTGGTCACCGCGTTCGGGCTCTTCGGCGTACTCCGGACCGAACTGTTCCAAGACCCACGCAATAAGACCACAGCCGGCCGTAGCCCAGCGGAGAGCGAGAGTGATGGGTGGATGCGGTAGTCCGACGTCTATGGCGGTGCGAGTGTAGATGATATTATAGGCGTAATAAGCCGGCCAGAAGAGCAGTATAGTTGTAGATGGTCGCCGAGCATGGGAGTGGTTTAGGCGCGCAACGATAGGGAGTATAGCGAGAGCGATAGGCTCGAGTATAGTTGTCTGTGTGACGGCGACGGTCTTGTCTAGAGCGTGGGCGATGACTGCTCCGGAGATAGCGCAGGCGATTGCGAGCACGAGGACGAGCTATGATAGATAATATGAACATCACGCAAGAGCACACCATCCGCGGTGACAGTATATATAAGTACGCACCTCCTTAGTTCGTTGGATCCACCTGTTCTTTCTGCTTTTGCGTTCTTTCGCGGGCTCCTTGCGGAGGAGGCCGACTTGTATACAGCCAGCTGCGAGGAGGATGACGAGAAGCGTGGGGAGGACTACGCCCTGCTCGAAGCACGGCGTCAGGTCGAACTTGCGGAGGTGCGAGACTGGGCCCCAGCCTTCCGGGCTGTGGCACGAGCCGTCGGTGTCGTATCTGCCGAGTACCATGGCAGGATGCTCGGTGTCACTTCTAAGAGGCGCAACCACTGCCTTATACTGTGATGAGTGATCCACTCACGCCCTCCGCGTCTCCTTTCTCGAGCTCGCGGGTGCGGGTGACAAATGTTCGAAACCGGTTCGGTCTGCGCGAGCTGTTGCGTGACATCACGCGCGTCGCGTATATTCTGATTTCTCCGTGGCAGGTCGGCACGACGCGTCGAGGACGCCGCGGACGACCCACCGCGTTCGGGAAACTGACCGACAATGAGCTTGCTACGGTGTTCACGGCTGAGAGGTCAGTCTGACCGTCGACGGAGATACGTAGGCGAGAGTCATATTCCATTGGTATGTATGAAGCAAGCGACAGTTCCGTCAATTCCCATACTAATACAGGCCAGAGTTCATGTATACATCAACTCCTCAATCATCGTCATCATGTCCTGCCAGAGCAATCATGCCCAGCTGCATGCTATCCATCTTCGGCACGATATTCTCCCTGATATACCGCGCCGCGTCCTTCAACAGATCCGTACACTCGCCACGGTCTACCGGTCCACTCCTGCGCCCGTCAAGCTCAATTAAGCGATACTCCCCTGCGGGCGCCTGTGTTGCGCGTTCCACGACAGTCGGGGCCTTCACAAAGCAGGTGAAGTGCAAGTCGACCTTCTCGTCTGCGGATGGCGCGGCGGTTTGTCCCCCTGCCGCGGCTTCAGCGTGGATGTTGGCGAAGATGTCGGTTGTCTCCAGGATCTTTGCGCGGTCCAATGGCGATTTCTCTGGGGGGATACACATGAGCAGAGTACAAAGTAGGCTCCAGTAGTATAACATACCCTTGCACACATCGAGAAAACGCTGCATCGGGCAATCAGGCTCAAACGCGACTTCGGTCTAAACGCGTCTCAATTTCCTGGTGAATTCCGGGTAACGGTATAACGGAACGCACATTCGCAAGCGCGTGAATCAGACCCATCGTTCCGCATGCGTTGCCGATCTGGCTTATCTATGAGTACACCCGTGAGCGCCTCCGAAGGGATGAGAACGAACAGTCTGCTTCATCCAGAACACCGTCGGGTCAACTTCGTAGGTCTTCTCATCCTCTTGCTTCTTCACTGATTCGAGTGCGTCATCGATGGGGAAGAGCAAGACCACTGCGTGAACGGGTTGGGGAACTAGAGCGAGGAGCTATGCGACATGTCAGCTGCGTATACGGGCAGGTGGCCTAGTGTTGTGGACGAGGCGTGCGCACCTCATCATCTAAGCCATACACATCAGTGAACTCCGCGCTGCTAGGAAGTAGACCAGCTTTGTACGCCCACTTCAGACGTGGACCTTAGATTTCATAGCATCGCGGCTTAGAAAGCACACTAGAACGGACCGAATTCATAACCTGCATTGCACAGATGGCGCGCGATCAACGTCCACTCGGGTAGATCGTGAAACCAATAAGGGAACGCACATCGGGATTGCTCTCCAGAGGGATCCAGCGGGGGTTGGACGACATGATTGATTATGACAGTTGGATGTAGATGAGAGGGTCGTGGTGGTAAGAAGCAAAGACAGTACAAGCTCATCGCAACTGCACGAGTTCAAGTCGATACCCCGGCGCCTGCGCATTGCGTCACGGCGCGCTAAGAGTTTCGCCGCCGCGCGCACGCCACACGCGTCTTGGAACCAGACCACGACCATCACAGCGGGTCGCTTGCATCTGGACGTCACATACGCTCTTATTTCACCCAGTCGCACTTTGATCATGGATTACACTGCTCGGCTGCCTGTAGAAACCATTTGCCAGGTGCTCATATGCGCTCAGGACGCGGATCCCGTTCCTTCAATCAAGGCCATGGAGGAATGGGCCAAGGATAATCGTGTTGATGCACAAAATTCTCGGAATCACCTCACACGTCGTTTGGCCTGGGTCAATACGACGCACGTCTGTGCCCGCTGGCGCGCCGTGGCATTTGCTACATCCAGCCTTTGGAGTGAAATGCCGATCGTCCTTGGCCCTCACTGGGTGAAGGAATTCGTCGCGCGAGGCCAATCCGGGCCTATAACGGTTCATTGGGAATCAGTGCGGAGGATCACCGCGTCAGGCGACAAAGGGCCCTTTCGCATGTTGCCCGAAGAGAACTTCTTGTTGTCTTGCCACGAAAGAGTGCGCAATCTGGTTGTTGTGCTCGGCGTCGACTCCCTCCCCCGCGGCTCGTGGCCTATGCTCGAAGATCTGACTTACACTCTTACGATGCGCGTGGTGAATAGACGCTATCGTCCGCCCGTAATGGATGTCTCTATGTTCGACGGCGATCTCCCCCGTCTTCGCTCTTTGACCTGGGATCGAATCCCTTCGAGTATCTTTCCATGGGGGGCACAGTGTATACGGCATCTTACCCGTCTATCTATGTTATTTGACGATAACAGTATCGTGACCGATAACTTGAACCAGTTCCTGAATATGCTCGAAGGCATGATGCATCTGCAAGATCTGCGTCTCCGTGCAAGAACCAGTACCTGGCCAGAGGCCGGTGCGATCGTCTCAAACACTCCTGCCGGACGGACAGTGTCTATACCTCTCAAAGTCCTGGCTCTGGCGGCCACTCTTCCCATATTAACCGAGCTCATGAAACATATCATCCCACCGCCCACTGTCCGAGTCCTCGTGCGCGTTATCGCACGGAACGTCACGTCATTATCTTCAAACGCGATGCAGGGCGTGCTATCTTTGTGTCGGAAAGCTCGAGGGTGGCTTGAGATGTCGCTCTCTTCTTCGCCGTTTATCACAGCCGAGGTCATTGAGCTTCGGCACGAGGCCGAAACGCAGATTCGCTTCTCTCGTTCACCTGCCTTTCCCGCATCTATCGCTACAATTCTGGAGACGAAAGGTTGGGACCACGCTATAGAAGACACCCACCTTGATGTTGCGATCAGCCTTTATCTCCACAACATCGCTGCTTATGGCGACATAGTAACCGCATTGGTCCACGAAATGGCGCCGCAGGGAATCAGAGCGTTGTCTATGGACTTCTATGAACCGAGGGCGTTCTCTTCGTTCATACCTCACATGATGCACCATGCTGTGTACCGCGATGTGCAGTGCCTGCGCTTATTCTCCGACAATGCCCCCGTTTATCTCGGGGATATGATACATTCTTTGAATACGACCTATCTCGTCCCCCTCCCCGCCACCAAGATCCTGGCAATACATCCATCGGGTCTAGCGTCCATCGCCAATCTCGAACCTCACGAATCAAGAGACGGCACAGGCGGCCTCGGCGACTTCCTAATCGCGCGTCGTGAGGCGAATGCACCGATACATACCGTTTACATCGGCGCGGTCGAAGATGTGCAAGATGCTTGCGCTCGACTGGTGGGAGTAGGCGAGGATGTTGTGGCGGAGAGCCAGATGGATGAGCTCGTCAATGCGTTCAACGTGCTTAAGGGAAGGTCCGAAGTGACGTTCATATCAAAGGACGTGCGGGCTTTGTACGCTCAGGATATGTGGAAGGCGGTGATGGGTTAGCAGTGTCGGTTGATTCAGGAGGGCTTGGGCCAGGGAGCGAAGAGACGACTGTACCACATGTACTTCGAATGTATGTTTAGGCGAATGTTCCTCGTATTGTACTACGCTGCTGGCCGAAACAGGTTACAGCGACCTCTGTCGTATGGATTCACGCCTACGTGAATATGGTCTGGCTGCTGGCATGGCGTGGCATGAGTGATGTGACTGGAACAGCCCGGAGCCCGAAGAGCTTGACCCAGCACGCTCATCGGGCCGTGATTGCCGCACCTGAGTCGCACGCACGAGTGTCCTTGGATCCCGACCGCCACCATCGTAGCAGGTTCAACGCATCCGTTCTTCGTCTCCAGAAGTGCATAGTATGGACTATACCACTCAGCTACCAGTGGAGACACTCTGCGCCATCTTTGAAAGTGCAAGAGACGCGAATCCCAGCCCTGGCATCGACGAGCTCTTGCCCCATCTCATCGCCGGTCACTCCAGATATACACTCCGCGTTGTCGCCCTGGCATGGATTCCAGGAGTCACGCATGTCTGCTCCCGATGGCGTACCGCTGCAGTCAGCGATCCAAGTTTGTGGACACAGATCCCGGTCATGCTTGGCCTTCATTGGTTGCGCACGTTTCTCTCACGCAGCCGGGCGGACACCGTCACGATTGATTGGAAATCGTTGGAGCGTATGGACCCGGATGAGATACAGTACTCTTTCTCCCGACAGCAGGTTGAAGAGGAGGTCATTTCCCACCACTCGGAAAGGCTACGCAACTTGATCGCAGTCTTCGACGACCATAAGGATCGGCAACTGCTCTGTCGTCCTTGGCCGGTGTTGGAGGATTTGGAAGTGTCGTACTCTGCCAAGCTCAGCACTCCCCTTGGTTTCTTTAACCGCGAATTTCCATCCCTTCGTCGTCTGACGTGGCGACAGTACTCGAGCAGTGACAGCGGCGCCTTCTTGTCACAAGCCTTGAGCCTCGGATCGCTCACTTATCTTCGTCTTGTATTCGCTCGAAATATCGATGGCTGGCCGATAAACACGCTACTTGATGTGCTCGGTCATCTCACGATGTTGAGGCATCTGCAGATAGGTTCGTCTCATTGGCACATGAGAACGCCGAGGCCACGTGAAACTCGCGATTCGCCACGACGAGTGCAAGGGGTGCCCTCTCTGAGGACCCTGCTCCTGCACACAACCTACGACGAAATGAACCATTTCTTGTTGCACGTCGATATTCCAGTGGATGTCAAGCTCCAACTGAAGGAGACCAGCTTGATAGGTACTGGCGAAGACATGACTTCGGCTCTGCTTTCTATGAAGCATGCTTGTACTCAGCTTGTCGAGTGGTACCGAACATCGCCCGATGCTCCCCCCTTCATAGCTGCTGATGTCGCACTGCTGCGTCGTCCGAACCGCACATATAACTCGAATCGCGCATTTCATGCACGACTGTCTCGGTCTGCGATTGTCCAGGCGCCATCACCTTCGCGCTGGGATGAACACATTGATGGACGCCATGCAGACCTTGATATCGAGTGTCAATTCGTCAGCGGACACGGCATTGCCATGTTCCTAACGATACTCCACGTCTTGGCCCCGCAGAGTCTCCGTTCGTTGTCCATAGATGTCGACCACATCGAGTTCGCGGACATCGTGTCATCTTTCGACGATGCGGCGTTTCAAACAGTCGTTGCCCTTCACTTCCCCCGATTGGAGGGCGCGTGCTGCATCCAGAGCCTTAACAGGCAGCCGTCTGCGGTTCATCTATTCCCATCCCTGAGACTGCTTGCTTGCCCGGCTGAGGGCTTATGGGATGCGCTATCCTTGGTGCCCAATACGGTGTATGGTTCCTCACAGGATCTCCTAGCAAACTTGTTAGCCAAGCGTCGCACCACCGATACACCAATCTGTGCTGCATATTTCGGGGTCGCGGACGAGGTTGAAAGAATCCGCCATGAAAGAAACCCTTCTTCAACAAGTTGTGGACGGCGCTCTAAAGCCGACTGGGTCGAAATCAGGCGCGCGATCGACTTGTTAGAGGCGATGCCCGAAGTTCGGCTCATACAGGGAGGCCGGGCGTTGGAGAATGAGGTTGTGTACATTGATATCGTGCGCGGAAGCTGCACCGAGAACATAGGCTGAGATGTAAACAAACAAGACCGATGCTTCGACTGTATACGCCTTGCTTCTGTACCTGCTGATGGATATTCTGCATACTGACCAATTACACCTCGGACTGATGAGAAGTGTTCCGAGGGTGAACGATCCCGCTCATCTATGAGCTATCCTGCATTTAACAATGACCCTTGAGCCAAGTACCGCAAGTTGTGACGTAAAATGCGAGAATAGTAGCCCAAGTCTTCGGTAAACCAGATCGACAGTCCGCAACACGCCGTGCGCGTGCCCGTCGGGCCGCGATTGCCGCGCCTGGGAGTTTTCCCATCGCACGCCGAGTGTCCGTGGATCGATACCACCACCATTGGAGTATATCGTCCCATTTTCTTACTGGTCTTAAACCCCTTTTGCCATGGACTACACAACTCAACTACCCGTGGAGACCCTCTGCTCGATTTTTGCGCACGCGAAACGCGCGATGCCGGCTCCTGGCGCTCAGGAACTCGTGCATTTCTCTGAGGCCAGATACGCATATCGCGTTATCGCCCTGGCGTGGATTCCGGCAGTCACGCACGTCTGTTCCAGATGGCGCTCTGTGGCGGTCAACGACCCGAGTCTATGGACGGACGTTCCAGTTGTCCTCGGCTTCGAGTGGCTACGCACGTTCGTCGAACGTAGCAGGATGGAGACCATAACACTAGACTGGAAGTCGCTGAAGCACATCGAAGAGGGACTTTTGCAACACACCTTGAACCGGGATTGGGTCATGAAGGAGGTTCTGCCTCGCATTTCAGGAAGGACGCGCAACTTGATTGCGATCTTCGACGAGCACTTCACTCCCCGTCTATCTTCATGTTCTTGGCCGATGCTAGAAGAACTCAGTGTTGTGTGCCACTCTAGCTTCGAAGCTGCCAATGCCCTGCTCAACCAAGACATCCCTTGCCTTCGTCGCCTGTGTTGGCAATGCCGTTCGGAGGACTTTCCGTTTGACGCTCCGAGCCTCAGCTCGCTCACCAATCTGCGGCTTGAGCTCCCTCGGGGGAGTTATGACACGTTAATGGTCCCTCTTATCGATTTGTTATCCCGCATTACTAGCCTGAAGCATCTACAACTATACTCGGTGAAGCGTGGTTTTGAAGCATGGGGTAGGCAGCCGGGGCCTTGCAGAACATGCCTCTCGCCACAACGAGTGCAAGAGATACCATCCTTGAAGACTCTCTTACTAGAGGCAACATTTCGCGAAATCAATCATTTCATAACCCACATCCATCCGCCAGCAGGCGTCAAACTTCGACTGAAGGAGAATGCATATGGGAGAGACGGTGTTAGCGCGTCGTCTTCCATGAAGACGATCTGCCATAATCTGGCTGCCTGGTACTCAGCATCCCCCGATACTACTCCCTTCACAACAGTCGAGCTCACGAATAACTCGACCATGCAACTGTGCGTGCGTCTGGCTAGATGTGCAACATATCCGACATTGCTATCTCAGGATGCCTGGGATGAGCACATCAACGGCATTCACACTGATCTTGAGATCGAGTGTACGGTTGTTGGTGGATTGGGCCTTGAGATGCTGGTCACAATCCTCCAAGTATTGGGACCGCAGAGTGTCCGTGCTCTTTCCCTCGACGTCGATCACCGGTTGTTTAGATCGATCGCTCGTTGTCTGAGTGCAGACGTCTTTCATCACGTTGTCGCACTACACTTTCCCCAGATAGATGGCGTACACTGCCTCGAAACTGTCAGCAATAACCTATTCGTCCCACCCGGGGTGACGCCTTTCCCTTCTCTGAGAGTTATCTCATTCCCAACCGCCAATGTCCGCGACGCTCTTCACTGGATACTCAACGGGGCGTATGAGCAGTCCAAGGACACGTTAGAGGAGTTCCTATCCAGACGTCGCGCAGCCGACATGTCTATACGCGCAGTATACTTAGGGCTCGCGGATGAAGTCCGGATGATCCGTCAGGAAGGAAACCCAGCGACGACGAGTTGCGGGCAACGCTCCGAGGACGGGTGGGACGCCATCAGGCGCGCAATCGACATGCTGGAAGCCATACCCGAAGTCGTCTTTCTTTCGCGAGGGATTGATGCTCTATACAACGAAGCCGCATACAACGAAGTCTTGCAACTTGAACGGGCGGTCGTGAAAGCTACGTAGCGAGGTAGGGCCGACGATCGGAAGGTGATGGGCCGGCGCAAAACAGGCGCAGGTATACGATACCTACCCACGCAGTCTGTCTAGTGTCATACTGAATGGAAGTTCCCGCTGCCAGTCCAGTGTGTTCGGTACCAAAAGTCGACATCGATCATAGACCGAGGTAGTAGACGGCGTGCTTACTTTCTATATTATTTATACAGCATTCTTAACGGGTATAGGCCAATTGAAGTCACACTACATGGGTCTTTCTCATGCGAGAACAGGTGGTGTCGTTAAGTATGAGTGAGTATACATGAAGGGAAGAGACGAACATGACGCGCGCGAGATCCAGGGCCGGGCACGCACACGCGGCGGCCGCGCTACCTGCGTGCGTGATGGCGCGCGTACGCCGTGAGCTTGCTTGCTTGAGACCCACCACCATCGATAACTTTGAAAATGGATTACACCTCTCGTCTACCCATCGAAACCCTTTGCTACATGTTTACGTGGGCAAAACGATCAAATTCTGTCACCGATGCATCAGGTCAACTACTCTTCAACGCTGCGCGCGCGAAACATGAGCAGGTGCCTCACAGCGTTGCGATGGCATGGATTCCAGGTGTCACTCATGTCTGCTCTCGCTGGCGCTACGCGGCTCTGGGGTACACCAGTCTTTGGACAGATATCCCCTTCATCCTGGGTCTCGACTGGTTACGCACGTTCCTCGAACGTAGCGGGGAGGCGAGCGTCGCCGCGGATTGGCAGTCTCTGTCCTTTATGGCATTAGGATTACTAGAATCCTCATTATCTCGTGCTCGATTCGAAAGAGCCTTGATACCGCTCCACTACAGGAGGCTGCGTAATTTGGTCGTGAAAGTCCAAGAAGAGACGGATCTCCAACTCTTTTCCTGCTCCTGGCCGATGCTGGAAGAGCTGAACGTTATGTTCCGCGATCCACTCATGGCACCTTTCCCATTGCTGAACCACGACCTTCCTCGTCTTCGTCAACTGACGTGGGGATCCGGTCTCGAGCTCGATTCATCTTTCTTCCCGTACCAAGCCCGGTGTATGGACTCGCTGACCTTCCTCCGTCTCGATACCGCTTGGGGCGTCCATAACACTTCCATGAGCCCCTTTCTTGATATGCTCGCTCGCATGAACAACCTCGAGCACTTGCAGCTGCGCTCGACTACTGCACGTCCCTCGGCTACTGAGCCATGCACAGCATGCGCTCCAGTGAGACGAGTACAGGAGCTGCCTTCCTTGAAGACACTCTCATTGCAGACGAACTACTACGAAGCAAACCACATGCTGTCGCACTTCGCCGTTCCACCGAACGCGAAGTTCCGATTCGAGATCCTAGAGCCGGCGGCCCGATCGAACGACATGGATGCCATGTTTCGAACATCGCTATCGAGCAGGATGCTCTACACACAGCTGGCCAAGTTTTACCAGGCTGTGAACGGCATTCCTCCGTTCGTCGCTGCCGAGCTCAGCATGGAATCGCGCACCAAATTCCATGCTCGTTTATCGAGATCCACTACCTTTGCGGAGCCGATCCACACGCCTGGCACTGGCAGGGTTCGACGTTTCGAACCCGAGCTTCAGGCAGACCTTGAGGTGGAATGCCCTGTCGTTCCCACTAATCAAGGTCTCGCGATGCTTACCACAATCTTGAGCATACTAGCCCAAGATACCATCCGTGTCTTGGCGCTCAATATCAACCCCCATGACCTAGTCACCGCCGCTCTCGACAACACCGTCTTCCGCAATGTCGTCGCTCTCCACTTCACCGGAAAGGAAATCTCACCTTATTTCGCGCCTCTAACAAAGGTTTCCAATGCCGGAGAGGCTCAACCCCTGCCTAACCTCAAATTCGTCGCTTTCACAGCACCGGCCTTATCCAGCATCGTCGACGTCGGGTCAAGAGTGCCATATCAGCCCCCTAAGAACAGGATGCAGGACTTCCTGCTGGCCCGTCGCCAGGCCAAAGTGCCCATCCGCGCGCTATATCTTGGGATCGCAGAACAAGCACGGCTGTTCCGGATCGAAGGTCGTGCGGGCTCGAGTGGTACAACCCACCGCGACAGACGACAGGCGGAGAGGGACGGGTTCAAGATTAAGCGCACACTCAACCTTTTGGAGGCCATACCCGAGGTCTCCTTCATCGCGAGAGGAGCTGAGGCCCTTTGCCGCGAAACCGTGTACAACGAGGTCCTGCAACAGGCCGCTGCTGAAGGTAGTTGAGAGGCGAAGCGAGGCTGGCAAGCGATGCCTTGTACACCAGGACAGACTCGATGGAACGAAAACTGGGACGATCATGCCTGTTTCACGTACTGTAATATGCTATGCGCACACCCTTTCACCCTCGTATGTCCTCTTCTAGCGGTATCATTTGCAGCAATGCAAAGGGGCGTCGGGGATACTGAGAGCAAATTCACCAACGCGCCCCACCGCGGATGACTGAACGGAAACGAACGTCAAATTTATGTCAAATACCCACTCTCAGTAGTCTCGGTACCTTACGCTCATGGCTTGACGGTTGCACCAGTATCACACAATGAACGACAGTCTAGCAATAAGAAGCGAATATAATTTTTTGGGTCCCAAAACTAAGGTACGCTATCTGTCAACAACCCCCGCATGCAACAACGCACATCTACTGGAAGCCAGCAACATGGTCCTCAACGACCTTCTTGATCTGGGCCTCGACGTCGCCAGTGACGTTGCCCGTCGAGATCGTCTCGAGCAGCTTGCTCTGCTGCGTCGTCAAGTGCTCACGGAAGTCCGCCTCCCACTTGGTGATCTTGTCGACGGGGATGGAGTCGAGCAGACCGTTGACACCGGCGTAGATGATGGGCACCTGGATCTCCATCGACAGGGGCTGGTACTGGCCCTGCTTGAGGAGCTCGGTCAGGCGGGCACCGCGGGCGAGCAGGAAGCGCGTCGAGGCGTCGAGGTCGGAACCGAACTGCGCGAAGGCAGCGACCTCACGGTACTGAGCGAGGTAGAGCTTGAGCGAACCGGCGAACTTCTTCATGATCTTCGTCTGCGCGGCGGAGCCGACACGGGAGACGGAGAGACCGACGTTGATGGCGGGACGGACACCGCGGAAGAAGAGCTCGGCCTCCAAGAAGATCTGGCCGTCGGTGATGGAAATGACCTAAAGGGTTTGTCAGTAAATAGTACGTCAATGAAGTGACAAGAAAGTGCGCACGTTCGTCGGGATGTAGGCGGACACATCACCACCCTGGGTCTCGATGATGGGGAGCGCAGTGAGCGAACCTCCACCGAAGGAGTCGTTCATCTTGGCGGCACGCTCGAGGAGACGAGAGTGGAGGTAGAAGACGTCACCGGGGTAGGCCTCACGACCGGGAGGACGACGGAGAAGGAGGGACATCTGACGGTAGGCGACGGCCTGCTTGGACAAGTCGTCGTAGATGATGAGAGCTATGGAAGAACGTTGTCAATGCCACGTCATGGAATAGCCAGTCTGAGATAGACGTACCGTGCTTGCCGTTGTCACGGAACCACTCGCCCATGGCACAGCCAGAGAAGGGCGCGAGGTACTGGAGCGGGGCAGCCTCCGAGGCGGTGGCGGCGACGATGATGGAGTACTTCATCGCGTCGTTCTCCTCAAGCGTCTGGACGAGCTGAGCGATGGTCGAACGCTTCTGGCCGACGGCGACGTAGACGCAGTAGAGCTTCTGGGTCTCATCGCCAGAGTCGTTCCAGCGCTTCTGGTTGAGGATGGTGTCGATAGCGACGGCGGTCTTGCCGGTCTGACGGTCACCAATGATGAGCTCACGCTGGCCACGGCCGATGGGCACCATGGCGTCGATGGGCTTGATACCGGTCATCATAGGCTGGTTGACCGAGCGACGGGGGAGAATGCCGGGAGCCTTGAGCGACGCACGCTTGCGCTCGGCAGCGTCGATGGGGCCCTTGCCGTCAATGGGGTTGCCGAGAGCGTCGACGACACGGCCGAGAAGACCGGGGCCGACGGGGACGTCGACAATCTGGCCGGTACGCTTGACGGTGTCACCCTCCTTGATGAGACGATCGTTACCGAAGACGGAGACACCGACGTTGTCGGCCTCGAGGTTAAGGCACATGCCGCGAACACCCGAAGAGAACTCAACCATCTCCTCGGCTATGTCATACCGTTAGACTTTGTTCGTATCGTATAACCACAAGAAGTATACACACCCTGGACGTTCTTGAGACCCCAGACACGGGCAATACCGTCACCGACGCCTGTGGGAGAATTCGGGTGAGCGTCATATTCCGGTTGAAGAGTTGCCAAGACTGTACGCACTGAGGACGCGACCGGTCTCCTCGACGTTGCTGCCGACGGAAGAGCCAGCTATCCGCGACTCGAGGATGGAGGAAACCTCCGACGCGGCTGAGCGAGTTTAAACGTGACGTGTCGAATGTTGGACGGGTGAAAGTGGATGGTAGAACAGGCAAGTATAAAGAAATGGCGCATGAGTATTGTACGGGCGCTTATATAGACATACAAAACGCACCAGGCTTTGCCGTAGCGTAGGTGCGCGCTGCAGCGACAGCACCAGAACGAGTGACGCCCTGTCGTCAATTTCCGGTCAGGTTTTGACGCTTTTTGGGCATTTAAAATGGCAGACCTTGCTAGCGGCGTTGACGGCCGCGGCACGGCCAGCGTTACGGAGGGCAATACGGTGCATCGTTCGCGAGACGAAGCAAGGGAGGATGAGTGGGGGTTGGAAGTCACCAAAACAACTCGCGCCGTCCGTTTATGCCCGGACCCTCCCGACTCTCACGCTCCCCAATCCTCATTCGCCAAACAACTCCTCTGCACGCGTCCCGCGCGGTCATGGCCTCCACTCTCAACCGTAAGCATCAAAGTCGCGTTCGGCCTCGACAAATATACTGATTATATTCCAGCATTACGACGGCTCGCGCACACGGTCGCGGCCGCGACACCGTCGTCGACTTCGGCTGCGCTGGCCCTCATCCGCTCACAGCCAAATCACTACGTCGTCGCCGCAGTCGCTGGCCGCAAATACCTCCTGGCACCACGCGATGTCCTCACCGTCCCACGACTGAAAGACGTACGCGTCGGTGACACCCTCGCTCTCGACGGTATCCTCGAAGTCGGCTCGCGCGAATACACCCTCCGCGGCTCTCCCGTCATCGACCCCTCTCACGTCTCCGTCTCCGCCACCGTCGTCGAGCACACCAAGGGCCGTATGGAGAACATCTTGAAGTTCAAGAAGCGGAAGGGGTACAAGAAGATCGTGCAGCACAAGCAGACGTATACGCGTTTGCGTATTGGGAATATTGATTTTGCGCCGGCTTCGACTTCGGCGCCTTCGCCTCCGCCTCCTGCGCCTACACCATCCGCGTCACCGTCTCCTGCCACCGCATAGTTCTCGTTGTATAGCTTTCTAATTGCATAATATCCTGCTTTGCTATCACTCCGGTCGTGATCAGCTGGCGACTTGCGCCGAGCCATGAAGTTACACCGAAGCGCGGCGTTAGACGTTTGATGGTGCGAATCTCAAGTCGGCCAAGTTCGCCTGATACGATACACGCGTGGGCTTCGCTGTTGTTATTTGAAGTCGACATCTACTATGACGCGAAGGTCATATCTCAGCTTACTCACTGCTTCATCTCCAGCGCTAACCTTACCCCACTGGTGTTCACGCTGATAATCTACGTCAGTGTGTCCGGCTTTGACTGGTTGCCGAAACGAACTTGACCCGCAGACGCGTAGCTCGTTCAAGAACTTTGGATAATTGCGCAGTCAGTGCCCCTCTCCTATCTGGGTGAAGCAGTTTATGCTGAAGCGCACGCAGGTTAACGGTCGGCGCACACTCTAGCGAAGTGGTGAAATATGCATTGCTTTGTTCTGCATGATCTGCTTCTTTTCGCATATCTTTGCGCCCACTTCCAATCCTGCCTTGACAGTGGCATTGACGTGAGTTTGCGGGCCGCCAATGGTGTCGTTCATGAAGTGTACATTCGCCAGTGCCTTGGCGAACATATGCTTGTCCGACGCCCCTGTCGCGTCTATTCGGTGGGTCGCCCCATAACCCTCAGCTCAGCCCGTACTGATACGCACCAGTAGCATTGCAGATATTCTACGAGACTCGCGCTCTACCGATTGCATCGACTATATTGGCACAATCAAAGTGTGCAACGAGGCGCGACGCGGTCAGCTGACATGAAATATTCAACTCGTGTTTCGTGTTTCGGACACTTGCCTTCCACGCTCGACCTGCCGCCCACCTGCCTCGGCTCTGTCCCTGTGTCCCTGACACTTGACAGGCCGAATGGCGCTATCGTAGAGCTTGAGCGTGTGAAGATCTCATCGGCGACGGAGCGGATGCTCAAAGCGGGTGGAACCATTCCTCTTTCCTCCCCAGCATTCAGCTTACACTTTGATCACCGAGATACACTTCGCACCTTCTTCACCATGTCAATGTACCGCATCACTCGCTCTATATCTCTCAACGCTGGTCTTCGCCAGTTCATACACGACGCTTACGACGCCGCTTGGGCAGCTGCCAATGCCAAGGTCCCTCGTGTCCCTCGGCTGTCCGGTGTCACTCCCGTCGTCGCCACGCCCGCTGTCGCTGCCACGCCCGCTGTCCTGCCAATCTCGCATGGCACTGGCGTTCTAGCCCCTATGGCAACGGTTAGCGCTGTTCGTTTCGCTAACGGTGGCTCGCTCCCATTCGGCTCGCCTACCTCTCGCGCGCGCATCACCTCGGCGGAGCTCAATGTCCTCGAGGCGATGGACCGCCAAAACGAGTCGAACTTCCGGGAGGCTGAGCTTTTTGTACAACGGGAGGCTTTTGGGACCGTCGTCGAGGTCCTTGCCACGCAGGTCGAGGAGCTTACTACGCAGGTCGAGGAACTGGCTACGCAGGTTGTTGTTCAGGACGTCCACATCCAGCTCCTCACCGGACTTGGGAACGAGAGCGGCAGGCCCATCGCACCGCTTCCGACTCAGTCTACGCCTGCTCCCTCCTCTGCTTCCTCTGCCTCTGTTCTCTTCGAGGTCGACTCTGCGAGCGACGCTTCTGCTTCGGCGGAAGCACCTACCGATGTCGCCGCATTGCGCGCCCAGCTCGAGGCTCAA
Source organism: Peniophora sp. CBMAI 1063 (assembly GCA_900536885.1). NCBI lineage: Eukaryota > Fungi > Basidiomycota > Agaricomycetes > Russulales > Peniophoraceae > Peniophora > Peniophora sp. CBMAI 1063. The sequence continues at coordinate 23,560 of UWZB01000141.1, forward strand.
CAGAGGAAGATCGCCCACCAGCAGCGTACGATTGCGAACCAACGTACCGTTCTCTCGATTCAAGCAAGCGCGCTCTCAGAACAGCAACATAGGATCGCAGCTCAGCAGGCGGCGCTCTTGGCCGCTAGCGGGGTACGCGATCAGGCTGAGGGCGAGCGTCAAGATGAACGGGCCAAGCACTCGGCTCTGCGAGACGCACACACGACTCTCCTCGGCGCACACACTCGCCTGCAAGACGCACACGCGGGCCAGCGAGACGCGCACACGGCGTCACGGGCCGCTCTTCAGGCCGAGCGTGTTGGGCGGATCGCCGATCAGAGGGCATCGGCACGTCGAGACACAGAGCATGTCCAGCAGATGCGCGAGTTGCGCAAGCAGCACAAGGCTGACCGCTTGGAACGCGAGCGTCAGTTCAAGGCCGCGCTCGCGGCGCAGGAGCATCGGTACACTTTGCGGTGCGAGGCGTTAAAGCGTACTCAGGCATCCGAGACGCACGACGCCAAGGACCTCGCTGCACGTTCTGTGGGTCGCGCAGACGCAGCTGAGCGTCTTCTTCTCCTTGCACGCGAGCGCTTCGCTCGTGAGCGCGAGGATCTGACTGCTGAGATATCAAGTCTCAAGGATCGTTTCGCAGCTCAGACTCCCGCCACGGGCACCAGCGGCGGGCG
>UWZB01000141.1:26934-55946 GCA_900536885.1 Peniophora sp. CBMAI 1063
GCGAGGAGGACGCCGGAGGTTACGAGTGCCACAGCTGCCTGTATGACCCGTTAGCCGTGCACATGCAGAGTAAAGAGAGGGAGACGCACAGATTGCTGCACCGAGTACCGCCTCCCCATAACAGTCAACCCAATAGCCATACTCACAGCCAAGCCGGCCGACCTGAACACGATCTGAACGGAAAGAGGCACGTCAAATGCGTACGCGGCGTTGTTGAGCACGCTGCCGCCGGCAAAGACGACGACTTGGGCGGCCCAGGTTCGCAGGGGGACGGCGCGGGGTTTGAGGTGGGGGTAAGGGGAGGATTTGGGCCAGGTGAGGAAGGAGGGCAGGCGGGAGAGCGCGATGAACGTCATTTGCGCGAAGGTCAGCGCTGGGCCTGTGGGGTGTTATTTTTGTGGAATTATTGGGAGCGGTAGGGGCGTACCGATTGTCGCTTCTGTCTTGAGCAGTCGCTCGTACGTCCATACGTTACTGCAACCGTCATTTCAGTCCTGAGCTCGTGGTGAACGCGCATGGCAAAACGGACCTGCAGCAGCCTCCGAATACAGCAGCGGCCATGGACGCGACCACGCTCACGGCTACAGCCGTCATAGCCGCCTCGCCCTTCTGAGCGTTGGACATGGTGGCGGTCGAGGGTAACGGACCGTGCTCAGGAGAAGAAACTACATGACAAGCCGATGTGAGAAGGAGCGCGGACACCCCTCGCCAGGTTACCCGCGACTTTGTCACACCCGCGTCTTCTCACCAGAACACACTACGGGGCAGGTGACCCTAAACAACGGTGGATATGGAGAGCCAGAAATAGTAACAGCACAGCATTCTAGTCAACAGGGTATGTTCACTACTACCAGCCGAATATCATATCCGAAACCTGTCCCAGCACACCCTTACTCGGCGTCGACGCGGGCGTCGGCCCCGGCCCAGCGCCGCTGCCGTTCGCGGCCGCAGCGGGCGTGGCAGGCGCCGTCCCAGGCTTTCTGAACGCCGACGCTGCCGGCGCCAGTCGCACGGGCGTGTAAGCGCCCCCGGCGCCTCCGCCCACGGGTGTGCGCGGGCCGCCCGAGGAAGTACGCGCGATGGCGGACGGCGGCTCGTCTACGGCCATCCCGTCTCCTCCACTTCCACTTTGGGACTGACCCGGACCGAGTGCGCCGGGGGAGGTGGAGATGAACAGGCTCGAGCCCAGCACGCTCTCCGCCTTGGCTTGGTTCTCCCATTTGGCGCCCACCATCCACTGCCCGGCCAGAATCTCGCCGTTCTTGCGTACCGCGCGCAACGCGTCGGACGGGTTGCTGTACCCGATTTTGAAGGCGTTTAGGAGTTCGGGGACGGGCTCGGCGGGGGTGCTGGAGCCCAGCTGGGCGAAGTAGGAGGACGTGAGGCTGTATTTGTCCGAGGGGTAGCCGAAGACGATCACGTAGAGCGGGTCGGGGATGCTGTTGGAGGTGGTGGTTTGCGGGGCTGGGGGGCGGGAGGAGGAGGCGAAGAAGGAGGTTTCGAAGGTGCGGGTGCGGGAGGTGTAGGTGTCGGCGCGGGTGGCGTTTACGATGTCGTTGACTGAGGCGGTGGGCGGCGCGTCTTCGTCTAGAGCTTGCATACGCCTACATGTCGTTAGCTTTGTGTGACGTATGAACGATAATCGGATATACCTGGAGCTCTCGAACATAGGGTCCTTCCCAAACTCTACCGTCGGCGCGCGCGCAAGCGACGAGTTCATCTTCGCTTTGGTCTGTACGACCGGCAACTCTTCGAATCGAGGACTAGTAGATGGTGCATTCTGCATTGCAACATGAGTGCTGGCTTCCTAGACGCAGTGTACAGTGAACACGTACGTTGTTCTGCGACGCGGACTCCAGACGACCAGACGTATAAGCCCTCAGCGAGCGAAATAACCACTGAACACACATACCAAGATATAACCCTGCTGATACGTGCTCCTGCTTCCGCCAAAACTATCATTCATCCCACCCGCACTCGACGCTCCGCCCCAAGTGCTCGCACTCGCATTAAGCCCGTGCCCGTGCCCGTGCCCAGCCGTGCCAGCGCCGCCAAAACCGTGGCTCCCTTGTGCCGGCCCGGGCGTTGCGCTCGTGCTGCGCCCGTATTGCGAGTCGTGGCCGTAGGGCGAGTATTGGGAGGAGCTGGAGGAGCTGAACATGATGGTGGGTGCAGGTGGCGAGGCGCGTTCTGAACGAGGCGCGTGACTTGGCCGATCTCGATCAAGATTTCGCGCGTTGACTTCTGGTTTCTTCTCGGTGCATCTTGACTCGCATTCACAACGACTTGCTACGCGACTCTGACTCTGTACCACCACCAACTACAAACGCTACATCATGTCCACTACGGAGAAGAAGGAGGAGCTGTTCCCGAAGATCGGGTCTGTGGCTGATACGACGGACGCGAGCGCGGGCGATGAGGAGGAGAAGACGGTGCAGGAGATCGAGTCGTTGTGTATGAACTGTGAAGAGCAGGTGCGTCTTATTGATACTATACGGTACTACTTCAGGTGGACTAATGTGAAGTGCAGGGCGTAACGCGTCTGCTGCTCACGACGATCCCGTACTTCCGCGAGGTCATCGTCATGTCCTTCCGATGCGAGCACTGCGGCTTCCAGAACAACGAGATTCAATCGGCGGGCCAAATACGCGGTATGTCTTCACTCCTCCATCCTCTATCCAACTTCAGCTTATGATGTGAGTACAGAACACGGCGTAGTGTACACCGTCCGCGTCCTCGACCGCACCGACCTCGACCGCCAACTCGTCAAATCAGAATCATGCACCGTAACCATCCCCGAGCTCGAACTCACCATTCCGCCCAAAAAGGGCCAGCTCACGACCATCGAGGGCCTACTGCGCGACGTCCTAGGCGATCTGGGCGCGGACCAGCCGTTGAGGCGGGTGCAGGACGAGAACACGTACAACAAGATCGAGAGCATCTTGGACCGGATCAGAGGGATGTTGGCCGATGAGGACGATGAGGGGGAGGAGGAGCAGACGAGCGGGCCGGTCAGGAAGGCGAGTATGAAGGACGCGCCGCTCGTGCCGTTCACGGTCAAGCTCGACGATCCGGCCGGCAACTCGTTCCTCGAGTTCCACGGCACGACGGCGGACCCGAAGTGGAACATGCGCACGTACACGCGCACGCGCGAGCATATGGTCCTCCTCGGGCTCGTTGATCCGGACGCTGAGCCCGCGCCTGCGCCTATACCTGTCGATGGAGAGGGTGCAGAGGCGATTGGAGGAGGGCTGGAGGGCGAGAACGAGGAGATCTACGCGTTCCCCGGCGTGTGCTCGTCCTGCGCGGCGCCCCTGACGACGTACATGAAGAAAGTGAACATACCGTACTTCAAGGACGTCCTCATCATGTCGACGAACTGCGACCGGTGCGGATACCGCGACAACGAGGTCAAGTCCGGCGCGGCCATATCCACGCTCGGGCGCAGGATAACGTTGAGGGTGGAGGATAAGGAGGATCTGAGCAGGGATATATTGAAGAGCGAGAGCTGCGGGATGCGGATACCGGAGATCGAGCTGGAGCTGAATGCGGGGACGCTGGGGGGGCGGTTTACGACGCTGGAGGGGATATTGGAGCAGGTTTATGAGGAGCTGAGTGAGAAGGTGTTCGCGGGGGATTCGGTGGGGGATGGGGATGAGCGGAGGACGTTCGAGAAGTTCTTGAAGGGTTTGAAAGAGGTACGTCCTTCATATTCTCTTGGCTCTGTATGCGGAGGCTGATGCAGGGTTGTAGGTGAAGAACGCCGAACGGCCGTTCACGCTCATCCTCGAAGACCCGCTCGCGAACTCGTACCTCCAGAACTTGTACGCGCCCGATCCGGACCCGAACATGACGATCGAGGAGTTTGAGAGGACGTGGGAGCAGAACGAGGATTATGGGCTGAATGATATGAAGCTCGAGGGCTACGAGGAGGACGCGGCGAAGGAGGCAAAGGAGGAAGCCGCGGCGAAGGCGGAAAGTGAGGCGAGGGAGGAGGAGGGCGCGAAGGAGAAGGCTGAGGTTGCGGCTGCGGCTGTTACTGTATGATGTAGCGGATAGAGCATGGTTCTGGGATGCAGTGATAGATGGATGTAGAGTAGCGAAACTGTATTGTACTTCTCGCCAGTGTAGCAATTAGGATCACCATGTCTGCTTGTACTACCCATTAGAGACCCTCACTACGTTTCAGTCGCCTCCAACAAGCCCCTAAAATAAACAGCACTGGTGGCATCCCAATGGGAATTATGAAGAGAATACAACTTGCTCTCAAAAAAGTTAGGCAACTGTGCGACAGTGCCCATTGGCTGGATTGAACAACCGACCTCACCATTACGAGTGGCGCGCTCTACCACTGAGCTAAACGGGCTTCACGGCCTATAACACATCACCAGCTATAGCTCAATTCATTAGGAGAAAATGGAGGACGACTCGACGCACACCCCGACAGATTACCCGAACCCCCATGTTGGTGTCGCCTTGACCTGATATCCGCCCTTGCAAATATTTGCCCTCCTCTCTATAACGGAAATGCGTTGGCCTTAGACTTGTTTCGTCGTAGACTCAAGATGCCGCGTCCACCGCCTTCCAGCCGGACTACACCGCAAGTCGGCTGTAAGCTGGCCGTAAGCTGAGCGGTGCATCGGGACCGGGAAGAGCCGTCACCTGCGTGACGCCCGCGAACAGCTGGTTTCCAGGAAACGGGGGACATATCAGCACACTGGCACCAGTTGACCCTGACTGCCAGCTGGAGAACAGAGCTGGCTACGACATGTCAGTGCGGGTGCCTGTCAAAGGGAGGGATATACGGAAGCTTCACAGAAAGCTAGGATCACTCAATATTTTTTCTGCTAAATTTCTGCTCAAATTGGGTATATTCGTTTTTCTTGTGGTCACTGCGAGCATGAATGCAATGTATATTGAATTGAATTGAACGAGTGCGCGTGTAACTAATACAGGGTAGCTACTAACGCAGTGCAGTGTACCGACATATCGAGTGCTACAGCGCAGACAGAACTAAATTAAACTACATACAATGTGAGGGATCGCCAGCGCGACGATAGTTTGGGAGTCAACACAATGCCCCTCCTTTATTCGAGCCACGAGTCTCAGCCGAGTATGGGATTGCGAGTGCGGGCGAAAGCACCCGGCATAGAACAAGGCGGGCGATCACGGAGGGACCGACAGAACTCGGCAGGAGGCACTATATACGCGCGTGCTGTAGACGGGAAGAGACGGGTGGGGGCTGTGTCACAAGCCGCGCATAGAACCAAAGGCAAGCCGCAAAGGGCACCATCTGAAAAGAACAGTCAGTGAAGGGAGGATGGGCAAACAGCGAACGCACATACGTGAGCCGCGACGGCCGTTATATACATCTCCGAGGCCGGGCTGCGCGTCCTCGCTTGCTCATGCAACCTGTGCCGCGTACGAGAAGTTCTCGTTATGCACGAGCAAGTCTGTCGACAAGATTGGGCACATCCTGGGTGTGCGCTGAATGCAGAGTCGTATCAGCTATAACCATATAGAAACGAGATGACGGTTCGCGCTGCGTTCTGCCCCGCGTCAGCTCGGATCCAGCTGCTCCTCCAGATCAGTGTCACCCATCAACGTCACGTTAGACTCAGGATTTGGCCGATTTGCGGTGTAGACTCATACCGCGTCTCGGCGCTGTGCGCGCGCCACACCCACTTTTGCCTTCGCGCGCACCCCTTTCATGGGTGCAAGTGCCTCTACGATCGGTTGGGCCCTTTCTGTGGCCTCAAGAAGACTTGGTGGGCTCATTTTCCCGACCAGGCAGGCTCTTCAAGAATGAAGCAGTCCAGGTGTTCTTGCTAGGTCTGGGCGCTGCTGGGAAGACCAGTATGGACTTTCCTCGCCCCTTGAGAGCGCGACGCTGACTGACAAGTACACAGCTATACTGTACCGGCTCATGGGATGCCTGAACTTCGTACCCATACATCCCACTCAGTGCGGCCGTCCCCCACTACCTCGCCGAGATGAGGAATTGACGCTGCTCGCAGTCGGCTGCGACCTCGAACCCGTCACCTACCAAAACGTCGATTTCATCGTTCAAGACTTCGGCGGCGGAGAGAAGCACCGCGCGATTTAGCACCGCTACTACCACCCCGGCATCCAGGCACTCAGGCCATCATCTACGTCGTGGACTGTACCGACCGCGAAAGGATAGGCAAGGCCAGGACGGAGCTGCATGAGCATACATTGTTCAGAGAGGGTCTGAAGGGCTTGCCGGTACTGGTGTACGCGAACAAGCGGGACGTAGCGGGGGCGTTGTCTGAGGATGAGGTGGCGGAACGGTTGGGGAGGCATAGTTTGAAGAGGACGCCGTGGCATGTACAGCCCAGGTATGCTCTGGTATCCTCCATGGTGCCCGCGATATACTTGCTCATGCTCGCTTGCAGTTGTGCGATGACGGGCGAGGGGCTATTCGAAGATTTACAGTGGCCTGTACTTAATCATAAATGCCAAGAAGCCGTAAAGCTGCAACGGGCGCATCAAGCGCCTGTTTGGGTGATGTTGATGCGTCGGATATCCACCGAGTCTGTCGACTGTCGGAGTAGCGTTATCTGCTCCATCAACATATCCTATCTATGGGCGGCTCTTCACTGTTACATCTGGTCGCGGTGGGCTTCGGGCTGCTTCCAACCGTCATGAGCTTGCTTCGGCTTCATTTGGGCTGGCGTACTTCATCGTCTGTTCCGATGGCGTACCGTTCGAGGTCATAACAGCGCGTGGCTCTACGGCCACGTAGACGGAATTCAGTTGCACCGCCACAAATCCGGTGATAAATAGCGCCGTCTTTGCTCCCAGGGCCGTCTCGACTCTTGAACGTCGCCTGCAGTCCTTATCATGGGCGCGAGCATTTCTGCGATTGGTCAGCCGCTTGAAGAACCATTGCGATGACGAAAATGGCTGATACGCTGAGGCCGCCGCAGGCAATATATTCGCCGACGAAGAGGTCATGGTCAATATGCTTGGCTTAGACTCCACTGGAAAGACAAGTACGGCCCTTTCCCTACGCTTTGTGGACGTGATGCTGACTGAACGTACTTACAGCTATTCTAAATAGATTCAAGGGACGCTCTGACATTGTCACCGTGCCAACTAGTACGCCGTCTTACGTCGACATCATACTCGGTCATAGCAGGCTCATCGAGATATCACAGTCGGGTTCAACATGGAGATCGTGCCCCACCAACGCCTCAACTTCTGCATCCGAGACTTCGGCGGCGTAGAGAAGATTCGGCCACTGTGGCATTGTTACTTCGGCTCGACCAAGGCCCTCATCTTCGTCGTAGATTGCGGCGATCATGAGCGCATAGAGGAGGCTAGGAAGGAGCTACGTGAACATGTCTTGGTCTACGAGAATCTGGAGGGGGTACCGGTGCTCGTGTATGCGAACAAGCAGGACTTGCCGAAAGCGATGGCTAAGGACGAGGTGATAGATAGGCTGGGTATGCGCGAACTGAAGGGGCATCGATGGCATGTGCAACCCGCGTGAGTTCGTATCTACAACGCGCTCTGGCTTCCTACTTACTTTTGTTCTCAGATGCGCGGCTACAGGTGATGGTCTGTCCGAAGGTCTCGACTGGCTTGCGCAGGCTTACCGGGATGCAAAGATTCGGTAGAACCGCAAAGCTGGCTTGCTGTGCTCCAATAGGATCTATGTACTAGGAAATGCTGATGCTGTATGTTGTGCCCGTGACCAATGCCCACGAACCTCGCTATTATCAGCGGCGTTATCTTCCCGAATCGCGCACTCTATGAATGTTGCGGGTGCTTGTGATGATATCTTGCACCGCTCTGAAAGCCCTTTGAGATAAGAAGCGGGCTCGAGGTTCACAGCAACTGATCTCGCCCTCATAGCCTTTCCCTATGGGCGCTATCACGTCTTTGCTTAGTGTACGCATCTTGATACTATGCAATGCAGATGGACAATATGCCAACGACCAGGTCAAGGTGATGATGGTGGGTCTTGACGGTGCTGGGAAATAGAGTAAGCCATCTCTTCGGTTCGACCTCTTCGCAATCGCTGCTGAATATTGGTTCGCACAGCACTTCTCAATCGAATCATTGGACGCGAAAACGTCCCGGCCGAACCGACATGTATGTCGGATTAGCCACCCCTTCTTGAACCCCAACTGATCGAGTTTTGCGGTCAGTCTTGTATCACCGCAAGCTCGTAAGGTACATAGACATACCATTCGTCGTATATGACTTTGGAGGCAGGGGCAGGCTGCGCTCAGTATGGCACTCCTTCTTCACCTCTACGGCTCAAGGCATCATACTCGTCGTTGACTCATCCGATCGCGAGCGCATGACAGAGGGGAAGGACATGCTACACGACAACCTTCTGGATGTGCGACGTCGCGAGATCGGCAATATCAAGCGATGCCCGCTGCTTGTGTTTGCGAACAAGCAGGATTACCTGCCGAAAGCCTTGTCCTCTGACGAAGTGGTGGAGAAGCTGGGATTGAGAGATATCCAGGGGATGTGTTGGCACGTACAACCTTGGTATGCTTACTTGTATCGGTATATATACTGAGACTCCATATTGATTGCCATTACCAGCTCTGCAATCACAGGCGACGGTCTCTCAGAGGGGCTAGAATGGCTTGCGCGGAACCGCGCTGGCATACCTCAACTGTAATTACTGTAGCACCGGTGCATAAGGTAGACGTAGACGATGTGATCTGTACACTCCGCGAGCTCGCCATCGCATATCGTCTTAGCTCAGCGAGCAACAGACGCGAAGACCCTCATAGGAAGAGAATATGTGCCGCACCTTTCTAAGTAGTGGTGAAGCACAGTTTCCACGAACTTGAGAAGGTGAAGCGAGTACATCATGGTACTTACAGGAACGGCATCGCGACGCGTGATGTCACGCGTGCACCGCCGATCCACGCGTCGGTCGCGACGCGAGCGTTCCTCTTGCTCCTGACCACCACGACGCGTTCGAATTCACTGCGCATTCGATAGCACACGACATAGAATCACTGATCCAGGCTCCCTTCCAATAATTCGTGAATATCTTGTATTTGCTATGCAATAGTCATGCCCCATCATTCCGCCAGTCGCGCGTGCTATGCCAGGTATTTCAGCCTCGACAGCACCTCTTCCTTGTAAAGCGTCTCCTGAGGCTGGCGATGTGCTCCCGGTATGACCTCAGCACTGGTCCGACTAACTTTGAGCTACCATAGCCAAGGTCTAGAGCTACGAATAGGGTTGGCCTTGTACCATGTCTTGGACCAGCCAGTACCAATCAGCACCGTTGACGTCTAGCCGGCATCCCCGATGGCTTTCCCAGGCGAAACCTCGACACTGGTATATAAACCTCGCATATCTGGGTAGCTGCTCCTCATTCAGTTCACGCATCTTGCACCGAGCCAGAATCTGTACCCCCGCGTACTACACCTTGCACACTTTGCACACCTTGCCTAACACGCACGTATAACTTGAACACAATGACCCCACTCTCATGGACCTACATTTCAGATCGCGCTATTGACCGTCGGCGCGAGGCTGCACAGAAGCGGGTCTTCCAGGCTGCGCTCTTCGCTGCGGAGTGCTCCCGTGAGGACCCGGCATTCGATTGGGAACACGAGCAGGAGTTGAAAAGGATGGCGATCGAGGAGGAAGAGCGGCTCGCTAGGGAGCGGTGGGACAGCTATGTCAAGCCGCCTACCCTCGGCAAGGTCGGGCTGGGCTTGGACATGATGTTCGCGCCTCGCGGTACGTCTCCTCATTCGCCCCCTATCCTCCGGGCCAATTTCGAATCAGGACTGACTTATCCCCTAGGCGCGTTCTCTACGCCTCGTTACGAGGTTCAACCCGACCTTGCCGCACGGCCTATTGATTGGATGCGTACCAGCTTCGACGACATGAAGCCCCTCGCCGAGGTGCGGGAGGAGCTCAGGGCGAAGGAGCTGGTCCGTGTATGCTCTGAGGAGTTCAACGGCGAGCTTTCCGTTCGTCTCCCCAGTCTCTCCGGCCGCAAGTTGCGCGTCGGAGAGTCTCCGCCGTTCTAAGGAAGCGGCGGAGAGCGCGCGGTAGTTGGCATTACCGCGCGGGGTGGTCTCATGCTTTCGCAGACCCCCCGAACTTCATACCTATGAATGACGTTGATTCAGCCGGCGATTATAAGCCGAGCTTCGTTGGTGGTGCATGGACACGGAGCGCGGAGTGTCAGCTGGCGGCGCAGACGTGCGTCGCCGTGGTACTTCCGCGCTCATTGACGGGGGCGTTGGGCGTATCGCGTCGGGGATACCCGTGCGAAGATCCTCATGGGCGAAGAGCGGGGAGGGCCCCCTCGCTCTGAGCTACAACGCTTGTCACACATCCTTTGGGCGTTTGGATCTTCGCTTGGTTATGAACCAGTGCGAGACGAGTGCGAGTTCGCCTCGTAGTTGGAGGCGGCCTATCTCTTCTCGCATCTCGTCCGCGCGCGGCACACTGGGTGATACCGGTGGTAAGCCCGCGCGCGGTGGTCCCGAATCTTAACACGGACCTTGGATGAGATGTGAGGAGTGTATGATTAGCTGGCGATGGCAAGCCATGCTACGAGTTCAATGGTGGTGCATGTACGGCGAGCGCGAGATACTAGTGGCATTGCGCAGATGTGCGTTGCCGTGCGTTGCCGTGGTATCCTCGCGCTCGCTCTTTTGGAGACGCTCGTCGTCTCCGGCTTCACGTCGGCGACGATGCTCTTGTGCAGATCCGTTAATGGTGACGTCTGGGGTAGATCTGCCTCATTCGGAGCCGCAACACCCGTAACTCTTTACTTTGGGCGTTGGGATCTATGCTGAGAATCAGTCGACGTGAAGCGACCCAAAAGTACGAGCCGAACGCCTTTAAGCTCTACTCTGGGGCTTTCCATACATTCTCCCCCTCCACATTCCTCCATCGCACGGCTTGCTTTCCTCTTTGTATCTCTTATGTTTCGTCTGCTTGTATCCTCCTCTACTTAGTACATCATCCACATCCTTAATACTCCAACATGGCGGTAGCGCAAAACGTTGGGATACAGCGGTGAGGAGCGTAGCAGGCCACTGCGCCCCAACATTCCTCTGCGTCTCATCGTATGTGTATGCGCCGCTTCTCGACATCGATCTACGTATATCTCCTCTCCTTTATCCCATCCCATCTCTCCATATAAGGCGGAAGCGCAGAACGCCGGGGCATTACGGTGAGGAGCGTGGCAGGCCACCATCGTCTCCAATACTCCGTTGTGTTTTCCTCGGCGTAGATGCATGCACCGCTTTTCCCATCTCTTCTTTCTTTTTATCTTTCATTTTTCTTTGCCGTTCGAAATTGCCACGTGGCATGAATGTATACTTCATTGCTTCTGTCTAAGCTGAACCAGTCTTGTGTGAACGAAAGGGCTATCGTCTGCGGTAGCGACAATGCTCTTCGCCCGTCATCGACTCTTGATCAACGTACTGGCCCGTACTCGTCTCCACAAAGAAACAAGACTTGCTATATGCGTCGGGCGCTGCTAGTGAAGCTGCGGAGAAAACTTGACTGTACGAACTAGAAGGGGCGCGGTGGAAGTTGCAATCAGCGTAACGTTTGAGACTACCCTTTTCGGACAACGCCTTGTTCATCCCCGGTCGCATTCGTGTGGCGACGGGCTTTTGTAGAATGTAGAGAGGCGATAGCGGCGTCGGTGCTGCATGTAGTCCGATGCTAGAAGTGTGAGCCATGCGTCCAGTCTTCGCACACCTAGCGACTTCTTTGTCGGTCAGGTTGGCTTCGCTTCTTTGCAACGACACGCATAATTTGCATGAACTTCGGTCGCCTCGCATAAGCCCCACACGAAGGACGTCTAAGCATACTTCCCATGACATACCGCTTCGCCCTACGTTCCCATTACCTGAGAACGTATACCAGCCCAGTCAGCCGCCCACATAGAACAAACGTCAAACAGACTCGTACGAATCATCGAAGATCTGCCTACACCCTGTTCCGATCAGCATTAGTGAAGCTTCAGCAACCAGACTTCCGAACCGCTGACCATACCGACTGCATGCCAAGCGAGAGACCCGAACCAAGTATGGCGCGCCCTGCGGAGTGATTGTCCGATATCCAGTTAATAAACCATTCCAGTCCAGCAATGTATACACGGTAAAACAAAACTGAACAGACGAAACACGACGAACGGTAAGACAGCGGAGACACCCGACGTAAAAAACGAAGAAAGAGATGCGACAAGCGAAGGAGAGGGGCTGTATAGGAATAGTGGTAGTTGGCGGACACAACTCGACCAATGTGAAACGACAGGCGTAGGGCGACGGGCTGTGTGCGTTTGATGAGGCTGCGAAGATAGAAGGAGGTATTGAGGCGGTGTGAACGGAAAGGGTGGAGGGGGTCAGGCGATGCATAGTACGAGAGAGGACAGGCGGCGGGGGACAGGGTCAGATGCGGATAATTAGCGCCCAGGGTGGGGCGGGCCAGGATTAGCTATACGACGACGGCGGCGCGGCAGCGGCGTGGGGGTATTGTGGACGAGTGAACGAGCGGGGCAGGGGCGTGGCGTAGCGATGCTAAGGTATTTGTTGCAGATGTAGTGTTGACAACGGGAAGAACGTCGTGCAGGGTCGTGAAGAGCGTGGATCAAAGTTTCCAAGATGCCGGGGGCGCAGAGGTTACTGCGCATGAACCGGCTCGACCTTCTCGCTCATCTCGTGCTCGTCAACGCCGTGTATGTGCCCATCGTCGCTGTGGATCGCGCTCAGAGGTACGCCGACCTCTGTTATACCGTCCGCCGAGGGCATCCGCACGGGCCCGTCCATGTCGCCCGAGATGGCGGGCGTCACTGGTCGGCTCGCGACCATGCCGCCCGTACTGCTCGTCGCCGTCATGGTGCTCACGATCTGTTGATTGTGCGGGTAGTACGACCTGCGGTGCATTTGCCTGAAGTCGTAGATCGTGAACTGCTCCTCCATCTGCCGCATCTCCGCGCTGAGGGTGCTGATGTCCCGATCCTTCCGCTGCTTCGCCTTGAGGGGGTTATCCTCCAATAATAACTCCTCGAGCTCGTGCGACGCGTCGAAGTTCGCCTTCTTGCTCTAGAGATTCGAAAAATGGAACAGGGGTCAGCGTTGCGGGGATAGGGGGTGGGAAAGGAATGGGCGCACGTCAGGCACGAAAGGCGAAGTCAGTTCTTTCCGCGTTAGCGTCTCCCAGTCGATGCCAGCGAACCACGGGTGCTGCTGGATCTCCTCCATGCTCTCGCCCTTGGGGCTGCACGCGAGGCGTTTCCATGGGTCGCGGTCGAGGAACTGTATGGTAAAAGCGCAGTTTGATCAGTTTTGTTGGCCGGAAGCCACAATCTCTCGGAGCAACGGGGAATGATAGACGCACGCCTTTGATGGCCCTCATACCGTCCTTGCTGCACTTGGACTCTGCGTTCTCGGGGAAGCGCAAGGTGTCTTTGGATATGCTCTGCGTGAGCGCCGTGTTGGTTCTTCCGCGGAAAGGTCGACGGCCGAAGATGAGCTCGTAGGCGCATACGCCGAGAGACCACCAGTCGATGGGATAGGTGTATCCCCGCTTGGTAAGGATCTCGGGTGCCATGTACGCCATGCTGCCCGCAACACCCGTCAACATGCGCCGTTCTGAAAAGTGGACGGCGATGTTAAAGTCGGTCAAGTGAGCGTGACCGCGCTCGTCGAGGAGGATATTGTCGGGCTTGATGTCACTGTGGAGGTCTCACGATAAGCGACAAGGAAGGGAGGAGGTGGAGCGAGGGGAAAACGGACCGGTGCATGATACGCTTCTCGTGGAGGAAGGAGAGGGCAGAGGCCAGCTCGGCGACGTAGAATCGTACAGTCTCCTCGGAAAGCGAGCCGAGGCGCTCCAGATGGACTAGCGGCGGCGGGAAGTCTGTCAGACAATGGGAGATGAGGTCTGGGAAAGAAATGACGCACAGCGGAGGTCGCCGCCGAGCATGAGGTCGAGAACGAAGAAGCAGTTCTCGTCGTCCTGGAACGCGTATCGCATGTTGACGACGAACGGGTGGTCGATCTGCATATGTCGTAATGTAAGCGGGAGCGGTCAGCTGACTGAGCGGGGTAGACGACGTCGCACCTCCTCGAGGAGACGACGCTCCTGGATGATATTCGCGACGGCCTTCATCTTTACACACTTGGCCTTGTTGATGTACTTGAGCGCGTACAGATCTCGCGTCTGCTTGTGCTGCACGACCCGGACCTGGATACAAGAGCTTAATTCACCGACATAAATCGTGGTTTCACAGTGCGCACCTTTCCGAATGCACCCTTTCCGACGCATCTGAGAAGAATAAAGTGGAACAAGTTAACGTCGCCTTCAAAGTCGATGACCTGGGGCGGGTTTAATTGATAGAATCAGGAAGCTTGGGGAATGTATTCTGACCGTGGGACGGCAGCATAGGGCGCCCATCGTGCTTTGTCGTGCCGGTCGTCGTCGCTGTCGTCGTGGAGAGGGGGAGAGGGAATGTGTCGCCTGGGAAAGGGAGGGAGGGGGAGGAGCGCGCTGAGCAAGACGCGGTGGTCTGAAAGAGGAAGCGGGCGCCAACAAGTCGAGTGCGCCGTCCGTCCCTTCACACGCTTCCCTTGCCACCATCAGCCTCCATCGCAATATGCTCGCCGACTTTGCACGTCCCCTCGTCTGCTCAGGGCCTTCGGGCGTCGGCAAAAGTACTCTACTCAAACGTCTATTCGCCGACCACCCAGACAAGTTCGCCTTTTCCGTCTCCCGTCAGTAACATTTTCCCCACCTCGCGGCTTCGTCGGGAGCCTATTAGGGCACGTGCTGATCCATGTTCAATATATTACAGACACTACCCGCAAGCCCCGCCCGGGCGAGGTCGACGGCAAGGACTACAACTTTACCACCCGCGAGTCCTTCCTGGCTCTCGTGGCCGACGGCGGGTTCATCGAGCACGCCGAGTTCTCGGGCAACTTGTACGGAACGAGCGTGCAAGCTGTCAAGTCGATCGCCGCCCAGGGCCGCCGCTGTATCCTTGACATCGAGGTCCAGGGCGTCCGCCAGATAAAAAAGACAGACCTCAATCCAGTATACCTCTTCATCGCGCCTCCTTCAGTCTCTGCCCTGCGCGCCCGCCTGCAGGGACGTGGCACCGACGCGCCCGAAGCCGTCCAAAAGCGCCTCGACACGGCTCTTCTCGAGATTGCGTACGCCAAGGAGCCCGGCGCGCATGATCTCGTCATCGTCAACGACGACCTCGAACGCGCGTACACCAAGTTCCAAGCTGTGGCGCTCGGTGAAAAGATCGAGAGCGATGTCCTCCCGCCGCTCGATGATTGATGGTAGAAGTGTGGGGTAAGATTATAGAATACAGCATCGAGGGGTTACGGACGGTATACGGATGAATAATGTCTAATGTAGTATTATACGCGGAAACGCAAGTAGGCCATGAGCAGCGCAGAGCAACCGGTGACTTGACACGTTCGTGAGCATGATGTCAGGCGCGAGGTAGACGTGTGGCGACTTACCGAATCCGACGATATATTGCAAGGTCGTAGCCTTGCTTGACTGGATCGCTGCACGTAGACCGGCAATCTCTTGCTCAATGCGGGTATCCACTTCCTTCATCTTGAGCTCTTGCCGGCTGGCCTCTTCCCGGATACGGCCCTTCTCGAGGTTCAAGTCTAGCCGGACGCCTGCCTGTGTCCGTGCCACTTCCTCCCGTAGTCGGGCCTTCAATTTGTCAATGTCGGCAACAAGGCGTTCGTTCTCTGCCTTGATCATTGACAGGTCGTTCTTCTCCATCAACTGCAGCTCGCTCTTGAGTTGCGCAAAGTCGACTTGTTGCGTATAGTGATGCTGTACGTCGTTGAGACGCGCCTACAATCACAACCGCTAGCAAAACATACCTTCTCCTGGTCAGCTTTTGTGACCATATTACCCGTCATATTCCGTATGCTCTCATCAATAACCTCCGCAATAGCAGTCATAATCCCCTCCGCCTGCGCCCGACTCAACCCCTCCTCCTCCAACCTCCTGACGAAATGATGCGTGTCAAAGTGATATCTCCTCAGCAGGCCAGTAGTAGAGACGGGTGGGAGGAGGGATCTTCGCCCAAGCGTAGAGAGCGAGTGGCGCAGCATGGCGGGACGGAACAGGCACGCACCGGGGCCGAGCGCGCGCGCTTGCTTCGACGCGTCTCGCGTGCGAAATTTCGACTGGTCCAACTTTCTTCTCGCCTTCACCGTCGCGCTTCTCCGCACCCTGCTGTTCTGCTTTCTACACTGTAACGACTTTGTTAATACTGCGCGACAAAGATGCAGGCAGACGACGTGATATGGTCCGCGATCGGCCAGTCCTTCTGCTCCTATAAAGTCAAGTGCGAGTCCCGCTCGAAATTTACCCCGCGCGCGCCTCCATCCTAAACGCGCACCCGTATTTATTAGAACCGCGACACAAAACTTCTGCCGGAATGAGTACAACGTTACGGGGTTTTGCACGCGTCAATCATGCCCGTTGGCAAATTCGCGATACGCGACGGTGCGCGAGAAGGAAGGTGCGTGTTAGGCCGTGGTGGTTGTGGGAGGGAGATGCTGACGGTGTCGGGATTGTAGGGGTGTTGTATCTGTGTGTGAAGACTATTGAGAGGGCACATAGTCCGAAGCATATGTGGGAGAGGATAAAGTTGAGTAATAACTACTCGAAGGCGCTCGAGCAGGTGCGTGCATACTTCCGCGTCTCGGGTCGGTCTTTGTGCTCATGCCTGCGTCTTATTCTCCTTCGCCATCGTATCGCTTGTCCACTCCGCGTATACGTACGCTATAACCCACACGCCGACGCTGTCCCTGCATCCCTCGCCTGTTCACCTGCTGCGCTCGTCCCTCTCGATATCGGCGCCACAGATCGACAAGGAGCTGCAATACTGGCCGAACTTCACCGTGCACAAGTGCAAGCAGCGCGTTACGAAGATTACACAGTACCTCATCAAAATGCGCAAGCTGAAGCTACGAGAACAGTACGTATCGCTGTTCTATCTCTTCGCCCACCTCGCTCTGCGCGACCGAGCGCCCTGCCTCCTCTCGCTCTTCCCTGCGTTCATCGCGCTCACACTCCGCCCAACAGACCAAAACTCGTCGGTATAAAGAAGAAACAAGACCGCCGCGAAGCCGTTCGCGAGCGCAAAGCCCTCTCCGCCGCCCATCTCGAACGCGCAATCGAGAAAGAACTCCTCGAGCGCCTGAAATCAAAGGCGTACGGCGACGCGCCGCTGAACGTGAACGAGTCGGTGTGGCAGGCTATATTGGATAAGGAGCGGGCGAGAGAGAAGGGCGTGGAGGAGGGGGTTGAGTTGGAGGATGAGGAGACGGACGAGGAGGAAGAGGAAGTTGAGGAGGAGGGAGAGTGGGGCGAGAGGGAGTTTGTTAGTGATATTTCTGGCGATGAGGATGGGTTGAGTGATTTGGAGGAGGTTGCGGTACGTCCATCGGGGTTGTCGATGCGAGGGTGTTGGTGCTAATTTCGCTACAGGAAGGGGGGAGTGCAAGCGATGAAGACGAGGACGACGATGAGGGGAGCGATGAAGATGACGAAACTTCGCGCAGACCGCCGAAATCGTCCCTTGGAAAGCGCAAAGCCGCATTTCCGCAACGGAAACCGAAACGTGGGTTCTTAATTGGGTTCTTCGCACGTTGCAGCTTTAATGGCGTGATGCATAGGTGGACCCAGAGTTGAGGTCGAGTACGAACAGGAGACGGAGGCCGTTGGTGCGAGGAGACAGGCTATGCCTGCGTGGTGAGGTGTACCACTCTGTTGTTCATGTTTGTCGGGTTATACATAGCGGTTGGATGATTTGTTCAAGCCTGCGACTCATCGTCAGTTTCGAGTTAGTATCCTTGATACTGTGGTGCACTTTAACTGAAGGCTGCTACTTGTGCACAACTTGGGAAGGTCACGTACAGTGGTCATCGACGGGCCTGAGCTTCCCGGAGCCAGTGATGCATTCTAGTACAGCCCCTCCGGGGCACTACTGGGGCTCTCTTATGCAGAGGCCAGTTCTTTCGAGGTGTTAGAAGAACGAGCTTTTTACAAGACAATTGTGACATTTTGCTTCACCACGACGTGTCCGGTGAATCGAACCTTGCCCCTTTGATCTGGGAAGCCTACGGACTTGTACAACGACGCGAGACGGAATTGAACAGCTGAAGCTATTCAAATTTCAGGCCCAGGTTTTCCGTCGAGCAACCTCTCAGCGAAGCATCACCATTCTTGGACTCATATGGGATGTAGTAGTGGACGGCCTGTTTTGCAGCACTTCTGGGTTTATCCGAATCCTTTCTTGGAGCTCTGGCAGCAGCCTCATTCCTACAATAAAGGGAAGAACACAAATCCATTCTGTGCTCGATGCATTGTATCAGCTACAAAGATGAAGTGCTTGTATCCGTATGGCCACTGCTAGAGTGGTCAACTACAATAAGTTACAGCCGTTGGACTAAAGATTGGCAAAACCAACAGGAGGGAGAGAGATAGAAAATAATTATAAATTCTGTTGTAATATCCTCAAAATAATAGAGCATAGCTCCATAGATTATAGAACACCCCAAAACACTCACTATTGTCACTACATGTGGATGTGCACATGATGAGGTAGAGTGCAGCTGTCATAGTTCGGCTGTCACGTGACTAGGCAATATTCTTATTCTTTTCCCTTTCTTTTCCTTTTCTGGTTCAGCATCTTGGCATCTCGGCATTCCAGCACACAGACTCCGGACTTGCATGACTCATGTCATTTACATATGACTCGGCCCGCTTACACACCCTTCCCTTGTCAGTGGGGCCTGACTTGCTCAGTCATCCACCTGCCTGTCCATCGTTGTCATCATACACCCCCAGCCGTTCTGGCAGTTTGAGACCGGTTTCGGAATAGTCGGTCTGATACCGGCATGTTCGGGTTCAGCTTCGGTCTTGCGCATAAGGTGTCACTGGGTTGGGCCCAAAGATGGCGTCAAACCGGTGCACAGTCGGTGCTCAACCGACGCGTTGTTTGGGCTTTTTGTCAGCATTTTTTCCGTTCGGCCTCGGCATTGCTTGCAGCCGATAGCATGTGACATCACACTTTGTGAGAAGAAAAGAAAAGAAATATCATTCTCGACGCCTCTACAGTACTACATGATTATGTCTGGACACATAACACTAGGAACACCATTCAGCTACTACATCCATGTCAAGTAAACACCCTCGTCGTTGGATAAACTACCAGGATGGTTAGTACATTGAGCAAATGTAGAAACTGTGGAGTATAACACATACCACAATAGCCGGTAGAAGGTAGAAGAGCCCATATCCCAGCAGTTTGAGCAGCACCAGCCAGACAGATTCAGAGTAGACAAGGCCCCGAGCAAGATCGCACAGAGACGCCCGAGAAGCAAGGTCCAGCGAATTTGACTTCCTCGAAGACAGAACCCATGGTGCCATCCAAAGAGCGCAAAGACCAACGAGACCAGTTCATCCAGTTTCTGTGCAAGTGAGTAGCTGGGTTGGAAAGCTTGAGTAAGTATTAAATTGCAAGCCGAGTCGAATTGACGACATACCTGCCAGCACGAACGAATCCAGCACCAGCCATCACTACGCGGCACCGGAGACCATCTGCGATACAATATGAGCAATTGCAATAGTATAGATCATCAGGATACTCGCCTATATACGAGTCTTGTTAGTAGGTTGGCGGAGTCGGTCACGTATGCTGGCACTACAAGAAAATCAGATAATGGCTGCGCAATACACGATGCACGACCGGGTACTTATCCAGCAAAAATTTAAGGAGTTGAGCAAAAGAGGAGGGTGCTTTGGTTGAGGGTTGCGATGATAGCGAGATGGTGGTAAGAGCGAAGGTCATGAACACGCGTCGCACGCGTGTCAGCCGCCGCCGCGACGCGTTCGCACCCACACCGCAGAGTTCTTACAGTGTATCCCCGTCGAGATATAAGCAATGATAGAAGTATATTTGAGAGTACGTATTATTAAGACAGGTTCGATTTGAGCGTGAAATAAGTAGTCTACTGTGCCATCTGCTGTTGGCACATCTGCTGGATGGTCAACGGGCCAGTAGAACTGGAAGCTGCGGGGGGCTCGGGACTGGCGGAGGCGGCGCGAGGCGTGACGGGAACATCAAATTGAGGGCCGAGGGGTTCGAGCAGTTTCTGGCGATGAGCAGGCATGGCGCCATGCCCGAAACGCTGGCGATCGAGGCAAACCGTCTCCAAATAGTATCTGGATGGGGGTCAGAACAATGCTTCCCAAAGAGTAATTGTGCATGACTCACTCCTTCCATGCCTCTGAGTTCAAGTCGTCGCCCTTCTCGCCCAAGAGCTTGGCGAACCAGGTGTTGACCATAGGCCAGTAGTCTTTGCCCTTGGCAACCCTACCACCGGGCCCTTTCCTCTTCTTCGACACCTCCACCTCCTCACCATCTTCGCCGCGCTTCTCGACACTTTTCAGTACCCACTGATACCACTGGTTCTCGTATGTGAAGCGGCGCTACGGTGAGTGTATCAGCTGCGAGACGACAATTGTGAATCAGTGAGGACGAACCAAAAGCGCGGTATGTATCTGATAGCGGACAGGGATCGGGTTCGATAGCAAGTAGAACGACTTGCTCCTAAGCTTGTCGGCAATGTAGAGCGTCGCCTCGCCGAGCTCCTTCATACCAGAGTTCTTTGCGGCTGTCACAAGCATGGTGTCATAGCACTGTAAAAGAATGAACAAGGAGATCCGAGCGAAGGGACACAAACGACGCACATCGAGGCACAAGATCCCCCTCGCCCCCTTCGCCTGCAGCTTGCAGTCGTCGCGCAAGACCTCTACACCGTTATCCTTGCCTTCCTCGTAGACGTCGGCAAACTTGGAGTCCGCTTTCATCTCCTTCTGGAGAGAAAGGAGTCAGTATCATAGTGTACAAGATGGTAAGATGGAAACAAAGCACACCTCCAGGTCGGTTGCGAGATCAGCCCAGCACGTACGCTGCGGCTCCCAGACACGAACCTTCAACTTCTTGATGACGCGGTTCTGTGGTGGCCATCTGTTAGAATTGGGCGAGCGACGCATATGTAGATGTATGGACATACGTGCTGGGAGCGTGTCAAGGCAAATCGCTCCTCCCATTGCCGCAGAGTGATATCGATGAGCTGGTTCCACTTGTCGAGCTTGACACGCTGCTGCTTCTGTTCGTTCTGGACACTGTAGATTAGCGCAAACATGTGGATGCGTGACTGAATGTCGCCGAAGTGGAGGCAGTTCTTCATGGACTGCGAAAGGAGAAGATGTATGAGTGGATAAATATGAGCGAAGCAATAGTCGGAAGACATACATCGACATTAATATGAAGGTCGGTGATTTGCTCGGGCGTGAGGGTACAGTCATTCCCGACAAGGTTTGCCCAGCTCTTCAGTTCAGCGACCTGAGCCTCGGTGTTCATGACGAATGACGTAGAGTCGCAGCCGGTGTTGAATTGACCGGGGAAGGAGCCTTGCTGGAGACTGGAGCCGTCGAACTCGGGAGTGAAGCCAGTGAATGCCGACATGGTGGTGGACGATGGAGAGCATTGTGGCCGACATCCGAGCCTTTATATATGCCCTCCCGGGCCTTCCAGTCAACAGAATAACGTGACGCTGGCATGGCCGATGCACCGAGTGTTGTTGACGTCAAAAGCCGACGCGAGTCCGCGCCACGCGGCGAGTGAGGCTCACCGCCTGAGATTCCGCATCTGACTTGCCACAAGATCGGGCAAGTCAGCTCGTTGGCCAGCTGTATTCATCATACCAGAGACCCATAGTGTACTAGGTTTATTGCTTGAGGGTAAGCGCATACGTGCCGGGATGAGCAAATAGCATTGCAAGAACGTGACCATATTGAGGTGCCGATGAGTGACCTGCTGAAACTACGGAATAGTGTATCGAGGGCCCAGACAGTCGATACAGTATATACGAGCAAGCATTCGTTACATGGTCATGGATGTCAGAAGCAAGGTATTCTCGGCGTGCGCACACATCTTCCCACCGCGCATGTCTTCCCACCGCATTCATCTTTCCACCGAAGAGGTGCCCACACCACCAATCCTTCTTGTCTCTCACCACGAACTCACCACCCTCTTCGTTTTATGGCCGCAATGGCTCAGCCTACCTGATGAAAAGTAAGCCATGAAGACCATTAGACACAGGCAAACTTCTTACCTCAGGTATAGCTCCCAATGGGCTCGGTCCCGGACCTCCTTGTCCTCGTCCTCGTCCCCGCTCTTGTCCTCGTCCTCGCCCCCGCCCACATCCTTCTCCACGTGCACGAGTTGGATTACCATGACCACAGCCTCGAGCTGGGCTTGTGGGGATTTTCCGCGATATCTTCTTCTGTGCTTTGCCCACCTTCCGACTGTCGACCTCCTTCTTCGCACCTTTGGCGACAACCAGCTCCAAGTCTAGGGCGGGAGTGGACGTGTCACAAGCGTTGCGTGCGCAGTGGTGCTGTACGTTGACGGGGCATATGATGGACTGAGACTTGAGCTCAATAACACGTCACATTTAGTGAGATGAGAAACTTGCCTCAAAATCGATCAATTCACTCCCTCGCGCCACTAGCATAGGCATTCGGTATGCCTCTGCTTCCCTATCAGGCAGCAGACAGTCAACAAAGACCTTGTCAGCCTTGCCAACGAGCTGCCAGGGTGAGCCCAGGATCTGGAGTATCTCGACGATACGGCCAACAACTACCACAGACTCTGTATTGTTGCCGTCCGCGTTGGGAGGATTATGATGCCTGTATAGAACATACGACTGCTTTGATATCTTGTCGGTGCCTCGGACAACTGCTTCAGTGCAGGGGATGTATAGCTCCTCATCTGTCCGTGGAAATCGTGAAAGAGAGTTGAACTCAGACCACTTGCGTGGGCGGTTATCCCGCCGATCCATCGTGACCGCGCCTGCTCATGCTTAGCTAGGTAATCAATACGTGTCACAAGAGACAAACCCTCTATGACAGGAGCATCGTCATGTATGCCCAGTTGGTCCGCAACATGAGCGAGTCAGCTCTTGGAACGCCTCTCGACGAGGGATATGCACTCGCCGCCGGCTGTATTGAGATCACTGCGCTTTGGCGGCACATTGAGTACTGGGGCTTTGGGATCTCGTGTGGGGAATAAGCCACCACTCATTATGTGTCGTACACGGCTAGCATGAGCAAGACCCAGAGCGATGTCGCGTGAAGGAGCGTGTCGATTGCTGTGGATGCTATGGTCACGTATGACTGCATTGAAGGACTCGAAGGCTTCTGTGGCGAAGAGAACGGCAGGACCAAATCGGCGTACATGAAATGGGAGGTGACGGAGAAGATGAAACTTTGGTTTGTTGAACCAACGTGGTGTCCAACGCGCCGTGCATTTGAGGAAATAGTCAATGACCGTCTCCATCTCGGCCTGATGAACTAAGTGAGCTATCGCACTGTCTCTACTGCAAGCTGCACTCACGATATGCTCGTTCAAGTTGAATATCTCAGGTTGCCAGATGAGTGGAACAAGACGGGATAAAGCTATCCAGGTATCGTAGCAGTCTGTCGGAGCCAGATCGTACAGAACGAAGGGAGCAACCTGTGCAATCGCCCGAAAGTCGCGCCCGGTCAGAGACCCCACATATTGAGTCAGAGTTTGGCCAACTAAAGGCGAGATCCCGAGGCCAGATACGTCGACCGAAGATAGACATGTAGGCAGCAGCGCCTTATCTTCGTCCTTCAAGCGTGCTATGATATCCCTCCAGAAGTACTTGACAAAGCCGAGGAGGACAACGTGTAGAACCTCAACCGGGGTATCCTTGTGCACGTCGAGATCTACAGGTTGGTCAGTGGATTGAAAGTCAACCTCCAAGAGTTGATCATACCAAGAATGCGCTAAACTGGACTGGTCGGATCATCCGGTATATGGTCCCGCACAAACTGATTGATAAGTTCTTGCTTTGCCGCCGTATTGCCTCGTAGATCACGGGAAAGATCGTAGATCTTTTCCATGAATGACGACTGTATCGTGTCTTTGACACCGAATTCAGTCTGCTTTGCACGAGACCGAGTCTTCCCGCCGATGGTCCGGGCTTCCGAGAAGATGGAGCGGAGCTGAGCACGAGTGTCATGTTTGTGTCGTAGAGGATTGTCCTGCGAGCGGTCAATGATTATTCTGTAGGAGCACTTAGATGTAAGTGTATCGAAAGGAACCGTCGCGCTCGATCTATCATATCTTTCATAGTCTCAAGTGGCCGTTTCTTCTTCTTCTTTCCTTGAGAGGGAGTAGAGGCCTCAGACGGGACAGATGAAAGGCCTGCAGATGATGCCGCAGATGACGATGGCAAAGTACCAGGCAATGTGGGCTGTTCGGAAGCGGATTCATGATCAGATGAGTTGTTCTGGTCCTCAAGGGGACCCCTGTGCATGGGTGCACCAGGCTCGAGAGGGTCTATGTTGAGTGGGCTTGGGAACACGTTCCGTGTCTCTGCCTCGTCTGCAGCGTCGCACCCTTTGACCCGACAGACCCGACAAAAGAACTTTCCCATCAGTCCGATGTGACATGCAAGTTCACTTTGCATAGGGTTGTCGCCAAGGAGTGCCAGTACAGCTGGTATGACAAGCACAGGCTCATCGCGTGCGATATCCCAGACCCAGAAGCCATCGCGTTGACCTTCCCTAAAGTATCTATAAGCATAGTAGCCTCGCGCTTTGAGCAGCAATGACGTACTCAAGTTGAGTGGCAATGCCATCGAGCATCTCCAGAGGAGGGGCTATGTTGGAGGTACTAAGGAAGTGCACATTATACTGCTGTTGAGACATCTCGTGAGACAGCCCAGCAGGTGTCCAAAGGAACGAGTTGTGTTTGTTCCACTTTTTGGAGAGATTGCCGGAAGTATCGTTGCAATAGAGCCACATCCAGAAAGAGACAACGCGGTGACCCATAGCTTTCTGCCGCCAGTCGTTGCCAGTAGCACCCGCATTTGCTGTCCGTGTCCAGGGGTGGATTCTGGCGTCGCTCGGTGCCTTTCTGACCCCTATGGCAAAGGACAGTCACGATCAGAGTTGTATGCACTAGGTTATGTCACCGATACTGACCGAGGATGATTCGTGGGTCAGGAAGACCATCAGTTCGAGCAGTGCTGCACAGCTGCGTGAAGCACAGTGAGAACTGGTTTACCGGAACCTCCCAGCTATCAAACTCCCGGACAACCCATCCTAGTGCACCCGTCGGCGATACAGCAGCCTCCAAAGACCATACGGCCGCAAAGTATTGGTCATGCACATCGACCTTGCGAGTGTAAAAGCGGTGGGGCATGACGACGGCTTGGGACGTGAGCTGTGCAGGCTCGAAGATGTAGAGATCGCGATCTGCGGAGCCCTTGGAACCAAGGCGCAGCATCGGTGTCAAAAGTGCAGGGTCGGCTTCATGGAGCCAACGCGAGCCTTGCCATGCCTGCGCAAGAATGTGCTGGGAGAACTCAGGGAAAGCGTGTAGATGCGGGGCCACTCGTGGGTTCGTGAACTCCTGTTGGACAGTTGGTAATATGTCGACGGATCTGAGAGCACAAGGAGAGGATCTACCTGAGCAATCTGATCCATGAGACTATTACAGTAGTATACATTGCCCAGTGCACCCTTGTAGCGCAGGGTACGAATACCATGCTTCTTCTGCAGCTGGTCACTAAGATCTTTCAGCCATGTGACGGATGGGATATCGTCCAAGCCCAGAACGGTGCACGCCCAAGTGATCGTCTCCATTTGCGAGTCTGAGAAGATTGAACGCGGGAGATGGCGCAAAACATCGAGCACAGCAGCCTGATGGTTTGTCCGTTCAGTTCAAACTTGACATGAAGCAATATGAGTATATTAGAGCATACCACACGGTCAGGATATGGATGGAAATGGGGATCTGAAGGCATGCTGGCAGTTTGGCGTGGTCGCTCCGAGCCTATGAGCGATGCTCAGATTGGAAGTGCTGCGGATTTGCAAGACACTTACCATCTTGTGTATACTCTTCAGGAGCTTGTCCGGGACCAAGATAGACACCCTCGGAGCCATACATATTGATGTCCACACCATCCCCCGTGATGTAGTCAAGCATGCTGTTTGCCATGGTGGCCGGGAAGATGTCAGGAAGGTCCTCAAATCTTTCTTCGGTTTCGAAAGGCGGCATCGAAGAGGACGTAGTGGCCGAGTCGGGCGTGGGCTCTGGGGTGGCAGCTGTGTTACCAGTTCCGTTGCTAAGTTGTGTCAAGAGACTGTGGAGACATCCAATAGCACGCGGGGCCTCAACGGGGTTGTATGAGGGTGGCACAGCACTCCCAGAAGCCTGCCGGTGTTCTCGCTCGGCATCAAGCGCACGCTCTCGCCTTTGCCTATCTAAGTATCTGGCGGCCCTCTGTTGATGGCCAATGCCACCCCCATGGCGCCGGGCAGCACGCGCATCACTCCATTCATCCGGATTCCGACACGCCTTGCAGTGAAAGCGGCTGTGATTAGCACCCGTCCCGATAGTCCACACTGTACCATCATTAATAGCCAGTGAGCATGCATTGAAGGTGGAACTTACCATCAGGATGCATGAACGATCTACGGACTCCATAAGAGCAAGAGACAGCTGAAATGCGATGACAGTTGAGCTTTGCGGGTGAGGAGAGCAAAGGAGAGAGCGGAGACAAGTGTCAAGTCACGCTTCAGGCGCACTCCGCCCCGATTGCGTCGGCTTGTCTCCTGCTCCCATTGCATCTTGAACGATTCGCCGGGATCTCTCACATACCAGCCCCACCATGACTGTGGACGAGTCCAGCAGTGATGAGTACGACCCATCGCAAGATCTCGCAGACCCGACTGGGACGCAAGAAGAACTCCCTTATCGGTTCGAAGCTCAACATGCTATGGATGCCGTGTCAGCGTAAGTAAATACATTCATAGCTGGCATGCAACTCTACAATGCCTTCCATTGCAGCCTGCATAACGCAGGTGGGATGCTTCACAGTCAGACCACCAACACTCAACTCCTCGGCCCTCTGTACGACGACGACGACGACGACGACAAAGGCAGGTCTCTTGATTGAACTCACCCCTGAGCACGGACTGAGAACCTTTGCAGGTGTCTGCATCCGGTGTCAAGCACTCGAAACGGAGATCGAGTCTAAGGATGTCAAGATCCTGTCGCAAGAAGCGGAAATCTGCGCCCTCGACATGCAGGTTGCAGAGCGCGACGCCGAGATCACTCGCTTGCAGGAAAGGCTACGCAAACTCGAACCACGCAGCTGCACACCCGAGCCATCCCGGATACCCGGCAAGATCTCTGTGAGCCTGTCGTACACTGGAGACGTCTCGTACACGTATTCGGGACCATTGCCGGCTGTGCTTGATCACACAACAGAGCCAGCCGACGCTACTACCCCAGCCAACAAGAGTGACGGGGCTCCATGGTCTCCTATCTCTGGTATATTGTCCATGTGTCACTAAACACGTCCGTACTGATGAATATATACAGCGGAGTTCGACTTCAAGAGGGGCGGGTGGTCGCAAGCTGAAGGAGAAGAGCGCGAGCGCGAATCACGCGAACGTAAACGTAAACGAAGGAAGCTGGTGCTGGAAAATGGCTCGTCAGAGAAGAACAATAATGATCTGGAGCTAACGTCTACGCACTCGCACTCAGAGGACCGTGTTGAGGATGTTGGGTCACAGTATCGCCAGGATCCGGCTGAGCGTGCTCTCCAAGCCCATTATGACGAATATTGGTTGGCTAAGGACAAGGGGCCGGAGTGATATTGATATACCAGGTATAGATTTCGACTCTGTGGAGTGGTCGTGTTGGCTGAACAGAGGAATAGGCCGTCGTGAGGGCAAGAAGCAAGCTCGACGGAGATTGAGTTCGGGCGTGCGATGTTCGTTTCCGCGCTCACGCCCTCATCGCCTCCGAGGTTGATTCACCCATTATTACCATCTTTCCTGACCCTACCATGTTCGATGCTTGACGCGGTTTCCCTCTGAAACCGACCTGTTTGCTTAGCACAACCCCGCATTCAATTTCATGGCCGAGCTTGATCTGCTGGCATATCGGTCGATGTTGGCATGAACATTCTGCATCTCCTCCATCTTCTGTGTTCGTTGCAGCGGCATCTACTGCTTTAGACAACGAACGTAGCTCATAAGCTGTGTCTCACTTCGCAAGCGTGCTCCATCGGGCCATGTATCACCCATTGGCGGCATATCTGGTCAAAACTCGGTCGTCCTGGCCGACGGCATCACCGTGGACAACTGGCGCTTTCGTGCGCATATCTAGCTCTTGTCTTCCAACTCGACACGTATCAATCGTGTGAGCTGCATGCTGTACATCCTGGTTTGTATATCCAGTGCTCTACGATCACTGGCTTGCTCCCAGTCTCGGCACGTATTAGGTATGTGAGCTGGGGCCTATATTCCCTGTTCCCTGAATAGATAGAGGAGGACGACTTTCCGCGACCGAAGCAGACCGCGCGAGCAAGGGCTTTTTCCCCCTGCGAGCTTGGTCCGACGAGCGGGGGGAGGAAGCAAGGTGCAACGCGGTTATATACCTCTCGCTTAAGCTGAAACGGCGAAGCAGACACGGCGGGCCGTGTTGTGGGCACACGCAGCCTGCATCGTGCTATTCTCTGGACTGCCATGAACATGCTTTGGGCTGCATACTGCATGAATGTGTTCGATAATGTACGGGACTATCGTTGGAGATATTAGTTGCCCAGGGATGTGAGCACTTGGGGAGACTATGAGCTACTGTATGCCATTGTTCATCATGTTCGTTCTGGGATAGTCTACACTATGCTCTATCTACCTCGCTCAATATTGAGAACTCCGCAATGTACAGTCGGGGACTGCAGGGACTGCCGCTGCTCACATCCAAGGCGTGTCGGCGCATCGGCGACGTTCGGCCCGGTCAACATTTCCGGTTGAGCGGGCCATGGTTGTCAATTTACTAAGTAAACCGTGGCTATAGCCAGTGCAGGCCT
>UWZB01000142.1:0-55229 GCA_900536885.1 Peniophora sp. CBMAI 1063
CAGAGCCTGTAGAGACCAGATGTCGTGTAAAAGCAGGAGGTCTATACTAAGGGCCTCAAGCTAGGTTTCAGCAGCGGCACGCAGCACTCTAGTCAACCATCGGCACGAAACCGGGCCGACCAACGAACGGTGGACCTGTTGATCCGTCTCGATCATCCACGTGAAACTTCCCACGACCTTGAGAATGAACAGCCGGTGGACTTTCTGTCCATGAAACCTGGACCCTATCGGGACCAGGAATGTTCAGGCAGCTCGCACGCACCGCGACAAGGTCGCTGTCGACCACTGCCAGAGTGCACAAAGACCCCTGGCCACTCCCCCACACGCCAGAGCATCTCGCGTCGACGGTGACGCCGGAGGACCTGCCCGGCCTACCGCCAATTCCAAGGCCGAATGAGGCGCTCGAGACCACCCGCGCGCGCCTGGTCTACCAAAGCCGGAAGCGCGGCACGCTCGAGAGCGACTTGCTGCTCAGCACATTTGCACAGGAGAAACTCGGGAGCATGACTGCGGACGAGCTAAAGGAGTACGATAAGGTGTGTGGCGTGATTCGTACAGTAAAGTCTAGAAACTGAAATATCGATCGTGCAGCTGTTGGACGAGCCTGACTGGGATATCTACTACTGGGCTACGAACAAGCGTACACCACCCGAGCGCTGGCAAAACTCCCCTATCTTGGACAAGCTGAGAGTGCACGCCCGCAACGAGGGGAGGGCAGTGAGGCGCATGCCAGATCTGGATTAGGGATGACATTGGCCCGTGTGTAATCTATTCTACAGGATGCAGCTTGGTTTCTGCGCCCTTTGTGCATGGCCACGAAGTCTGGATACTGTCCGCATGTGTAGAGCTGAATAATCATCGTCGTAATTCTCCAGCGGAAAGGAAGTGTACTGCTCTTCGTCTCGCTGGCGCACCTCAATCAAATCAAAGTCCCTTCAAACTGTCATCGCGCATGATGAGAGTCGTTGGTTGTGATCCCAGTACCGTCAGCGCTTCTCCCTTCCATACCTCCCGTCAGGGCCACATCCAGCGCCTGTGGCCCGCGAACACTACAACAAACTCCACGTGGAGCGCCAATCATGACGCTCTTCCCATTATGCGCACGCTGAGCTCATCCCACCAACTCACAAAGCAACGCACGATAACCTCCCACCCCGGTCATATGTTCACAACTCTGCCCGCAAACCTTTCATTCGAACTCTAGACTCCCGATGGCAGTCGGTACCAGCCGCCTCGCGCGCTTTCTGCGATCCAAGCACATCCTACCGACGCGACGTACCTCATCTCCGACGGCCATGTCATTGTCAACCTCCACTTCGACTTCCACTCCTTCCGTGCCGCCCTTTCCACCAATAGACGCCCTAAGGCTCGAGCCTAGCGCGCCTCATACCGCAACAGTTATCTTCCTGCACGTGCGTACCCTCCTCATCTCCGCCGCTGCGCTTCAGACGCTGAGATGTGTGTGTTATGTTGCAGGGTCTCGGAGATTCAGGTGATGGCTGGGAGCCCTTTGCAAAGAAGCTTTTGCGCGATCCAACCCTCAACCACATCAAGTGGATCCTTCCTCACGCGTAAGCTCAGACTCACCTACTCCTTGCACCAGAGTATACTCATGCTCAACCCATCTGCAGGCCTGTCCAACGCGTAACGGCGAATAATGGCATGCACATGCCCGCATGGTTCGACGTCATCGAGTTCGGCTCGAACAAGGAAGATCAACCTGGCTTACGCGCGGCTTCGGGGGCGATCGCTGCATTACTAGCGGAGGAAGACGCTCGTACACCTGGACGTGTCGTTCTCGGGGGCTTCTCTCAAGGCGCCGCACTCACGATCTTGACCGGGCTTACGAGTACACCAGCACCCGCAGGGATGCTCGTGCTCAGCGGCCGCACGGCTCTGCGCGAAGACCTGAAGGCAAACCTTAGCCCGCGCGCGAAGGAGCTGCCTATATTTTGGGCGCACGGCGGTATCGACCAAATGATCAAAGTCGAGACAGCGCGTGACGGGCATAAGTTCGCCATGAAAGAGCTTGGGCTGAAGAAGGCGAAAGAGTTGGGTGGTCCTGGGGTTGAGTTCAGGGTGTATGAGGGGATGCAACATTCGACGTGTCCGGACGAGGTGGAGGCTGTGACGCAGTTCTTGAGGAAGGTCGTGCCGAAGCAGGATTAGAATACACTTGCGCGATCAAGCGAAATCTCCTGTACAGATCTACAATAGCTGCGGAACGTTGTGGAGGAAGAAGAACGGATAGACCACACCGCAGACAGAACGCATCGGATGTCGGTCCGTGAGACCGGGTGTGGCACACCTTCATCCAGCGCTTCAGCGCCTTCTTGCCTCGCTACCACCACGACGTGTGCACTGCAGCTCCGCAATGTCCTCGATATCATCTACCTCGAAGGACGTCTCCTTCATTAACCCGTCTGACATGGACACAAGTAGCAGTGCTCCATCAAGCCCCAAGGTTCTTGCTCAACCTCTCATGGGCACCAGTGTGGCGGAGGAACATCCCCTATACTACTTTCATGACGGTTCTTTTGCTTTCGAGGTATGCATGACGAGTCTACAACCATACGTGCCTTGATGCTTAAACATGTCTTTAGCTTGAAGGAACCAAATACCGCGTGCATAGCTCTTTGCTCGCCCGGCACTGCGGCTTCACGTCTACCTGGGCGGAGGACCTGAGCGACCCCACGTCTGCTAGAATCACTCGCGCCGACATCGATGCGTTCCTCTCCATGATATACCTTGCGTAAGTCTACCTCAACCTCTACTCGAGAGGTCATCCTGAAGTGACCGTATCTGCACAGGACGTATGAGTACGTCGACCTGAACCTCTCCGTTGAGAGTTGGACCTCTATCTTGCGCCTGGCGACGATGTGGATAGCGCGTCCTATCCGGGCCCTTGCAATTGAGATCCTTGGGCCCAAAGTGTCAGCGATCGACAAGCTTCTACTATGTCGCGAATATGATGTTGACGAATGGTTGTCCCCTGCTTGCGCCGCCATTGCGCTTCGCCCTGCGCCCCTTACAATGGCAGAGGCAGACCAGCTCGAAAAGTCTGATATAGTGCGCATCTTTTCTGCTCGCGAGGCTGTCTCGAAGGGAGGTGTGGACGCTACAGAGCAAGCGATCAGTGCGTGGATCGCTGGGCTATCGCGCGAACTCGTGCCAACCGCTGCCCCACCCAGTGTTGAAACAACACTCATTCCCTCCAGCCAACCTATTGCAGAGGCATCTGCGCCTATTGAGCCGGCGGCGGTGACCGATACACCTCCCGTGCAATTGGTATCGGAAGGCTTGTCAGAAAACGAAGAGCTCACTGGCAGCTCTGCTATGGCTAGTGCTTCTCAGAACGATGCGAAGTACCTCGATGGTGCTCTGATTCCACCTAGCCCTGAAGAGGCTCTTCGACAGCATCTTGCGTCGAACACAAGCTCTTCCCTTTTTCAAAGCTCAACAACCAAATCTACACCCTCCAGCATCAGCCAGAAAGCGGGGACATCTAGCCTTGACACCTCATATGTTCTCCCCGTTCAGGAGGTCGCTCCACCAAGCGTTCCTGTCCGCGCTCCGGAAGAGAAGCTCACCCATGCTGTTGATGCCATACATAACCAACTTTACGACGACGCCCTGAACTCCTTGACCATGGACAACCTCAAATCTGTCGCCCGACAAGTCGCGCCGTCGTTGATCCTCCATAACCCGGAACGACCTGGTGTAGGCAATATCAAGCGATTGCGCGCTCTTCTACGAGCGGTTCTGCGCCGTGTCGTCACCAACCCCGGATTCATCCCTTGCGGGGCGCAGTTTACGCTTGCTCTGTCCATCCAGCCGCCTCTCAGAAGTATACGCTTCGAAGACGCGCTACAGGTTGACATGCAGTCTCTAGCTTCCAACTGGGC
Organism: Peniophora sp. CBMAI 1063; assembly: GCA_900536885.1. Taxonomy (NCBI): domain Eukaryota; kingdom Fungi; phylum Basidiomycota; class Agaricomycetes; order Russulales; family Peniophoraceae; genus Peniophora; species Peniophora sp. CBMAI 1063. Next base: position 3,906 of record UWZB01000142.1, read on the forward strand.
CACATTCAAAGCGGGAGGAAAGCCCGGTAACGACGTTGGAAATATCATGGCGGATTTGTCAACCTCCAGCAAGAAAGTCTACGAGACGCAAATGGGCCATGGGAAGGGCTTCTTCAGGACTTTGGTCAGACTGGCAGTCCTGCCCGGTACGAGCACGTATCTGAAGATGCTGGTGTGAAGATGTAACTTCAAAAATCAGGCCCAACGCTCTTACTGTACAATGTTATAGCAGTCATAGCTGCGTACATTACTTGAATAGACAGCGACAAAACCCATCGCATGCTCGCATAAGGCTCCCTGTACACTTTCATCGCGCTGAACTTCCGCTAGCACAGATGCACGTCCGGGGTCGCATCTTCATCACTCATCAGGCCCCGGGAGGAACTGTAAACTCCTGATGGGCGTTGATCGAAATCCCCAATAATATTCATGCGCAATACAAAGATAAGATCGAGGTTCCTATGAACGTTTAGCAAGATGAGCATGTCCTGGGCAAGTGCACTAGCGCATAAGTGTGGATGCCGGGATACTGCTGTGCGGCGAGTGCGAGCCTCGTGTTCGCGTTTTTGATGGTATCACGGTAGAATATCGAGGCCGAGCCGGTTTCTTAACCGGTGCCGGGATTTATAATAGAGACATTCCGCACACGGTGTTGAGCTCATGTCGACCGAACGAAGAGCGGCTGCGGATGCTCCACCACTGTTTGCGGTCGCTTCGGAAATGGCCGCTCGCGCAAGCTTGAGCGGCTTATAAGGTCCGAGCGACTGTTGTGGCGACGCTCCAACCCGCACCACGACTGAGTGAGCGAACGGCCAAATTACCGTGTGCGGAATGTCTCTAATCCGTCGGAGATTTATACTCGCGAGTGGAAATTGAACCCCATATCATCGGGTTGTTTACTCCGAAGGGATATTTAACCTCAGAAATTGCTCAGAAAGTACCGGTAGGGATCTTAAACCCCGGGTGCCGACTTATCACTGATGGGCGCGGCTGCGGGCCGATGTGCCGGGTGTGGCACACCTTCATTCAGTGCTTCAGCGGCTTCTTGCTCCGCCACCACCACGACACCCTCGCCATCCTTCGTGTCGACTATTGAATGTCGTCAACATCTGCAGTGTTTAAGGACTTGTCCTTTATCGATCCGTCTGACATGGACACAAGCAGTAGCGCTGCGTCAAGCCCAACGTTGCCCGCTCGGCCGCTCGCTGCCGAAGCCACAGAAGAACATCACTTGTATCATTTCCACGACGGCTCACTGACTTTCGAAGTACGGAACCTATTGCTGGAGGTACTAATATGCACTGACATGCAGACTGTAGCTCGATCTGATCAAGTACCGCATACATAGCTCTTTACTTGCTCGCCACTGTGGATTTGCGTCTACCTGGGCGGAAGACCTGCGTGACCCTTCTGCGGCAGGCATATCTCGCCCCGACATTGACGCATTCCTCTCCATGATTTATGTTGCGTACGTGCACTATTTTTTTTGATCCTTCATCTCAAAGAAGAATCATGCAGGACGTACGAATACGTGGATTTGAGCCTCTCCACTAAGAGCTGGACCTCTATCTTGCGTCTCGCGACAAGGTGGAAGTCAGATGGACTGCGCAAGATTTCTACCAGGATCCTTGCGTCTAAGCTTTCCCCATTTGACAAGCTTCTTCTGTGCCGGCAGTACGATGTGCCAGGGTGGCTCGCACCGGCTTGCGCGGCCCTCGCACTTCGCTCTGCTCCCCTCACGATGGCCGAAGCTGAGCAACTGGAGAAGGCCGACATCGTGCGAGTTTTTCTTGCTCGTGAGGCTGTTACTAAAGGGGGCGTGGAAGCGACGGAGGAGGCAGTCGGCTCGTGGATCGCCGGTTTCATGTCAAAGCCAGACCGTGCGTCTTCTTCGCAAACTGTCGCAATGCCCGCAAATGCCGAAGCGCCGTCAGTTGCTGCAGCTCAAAGGGCTTCTACACCAACTCCGACTGTTCTTCTGTCACAGCGGACTGCCTCAGAAATCGCGGTCGACGCAGCGCCTTGGGAAGGCAATCGTAGCACATTTGGTGAAGGGTTATCAAACTCTGAATCGGAGAGCGGCAGAGAGGTCCCCATTCCTCCTGGCGCTCCTCATCATCATGAGCCTACTGTGATCTCCGAGGGAATCAGTGATGTACCGATGGCCAAACTCTCAGCCTCTGCAAGTCCGAGCCCGAAGGCTACACCCTCTCCAACCTCTGACCTTTCCACTCTTCGTCAGACGAATCCTGTTGAGGACGCATCCCCAGCGATTGTCGTGGCTCCTGCGGTTCCAGTTCGTACTGCAGACGAACTTTTGAGGGATGCCTATCACGCCCTCCTTACGCAAAACCACGACGAAGCGTTAAACTCGTTTACGGTGGATAATGTTGCGAGTCTTGCCTACTTAATTGCCCCATCTATAGCGGGCTCCACTCCACAACGCCCCGGAGTATACGACGTCAAACGACTCCAACACCTTCTCCAAACTATCATGCGGCGGGTTGTCACCAGCCCAGGCTTTATGCCACGGGCCACGCAGTTCATTGCTTCGCTCTCTAAACAGCCACCTCTTCAAGGATTGCGCCTCGAAATTGTGCTTCACGATGACATGCAATCCCTTTCGTCCAGATGGGCCACATTCCGCGCTGGCGGCCAGCCCGCTGTCGACCATGGTGGCGTCATGGATGACTTGATGACATCTAGTCGGAAAACGTACCAAGCGCAGACCAGCCATGCGCGGGGGTTCTTCAGAACACTCGTTCGTCTGGGTGTGCTGCCTGCCACGAACAAGTATGTGGAGATGTTGATCCAGTCGTATCCGATGGTGCCGAACCCATAGACCCCATTCGTACGTCAGATACCCAATGTACTCTTGCTGTGAAACAAAGATGTATGCGGAAACGAGTGTATTAGGAATGAATGTAATGTTGAGTCCGAAAGAGAAGATCCCTTCACGATGTACCATCAAGCAACAACTTCAACGCCACTCCTTGTGCATCGAACGCTTCCTGTAGTCCCTCCTGGAATAGCGAGCCCACCACACTAGCGAGACTGCCGCTGTAGACCTGCGCGCTCTCGTAAAGGGTCATGTTGCCCACTGTGCTGACCTGTCCCCATTGTCAGAATCAAGTCAACCTCGAGGACGGCACCTAGGGCAAGCACTCACTGCAGACCACCGCGTTGCATTGATTACGGACTCCGGGAAGTCGATGGGCTCCCAAGCGACACGATGCAGGTCCGGCTGGAGATGGGTGACGTTCTCAAACGAGATTTGCGAGTGCAGTATGTTGGAAGGTGTAGAACGATTCACGGGTGGCGTCAAAGGCGGAATTTGGACATTGATTATGAGCCGGGCGCCCTCGAAAGCGGTCTGGTTCTCGAGCGGGATGAAGAACTCATCGCAGACCGTTTGGGACCTGGGGTGCACAAATGAGCTGGTTCTCGTGAAAGCGAATGATAGGATACCTCGCGAACGGGTTCCAGTCCGGATACCCAGTGAAGTTGACGAGCGTGTTCCATACCGTCTCGAGGGGAGCGTCGATCAACGCACGCGTGCTGACCTCGAATGCCCCAGAGCCCTGTACGTGAAGCACGGCTTTTAGTATGATTGCCTCAGCATATGTGGGTATGTTCGAGGGCGTACCATAGGCGGGAGATTCGATTGCGCGAGTGCCGGGCTCGAAGCCTGCAGGAGGAGGAGCGATGCTGCAATGAGCGGGGAAAACATGGGAAATCACCGAGGTCGCCTAGGAAAAGATTCGTTCACTCCCCATTCTTATTAGAGCTTGGCTTAGAGCCGATGTAACGGGAATCATATGAGAGCTGAAGGAAGAAGCTGGAGACTCGTGATGTATACAACCCGCTTCGGGGACTGGAGAAGCAATATGATGAGAATACAATGTCCGCCTAACCGATCATGAGCGCATGGGGAAGCAATTGTATCCATGCGTGCAGAGACAAAATCCTCCAAGACGCTAGAATGCCGGCGGCCGCGGCACAAGGTGTCGTCAGTGACGAGTACCTGAAGAAGCAACGGACGCAGTACATGCAAAAGATGGTTTCCAAGGGTGAAGTAGCACAGAGAATACAACGTAAAGTTTGCACACGGCCCGAAAGCTCTATTCATACAACGGCTAGTTGGACAGCAAGGAGGACAACACGACAGGGTATCGCAAGGGTGCTTCAGACTCGCGGGGTATATCATCTTGCTACGCCAATCGTGACTGTTCGTAGCCCCGTAGACGTCTCACCCGCGTAAGGGAAGTCGCCATATCCATTACCCGACGAGAACGGAAGGTCCTCGACGATGCGTGATGAAGTAGTTCCTGGGTTCACCTCGGCGTCGGGAAGATCGAATGCGACCTTGGCAAGACCAACATCGGAGTAATAGTCGTCCTCATTGATCTGCTGTTCAAACTCGATTTCGCCAGTGGTGTAGTTCGTGCGCTGACGCCGCATAGTGCTCAGCGCAATGGAGCCCGTTCCGGGGACACCGGTGCGCTCGTCGAGGTTGGCGGGGCCATAAGCCGTGGCACGAAGGTTGAGCGTTATTCGGCACATCATTGTGGTAATGATGCAGCCAGCAGGTCTATGTATGGACCAGATCATAAGAGGGGGTAGCGGACTCGACAGCAGAGGGCACATACACTGATGCGATTGCGCGCAGACCGGTGGGCGCGTACAAGATCATGATCACCCATGCCAAGTTTACACTGAAGATCGCGGCGAAGTAGAATGCACCGTCGCGCGCAAGACTGACGACAAGGCTGGTCTTCTGGTACACGCGTGGTGCATTTGGTACAGGAGGAGCAGTGCGAGTATGCACGTACATCGTCCGCGCCACCGTGAGGAGGAATATGATGCTGTCGAATACAAGTTCCATGGTGACAAACATGGTGGATAGTCGTCCGCTAGACACACGTCAGCCGGTGGTTCGAGATGTAGTGGCCATAAGCACACGCACATGCTTTTCGGCGGCAAGTATATGCAGAAGTGGAACTCGTAGTTGTCCAGTGGTAGTGGTGCGGGTGTAGCGCCGGGTACGGTGTATTGCCACAAGCCAGCAGCAGTTTGCATCGCCAGATATACGAATAGGCCCGCAAGAATGACCTTGTTTCGGTTGTACAACGCATAAATACTGCAATGCATGTGAGATGTTGCTCAATGTGCGCGCAGATAAGGCGTACCGGATGCTCATAAGCATTGCAGGAAAGATGCACAAGGGCATAGAAATCCCAAGACTGAGTATAGGTCAGGCTGTGCGCGCGCTCGGATGACCAATCTACGCACGGAAGGAAATACATCCATTTCCCACACATCTTCCGGGTTAACGAAGGGGAGAAGTATGCGAAGGCAACGACGGCGACGGCCAGGGGTGCATAGTAGCGTACAAGGAAGAAGAGGTAGGTGACTGCGAACAGTTCATAGTCAGCGGTGCAATCGTTGCCCAATATGATCTTATCACGCACCGTAAGTCTTATTGCGCTTCCAGATGACCTGGACCTCAGTTGGAAGAGTGACCAAGTGGTCATAGTATAAAACTACAGCAGCGGCGAGGAAGAAGTACTGGGGAAGCCCGTTAGACGGCGGAGGTTTGCGAGTGTATTCTGCCACATACTTTTCCGACAGTGCTGCCGGCATAGATATGAGCGAATGAACATGTCAGAGCGTTTGCTGGGGGACTCACATCTGGTACAGGTCATCCACTATCTCTTCCAATTCCGCGCCTGTAAGGGCCGAATTGGCCATCTCGACGGTCGCACCGGGGGCAGACGGCCTCGAGGTCGACAGCAGGCGTTCGAAGCAGTGGCGTGCGGTCGCCGGCGGACGACCATGCTCTGTGGCATACTTATGTCCTCGCAGTCTGTCTTCTACCGTCCATCCGATCGGGGTCTGTCATAGATGCGATTTGCATCAACCCAGAAACTCCGGAAAGACGCACGGTCGGATGACAGGGCCCACATTGCGGCATGGTAGCTCCCATGACCGGAACAAGCGCATGTGCGGCTGTATTGCTTGTCGAATGCAATCATTCGTTGGGTTTGATGGATCCAAGACTAGAAGTGCGCCGCCGCAGGAACAGCGCAAAGCTCTGAAGTGGCCTAAGAAAACGAACGCCGATGTCAAGTCGCGTGCTTACTTTGCAGCCTGATGCTTCAGTGCCTTTTTGACTAATAGCGCTCTTAGGGCTTGATTCATTGCGCCACCATATTTAAGCGCCAGCCTCGCGGAAGAACGGTGGCCTGCTACAGCGCTGAAGTTCAAAAGACATGAAGTCGACAACCAGCTTGGATGACAGAAGATCGGAAAGCCAAGGGAGGTTCCCAGGCGGTGCAACCTAGGCGTGGGTCATCATCCGCAGCGGCCTCTCGGTCCGTTCGAGGCGAGCGTCTTGTAAAAGATACAAGATATGCTACGCCCAGAACGCGTGCCTTCGGTGTCATAGCATGCTCTGGGGTCTTGAAGAACCTCGTCGTCGAGTGCTCATAATTCCGCGCCGCACGGTTTGGACGGCAGCTTGGTATGCAGCAATAGCTGAGGGTTTGGAGGCTTATCAGAAGCAAAGACGCGCATGCTCGTGTGCATGTAAGGAGTGCCGTGAGTGTATGACTAGCGCGCGTCGGTGGATGGCGGCGGGCGCTTGGTCGCAACTCGCAGCAGGGCACCACGTCGTCTTCCATTATTGATCCCATCACGGCATTGACCGAAGGACAGCAACTTGTAAGAGAACGTGCCACGAACAAGAAATGTGTGTATGGTTTCAAGAAAGACGGTCTACAGCATGTATCACGGTAAGGTATCATCGCCATCATGGGTTTGGGGCGTCTTTGATCCTCTTGCATCGCGCCTTGTGCTTTCCCTCCCGCCAATCCCTAGGAGTGATGGGGTGAGCTAAGATGTAGGTAAGAGCCACATAGACCCATACCTTTGCTGGCAAGGTCGACCACAGTAACGAGCTTCCCCACATCCAACGCACGACTTCATAGGGCTATCAGACTTCTCGGTGTGATAGCGGCACTCCTTGCAAGAGCAAAACTGCGCGGCTTTCTTCATCTCTCGCTCGTAATCCGCTCTCTCCGCCTCTTCCTCCAATCCGATTGCTTCGCCCAGACTCTTCCACGACGACAAGAGTTTGGAGTGTTTGCGTCTAGCCCGTTCGCCGCTCAAAGAATAGGCGCGGAGGACCTTCAACGTGCGATACCACTCATAGCGCAAGGACTGTCTGAGGGTCTTTCTCAGCGGATTCTTCACGCTGCGAGTGTTGACTTCGCTAGCTATCGTGCGGTAGATCTTCAAGATGTCGGCACATGTGGCTACCAAGGCATCAGAGCATTGTCCGAATGATGCCGGACGTACGACTTACATCCGTCGTCAGATGTTGCTCGAGCGGACGTCAGGACTGAACGCGCCAGAAGCTCGATGAAATCACAGTTTTTGATCAAGTAGCCCGCGCCATCCGATAAAGCCGTACGCTCTGACACCCAACTGCGCTCATGCATTGTCAACGCGGTACCAGTACGAGGACGAAAGAGACCACGCGTACCCGAATAACGGTAGGATGTCCTTGAGTATCTTCCACTGCAGCTCTGCCGAGGCGCTGCCTCTTGTTGCCTGGCGCTCGAGCGCTTCCGTCAGAGCGTCAAGGATACCGGAAGAGACATAGTAGGGGGAGAAGTCCGGATGCATAAGGATCCGCCCGGAGGACATGATGAAGGTGTACAGCAGTTCGTCCACGTAGTGCGGGTTCTCGAATGTGAAACAGAGTCGTGCAAGATAGGTTTCCGCGCCGTATACGGCGGTGATGTCTTCCGAAACAAATTGGAGCATGGACTCAGCAATCTCATCCTGGCTACGCCCCCCGCGCGCCTGGAAGCCGGTATGGATACAAGGGAAGAGAAACTCGCTCTGATGCTCTTCACGCTCCATGTTATCTTCAGCGTCATAGAACCAGGCGAGCAGCGTTAGGCGCCGTAAGTCTTGGTAACCGTCAAGAAGCAGTTCGTCATCAGACCTGAAATGAGTTGTTAGTCGCGTTAGGTTGTAAAGTTGCCGTGTTCTACCTCATCAAAGGATGGTAAACCAAGAGAGTGTGCCGCAACTGTCTGCGGAAGGAATGCGCTGGCACGGGCGAGTATTTCTCCATGGGATGGTCAGGGCGAAAGTATTCATGATGAGCCCAAGAAACCTTCCACAAGACAGAAGCTATCTTCTTCATCTCCGACCAGATTCTCCTGCTCCGCCCCGAGCGAGATTCGGCTGATGCTAAGCTTGCCAAGCCGTCGAACATGCCTAGGATGTTATAGACGAATGCCTACGAGAATGAGTTCTAGCTGAGAAACCATAGGTATCGTCACGCACTGGGGTCTCGTCGAAGAAATCGCTCTCAGTCAAGACCTCTCTGTAAAAAGCACCAAAGCCAGAGTTCACGAACTCGTGGACGAGTGTTGCTTTTGCACTGTCCGTGTCTGAAGCCAGGAATACCTCGCATATGACTTTCGTACAGGCTCCCAGTTCGCGATTGATGCCGCAACGACTACGCGCGTGATATAGCGACTGCCATGTCTCATATACCCCCATCGGTTGGGTCTCAAGGAGAGCATTATAATCTTCGACGGGTGCGAGTGTTAATTCGTTGAACGTAGCTACGACACTGTCAGCATCGGTAGAAGGGTCCTCTGGCGATGCGGTGGCAGCTGCGGCTTGATCGACCGCGCGTGCTCTATCCTTTATTTCCTGCGCCCAAGGGGGGAGCTTGGGCACCGACTCGGATTGAGCCTGGTTCATGTGTACGAGCTGAGCAAACGCTCAGATAGTAAAAAGGAAAGCAGAGTAAAGCGTGCGATGAAGGTCAATACAAGAGGAAGGATAACAAAAAGGACACGATAGCAATGATGGCGGTTCAGACGAAAGACGTGTTCGCCTGCGCGCGGCGAGCTGCAGCCACAGGCGCGCGTAGGCAGCGTTACGTCACGCGTCGAGCGCTTAGGCCGTCACTTGAGCGAGTGCAACTCCAAGTAGACGACCAGCATCCTCGAGCTCGACCACGTTCCTTTCCCACCGCCCTCACCTCGGCGCCTAAGAGATGCTGCAGATATGCCGCGCTGAGGATGGAGTGTCGTTCCAGGTGCGTATCCGAGTTTGGAAAGGGGAAATGAAGTCTCACGAATAAGTGCAGGTGAACGCGACTCTTTGGGATATCGAGAGGTACATGGGAGCCTGACTGCTTCGGAATATTTTCCTCAATAATACCCACAGGTCCGGAAGCTTGGAGGACTTTCTACACGAACATACTGCCGTGGACCCGGATGCAGTACTCGCATATCTTTCGGATGGACGCAGGCTGGGTAACGACAATGTCCGGGAGCTTGCGGGTGCTCCTGACCAGGTGCGGATATTTATGAGAGTTGTCGATTGTCACTCATGCCTCTACACAGGCCATCTATGTCTTCAACAAATTCTATCTCGATGACGACCTCGAGCACGTTCTCCAAGAGCTGTGGCTCGAGCCGCCGTTGCAACCATCCGTACGGGGTATGTTGTCCCGCCCGAGTTTCGAATATTAATTGAGAGAATCACTAGATGAAGTGAACGCCACCCCAAACTTGAAGCCGGCGCAAATAGGCGCCCTCTACCTGCGTGCGGCCCGAGCAAACCACCAGAGCTTGCTACACCTCCTAGACTCCTTGCGCGTGCAACTTGCGGCCCTTCGTATAGCATCAGGAAATCTGGACAAGAACGTTCTAGATTTGAGCGATGTATATGACGGGGTGGCCACGGCGACATTACAAGAGCTCGAACGGCAGAGTGCTCTACTCCTGGGCATTGATGCCGATCTCAACATGATTGACCGGGTGGATGTCCACCGGCAATTCCTGTCGGCCACTATGCAGCGTGCCATCGATCAGGGAGACAAAGGGCGTACTCTGGCCGACTATGTTGCGAGGGACAAGATGCGCCAGGTTGCCCAAACGTGCACGAAGCTCCACAGTGCGTCGAGGGAAGCGAACTACCTTGTCAAGCGTGCTGACGTCCTTGAAAGGCGACCTTCGCCAAAGACAACAGGCTGCTGAGCAAAGCATGCGGCGGTTGAATGACGGGTCTGCAGAAATTCGCTCGAGCCTGAGTGAGAGGCAAGCCGTGGCTTTGCTGGGAACAGTCCGTGGATACTCATGCGTTTGACCAGTCTGATACACGAAGGAGAGGGATACGTCACGCGGTCCCAAGAGCTCTGCGACAAATCCGAGGAGCTGATGCTGACCTTCGAAGGTGGGCGCTCAATGATTCCACGAAGCAGTATCCCTTAGCTCATTTGGATCCAGGTCCCATTGTGGACCCAGACAAGGTGCTCCTCGGTATGGTGCGCAGTTCGCAGTATGAACATGCGTCTAATGCAATTTAGGGTTACGCCAAGTTGACGCAGACATCAGAGATCTTGTCGAGCGTATGACTACCGTGAAGGTTGTGTACTTCGTAACGCCTCGGAATACCTTGCTGACGCGTACACGTAGAACCGTTCATCAGAGCAGTCCATACGTGCCCTTCGTCAGATCAGTCTCTTGAACAACGACCTCGTTCAACTGCCAGACATGCTAGCTGCCTTACAAACGTCTCTCCGGACCAAGAACGCCTTCGCTCACATCCAACGTCTACACAACATGATCTACGCATATGGTGCCACACTCATCGAGATCGTTCGTCGCAAGGAGTTTGCTCGGTTCTTCTACCAACGAGCACAACTCATCTTGGAAGTCATGGCCAAACTCTCGTAAGCCAACTAACACCCTGCATTGGTCATGAACTCACCGTGAGATGTGCAGGAATACGGAGAAGAAGCGTCGGCAGATTCACCGTAGCGAGTTTCACGCTCAATTGCCTTTCGACCTCAAGGGCATGGATGATGCAGTCCCTTCCATCGACTTCACACCCGTAGGCTCCAGCGAGGGCAGCATGTACAATCTGCAGCGGTCGGATGTTGACGGTCAGTCCTCACGGCTGGTCGTGTGGGGTCACACCCTTACTAACCCTCATGATAGATTTCATGCGCGTGTTGTCTGATGTGGAGGCATACGTCGAAACATTACCAGATGGGGCTCTGGCATTAGCATCCCTACGTGAAATCAAGGTCAACCTCGACAGGCTGATTCAGAAGATGGACTCTCTTGAGTCTGGATTCGATCGCATTGCCGAACGTTCATGTACGCCTGCACCGTGCGCTGCCCTCAGATACACTCTAACAGATGACGTAGTGCTATCATCTTCAAAACTTGCTTTATCTCGGCGACGGTGTGGGTAGGCTATGTATCGGTGTGGAGGATCATCCCGCTCATATACGTTGCACAGTATCCGACGCAGATTCGCATGCACTACAAGACCTCACCACCCAACTACGTGACGCCGAAAACGAGAAGGCCATTCAGAGCGCGAGGTTCGAGGCAGAGCGAGCAGCAATGCGCGAAGAGATTGTACGGCTGCGCTCTCAGGTCGACGGATCGACTGATAGCCACGAAGTCGTAAATAAGCTCGAGCGCGATCTGCACTTGGCCCGAAGCCAGCTGGAGAACGAGACGCGCGCGAGACAGGTCATGGAGGGCCGTCATCAGGATCTACTCGCCAACGTCGACCGCCAGCGGCAGGAGCTCTCTGACGCTCTGACGGAAGCTACGACGCAGACAAGAGCTGCTGAGGTCGCACGTCAAGAACTTGCACAAGCTCGCGCTGAGTTCGAGGAGGTCAAGGCGCTCGAGGCTCGGAGTTCAGCGCGTTTGTCAAGCCTATTGGAGGTGCAGGAGACGACGCAGCGTTCGCTGGAGGCCGCACGCGCGCGGGATGAGAATCTTGAGGCCCAGTTCAGTGCATTGCGAGACGAGCGCGAGAGCATTCGCCGCGCACTGGACGATGCCGGGAAGGAGAAGGATCGGCTGTTGCGCCAGCAAGCCAGTGAACACGATCGTCAGATGCGTGACTACGTGGCAGAAGCGGATGGAGATCGTGCTGTACTCGAGCATCAGTTCTGCGAGCTGCGCGCGGAGATTGAGGACATGGAGCGCCAGGTCAAGGAGGCAAACGCACAAGTTGAGATGAAGGAGGCCGACGCCACAGGTCTACGCGAGGAGCTTCACCGTCTCGAAATCGAGATGCGTAATAGTCAAGAAGCAGAAGCCGGTCTTCGCGCCGATCTCAAGGAGGCACGTGCAAGCGCAGCACAGCTGGACGTGCGACTTGAGAACGCCAATCGTTTAGTAGCTCAGCTTCTTGACACCGCACTCGCCTATCGTACCGCGCATTTCAAGGCATTGAACGTAGCCACTGCAGCTGTATCGCACCCAGCAATATCGAAATCTCTCGCTCATCTTGGCGAGTCACCCGGCGTCAATGGTAGCCGTTTGCCCCTCGGACCGCTGGATGAACCAAGTCCCATCGACCCCGCAGACCCTTCCGGCGCTTTGGAGGCACTACGGGCGTTTGACCAAGATCACTTCCTTGAGGCTGTTGCGAAAACGGCGTCCACCATCCGCAAATGGCAAAAGCAATGCAAGGAGTATCGCGAGCGCTCAAAGGGCAAGATCTCGTTCCGCAACTTCGCGAAGGGCGATCTCGCTCTGTTTCTGCCGACGCGGAATTCCATATCCAAGCCTTGGGCGGCATTTAATGGTGAGTGTGTATCTGTATAGCGCGGCATGTATACTCATGCAAGAGGCACAGTATCGTTCCCTCACTACTTCCTGCAGGCGACAGGGCATCTCGCCGAGCAACTTAAGAACAGGGAATGGATTGTCGCCCGCATCACGTCTATCACCGAACGCGTGGTGGATCATAAGGTAGACATTACATCAGAGCTCGACCCTACTTGTACTGATGATGCATGCAGGATCCTACGAGCAATCCGTATGGTCTTGGCGACGGGATCAAGTATTACATGCTCGAGGTCGAGGATTGGACTCAACCGGTCACCACCAAGCGTCGCGCAGGCCCACGCAGGATTTCTTCTGGCGAAACGAACACTGACGGACCTTCGACCCCGCTTACACCTCCAGCCGATAGTCAGGTTGAAGAGATCTTCCCTGAGGCGCGTGGACCCAGCGCGCACCTCTTCCCTTCCCGTTCGAGGAGCAACTCCATACCAATCGCGGGGCCATCCTCCTTGTCAAAACTCCTCGCGCAAGCACCCGTCTCAGATGCAAGTCCTGCTACTGCGCCGTTGGAAACAATCCCCCATTCCCCTATCGCTAGCCGAACACCTTCTCCGTTGGCGACACCCTTTGTCCCTCCTTCAGCCTCTCCGTCTCGAAGCCCAGCTGCACGCGCTCCTTCACCTCCAAACGCTGCTTCTACATCTCAAACGCCATTCCCTACATCTTCACCCGCCGCTCCTCCGACACACACTCTCCCCTCCCCACCCTCACAGCCCGCTTCCCTTCCCAGGAGAATAGCATCATCACCACTTCGCCCTGGATCACGTGCATCTAGGCTCTCAACGTCGTCGGGACGGATTCCGCCTTTTGCGCATGGGGCTTCGGGGCCAGCAACCGTGAAGGGCACTCCAACGACTGCGCTCACTCCAGCCCCTGCGAGCCCTCCAGTTGTGCAGGACACCTCCGCTAGTACGCCTTCACCAGCGGATTCACCTGGAGAAGGCATGATGGCGAGCGTGATCAGCAACGCGCGCAGACGCACTACGTCGTATCATGCCTCTTCCGCCTCTGCTACGTCCGTATCCCCAACCGATCGACGCACAGCGAACGTGAGCGCGAGTGCCAGTACTGGGGGCGCGATGGGCGCTCTCGCTAGCATCGCGAGCTGGAGTCAATCTCTTTCGCGCAAGAAACGGCAAAGCCTCATTGCCGCTCCTGCGCCTGCCGCAGTGAATACGGCTACCCCACCAGTGGATACAGATCTCAGTGTACCGCCTAATGGCACTGCACGAAAGCAGTTGTCCCGCCATGAAGCTTGAATACCAGTTGCCTACGAAAGACTGGTGGCAATTGCCGCTTGAGAGTTCCTATCCATGTTTCCTTGACACATCGCTGTATTCAATCTCCGCTTATATAGGAATACATACTACATAATATACTCGCTGTTGTGATTCACCGTGCAAATTTGGGCATATATGATATACGTTCATTGAATTCAGAGGAGAGAGCAACCTGGCAAAGAAAGCGGCAATGTATAGTACTGTGGTCAGACAGCTCACAACTCCAGAAATCGCGGACTCGCCGCCCAGAAACACCAGGAAACTCTGGGTGCTTTCTATATCACTGGCACTTCATGGAGCAGAAAAGAGGAAGTCTGACAAGACTGGGTTGCGGGTGCGGTGTGTGCGCAACGCGTCAGAGTTTGTCCCCGCCATTGACGAGTCTATTTTGAAGCAGTAGAGGCCGCAGCACTTGCATTGTTCAGCGCACATGCCTTAGTATCGTATTGGGGGCAGGGGTTCGGCGCGTATAGATGACAGGTCAATCTCCTTGTCCTTCTCTTCGTCGACCTCCCCGATGAGGATGCTGCCACGTTTATGTTAGTGATATTACGACGGCACACGATCTCGCAAGGACGTACATCATGTCTCCCTTTACCAAGTATAGTCCTAGTGGCACTTCTTCGACACCCTCGTCCGTACTGAAGACTCGTTCTTTCGAGTCAGAGAGTACGACGTTTGATTTTTGGTCGTAGCCGGCTAGCACGCCCTACTGATACGTTTATTCGCGCGTACTAGGGTGCAATATTCGGCTGACGCACCAATATTGTTCGGCCATCTTGTAGCACGAGCAGGACACGTCCTAGCCGCGTCGTCAGCCACAATAGACGCGCCAGTGATGATGCGCTCACTGTCTACATAGCCCTGGAGGCTGGACATGGTGCGCCTGGAAGACGCGCGGGCCAACGATGACGACGGAACGCGTCGAGCGCGCGTCGTTTCCCACCGTTCAATTCACCGGTCCGACGCGTCCACAGGCGCGCGCTCGGGCTCTCTTCCTCCGCTGATGCGCCTCATGAATAGATACATGTAAAGCCTTATCTTCCCCTTGTCTCTATCTACAGTCTCCGCTGCAGTATAAGCGAACACAAGCCCGTTATTCTGACGCGGTCCTTTGACTTCAAACCCCCGAAATACTCGGGTTCAGCGCAGCAATCCGCTTCCATCGAGGTGACAGGAGCAACGGGACCCACATCGTTCTTCTCCTCCTACCTCGACTTCGCTGTCTACGCATCACTTTCAACGTCTCGCGATGTCGTCGTCGACGAATATCGAGATGGAGAATAGACACAGTCGTGCGGAGGAGTCAATACCCTTCATCGAGGTCGAAGCGCGGAGTAACGATGAGCAGCTGCCGCCACCAGCGAGCGCGCAGTCCTCGAGGCAGGCGGCCCAACCCAAGCTCTCTGTGACTGTCATAGTACCAGTATGGATAGCTCTGTCATCATCGGTGATTCTATACAACAACTATCTCTACAACACGCTGGACTTCAAATATCCGGCAAGTCCCTGTCTGCTCTCTTCACGCCACCTGACTGATGGTTTCTGTGCAGGTTTTCCTCGTCACTTGGCACCTTACCTTTGCGGTAAGTCCTACAGGCACATATTCTCGACTCTATCAGCTCATGAAACCTAATCTACAGGCAATTGGAACGCGGATACTGGCACGTACGACCAGACTACTAGACGGGACGAAAGACGTGCATATGACGAAGGAGCTCCTCTTACGCTCTATCCTCCCAATTGGCTTCCTCTTCTCGGGATCCTTGATACTCTCCAACAAGGCCTACCTCTATCTATCAGTGGCGTACATCCAGATGCTCAAAGCATTCACACCGGTTGCCATCCTTCTGATCTCCTGGGCTTCCAGGATCGCCGAGCCGAATAGGCGTTTGGGCGCGATCGTGCTCATGATATCCTGTGGTGTTGCGCTCGCCTCGCACGGCGAACGACACTTCCACCTCATTGGATTCCTGACACAGGCCGCAGCTGTTGCTGTACGTCTGCCTATTCCCTATACTTGCTTCGGCTTAGACTGACTGACTCGCTCTAGTTTGAGGCATCTCGTCTAGTCATGATACAGATACTACTACACGGACTCAAGATGGACCCACTCGTCAGTCTGCACTACTACGCCCCTACATGCGCCGTGATCAACCTGGCCTTCTTACCGTTCACCGAAGGCCTTACACCTTTCTACGAGCTTGCACGCATCGGGCCGCTGATCCTGATCAGCAACGCGTCCGTCGCGTTCTGTCTGAATGTCGCCGCGGTCTTCCTCGTAGGCGCCGGGTCAGGCCTTGTGCTTACGCTTGCGGGCGTCTTCAAGGATATCCTCCTCATCACGGGGAGCGTACTCCTGTTTGGTAGCCTCATCACGCCCTTGCAAATCGTCGGTGCGTGCTCTTAGTGGTGCCCTATAAGAACGCAAAGTGCTCACGTCCCAGTAGGTTATTCGATCGCATTGGGCGGATTGATACTTTACAAGACTATGGGGTCAAAGTAGATGTTCATCGGTCAAAACCCAATCCACCCATCCGTACGAAACCATATCAACTACCACAATATACACTCATTCTCTTGATCATTACATTGTGGAACAAACCATAAGGCGTTCTCAGGGTTACGCGCCCGCAAATGATGAGCAGACCCTCCTCAGTCGCAGAAGGTGATGGCGAGATTTCCCTGGCGTCGAGATGGGTTATCACGCACGTTGTTCAGGCTGAGATACCACTCACGTTGCTGGCACTGCAGCCGACTTGGACGAATGTGTCCGAGGGTTGATGGAACGCCGTACCACAGCCGCCGTTGTTGCAGTCGGCGCCAGCACCGTCGCATCCGTCGAAGTACCCGAAGCCTGTGCATGCTCGATCAGTTGTGCTTCTAAGTCGGTCTTCGACTGACCTGTAGTGACGCTGAAGGAGTGCGGCGGTATGAGAGACAAATCGGTGCTGGAAGCGCCATTGATAAGCGATGTCTCGACTAGGGGCGAAGGTCAGTTAGGGTGAAAGCGGCCAGTTGTTATACCCCTTACCGATCAGGCATCCTTCGCCGTTCAAGCCACAGCCACCAGTCTGCAGGTAAGCGATCAGGCCTCTCGCTTCACCTTCAAAGGTGACGCCGCCGCCAGTCGAGAGAATACCACCACCTGGGGCGACCAGGGTCGGCTATGTCGAAGACGCACTCAGTCGTCACACAGAACGCGATATGATGAGTAACACACCGTTCCAAAACCACAGTTGTTGGTGAAGATTATAGTGTGTTGCTCAGCCCTCACCGCCGCCAGAGCAGAGAGCACGATGGCAGCTGAAGAGAAGAGGGTTTTGGTGAACATGTTGGTTGTTAGAGGGCGAAGCACTGAAGTGGAGGCTGCTGAAGGATTGGGTATGACTTTGGTAGGCTATATACCTCTCGACCGAAAGGCACCATCATCTTGACAGAGATCCCCTACGGTCCGGTGGCTGGGTCGTACTGTCCAGGCATTATAATCAGCCTAACTGTGTGGTCACCGAACCTTTGCTTGTGCTCAATACACCCCACGAAAGTTTTGAGAGTGTTGGTGAATACCACGCACTCTAAGTTTCCGCTGACAGCGGGGGAGAAAGTGGATGTGCATCATGCAGCGGGGCGTGACTTGAAGACCGACGCACTTCGTGAACACTGCATCAACAATCAGAACGCAGGAGCTCGATGCGAGCGTACTCGTCGAACCGGTGCTCTCCCGTCTTATGAACAAGCCATAAATTGGCGACTGCTTTGGTAGCTGGTGGCACATCTCATCGCAAAGCGTGAGACGTCGATACACGAGAATAGAATAATATGCCTCTACAAAGCACCTGACCTAGTCTTTTGCGCTTCGAAAGCTTGGGGCCGTCGGCCATTGAGCACAAGAAACGGGAAGCTTCAAACGAGGGATGTGCGATTGACTTCTGTCCTTTAAGAAACACGCCGACGTGAAAGTAGAGGTCAAACCTAGTACTGAACGTCAGCCATTCCCAACGTCCGTCTACACTCGGATGTGTCCTCAACAACTAGTAGGCGACACATTGCACCCGTAGGTAGATAGAACCTCGTTCCACCCCATTGCAATGACTGCCGTGTAACGGTAAGGTTGCACTAGGTCCTGCGAAGCATTGTGTGGGGATAGACGAACCCATCACAACCCACGAGTGGGGTGGTGACTGCCCCAGAGAACACCGAGAATGATATACAATTGAGATGGAGTGAAGCTAAGTCACCGTAGGCCCTGTATTTGTTGGAGACCCAAGTCACCTGTTGACCGGCGAACTGCGTACTAGCGGGTCAAACTGCCTGCGTGAGGGAAGAGTCTCATGAAAATCAGTCCAGGTACCTTGATACTGAGGTACACAGCAAAATACTTGATCCGACGGAGCATCGTGAGGTGTCGATCATTACGCAGAGTCAGAGTAGCATCCAGAGGGTAGTCTGATTATACGCCAAATGCTCATTGAACGCTTCTACCTAGTACATCGCCTGTACCCAAAACTCGTCCGACAACCTTCCATCGCCAGTCCTCTATCCTCCTCAGGGTCGATACGCTTTGCGACTCCTACGGCATTTGGATGGAAATCGGAGTCTCTGAGTATCTAGGTGAGGGTGTCGGAGTTGGAGGCGGCGCGGGTGTGGTGGGTCATAGAGGGACATTTTTGTTGTGTGTCGGTATACGCGAAGAGGGCGAGCTGAGCCAGGGACATGTAATGCGTGACGGCAGATAGACAGGCTGAAAATGATCACTTTAGGGTCAATATCCGCAACACACGTAGGCGGGAGAAAAGCGCACCATCGAGCCTCCTGGGAGCACCAACATCAGCCCATATCTCGCTTCTGCGTTGTCCTGGCGTCGTCGTGCTAAGTGTGTCGAAGCTTACGCCTCGCAATGTGGAGAATGGTCACGACATAGCATGCTGGGCAAAGGGATGCTTCGTCTGGTGTTCGGGGCTACATGACAGTGGCGAAAGAACCAGCAGCCTGTACGGCAACGCCGAGCTCGCCGCGACCGAAGTCGCGGTGGTGTGACTTACGCGAGAGCTTGTGCGTCGAGTCGCTCTCGCTGATGTCGCTTGTAGAGTCAAGTATAGATCGTAGCTTATGGCTACAGTAATCGGATATTTCAACAGCGCGTAGATAGGTACGTAGAAAGACGTAATCGTCTAAGAACAGACCGGCATCCTCACGGACGGGAGCGCGGAGTCAGTGCTCTACCTCGCTCACGAGCAGAAAGTGATTTCGACGTTTCCCTACATCTCGTGTTCAGTGTCCAGCCCGTGAATGCACCTTTACAAGTGCTTACGCCGCTGACTAGGCAATGCAGAGGTGCACCCGATACCCCGACGCAGGAAGGTGTGTTGCAGACTAGTTCAGATCATGAGTGTGCGATGGAAAGAGCTATATATGTTTCATACCCGACGCGCTAGCACTCAGAGAGACGTTGAGATCTGATTCGTGGTCAGCATGAGCGCAGTCTTCAGGGTGTGTATTCCCAACCGCAGCAGTTCTCCCCGTTAGAGCCGCAGCTGCCCGTTTGCAAGAAGGCAGTCGCGTTGATGGGCCCGTTAATTGTGAAGGCCCCGCCTGTTGAGAGTACAGCACCGTGGGAGACAAGGGTAGGCTGCCGTATTTTAAGATGAATCCAAAAGCTCCGACTTGCGAAGGACGTACCGTTCCGAAACCACAGCGGTTGGTGAACGTGATAGTGTGCGATTCGGCGCGCACTCCCGCGACGGCAAGGAGAGCGAGGGCACAAGAAGAGACTAGACTGAATGAGAACATCAAGAACGGCCTTGGGTTAGGAATAGATGAGGGAACTGCTGGACGTTGCGCTGACCCGTCTTCGCATGATATACACTCTCAGTACGTGTAGATCGCGGCCCGTACTTGTCGCGTGTGAGTGCGGGGCGCCCCATGGCCCATCCCTGCATCAAAGTAGAATGGGAACAACGGAAGAATGTTGTTCACAAACCACGCATGGTGCATACACACGACACGTTGCAGCGCCCAACAATGGTAGCTGGGCCAGCTCTAGCCTTTAAAGGCTCTCGTAGACCTTGTTCTGAACAAGGAGGTTGGATCACCATTCGCAGACTAGGCACCGGCGCTATCCCCAGCCATGCGCTCGCGGGGACCAGTCGCCTCCTGTACGCTATGTCGCAATCCTGCACGCTGAGCGTATGAATGTACTCGAAAGCCAAGAGTCGTCTATGGCGGTGTTAGACGGGTGGAGTTCACATGCAGCAGCATGCAGCGGTGTAGAGCCCTATCACGGTCCAACAAGACTTCTCGTTGCGAGTGATGATCACCTGCATTCAGGAGTGGCGCAGTATCGTGTGACGCCGGAGTTGAAAGTCCTCAGCCGATGCCTTCAAAGTGTATCCATACAATACCGGCATTTATGAGACTCGATCAATATCCTTCATACAGTCTGCATCATGATACGGGAGGCGTCGGGTACCTCACGCCTACATACTGTATAAGTCCTCCGTAAGGCTAGGAGACACGTCTAGGGGCTTGAACAACAGGATTCGCTGTCTACCGCACAGGTTTCCGACTGCCACGGGTCCTAGCAACGTGGTTCACAATGATGCAGGGGCTGGGCTGGGACTTGGTTCGGCGACGACGGCGGCCATGCTGGGCACGGATACAAGTTTCTAGAGATTGGTATGATGAACCCAGAGCAGACGTGTCCCCGATAGAAAGTACTATATATGTATATGTCGATGAGAGAAGGCAACTTGCAATCGCGCGTTGGCGCGTCCACGGACCACGAGTTCTTGAATCTTTCACCGGGGATCGCCGGGAGCTGAAACGCGGCGGCGTGATTTCCGCGCTTGCTCTTCAGCTATTCATGTATCGCAGGCGCTGTCGTGTATGGCGCATATTTTGACCCTTTGCTACACAAGCCATATCAAGGTGCAGTCAATATATAGTGAAACTCTGTCTATCAACATTGGACGGTGCTATACATGGGGCGATGGTCAAACATTGGTACAATGAAGGGCCTATCGGAGTTTACGCAGACTGAAATTCGTCGCTGCCTGTACTGAGTTAGCGAATCTGGTAACTTCTCAGTCACAGAAGGTGATCGCAAGGTCAACCTATACCATTGACTCAGAAATGTGCGCATGACATAAAGATGGAGACGACCCACGTTGTTGGCCGAGCATCCGACTTGCTTGTACGTCTGGCTGGGATCGTAAAACGCGGGATAGCACCCATTGAACGTGCAGTCTGCGCCAGCACCGTTGCACCCATTGTAGTAGCCGAAGCCTGCATACTTCAGTCCCCGTTATGAAACAGACATTAGGGCTACGACTGACCTGTAGTGATCTGGAAAGCGTGGGGAGGGATAAGGCTGAGATCGGTGCTGGATGCACCATTGACCAGAGACGTCTCGACTAGGAGACGGTTGTCAGAAACGCAATGGACTTCAAACAGGGCCGAGATATCACCTATGATGCAGTTCTCTCCGTTTAATCCGCAGGGTCCAGTCTGGAGGTACGCAATTGCGCCTCTGAGTGGTCCGTTGATAGTGTATGCACCGCCGGTCGACAGAATCTGGCCATTCTGACTGACAAGGGTTGGCTGAAGGGGATTGAGAGCATTATAAGCGCCTGCTCGCCAGGATATGACAACTAAACGCACCGTTCCTTTGCCACATTTGTTGGTGAAGGTGATTGTATGTGTTTCGGCGCGCACGCCAGCAACGGCGACAAGAGCGACGAAGACCGAAGAGATAAAGGCAGCGTCGAACATAGTTCTGGGTTTGGGGGAAAGGGGTTTGAGTGACCACTGAAACTGCTTGTCTGTCTACTGTGAGAATATATACTTCTCAGATTGAATGCGGGTATACTGTGCGGCCGTACGGGCTGTTTGAGGATTCGAACGGCACGCAGAGCGGGACGCCCAATCGCATCGTAATATCGCTAGGCCTTTATTGTTCGTATTTGTTGTATCCCGCCCTGTGTTAGACTCAAACCAGCGGCAGAGGGAATGATGCACAAGCATAAGCACATGTTGCGGACGGGGTACGCAAAACACGTCGACAGCGTCCTCAACAAAAACTGTCGGGATGAAGCAGAAGCCATCTAACTCGTCGAGTAGTAGCACACCACCCGGCCCAGGTATGCTTTTAGGCCTTCGTGTAAGCGGACTGCTGGAGGGATGCGTGATGCCGCGGTTGTCGGTACACGTGCTCGTGGCTAAGCCACTGATCTCTACAAGCCAGGTTATGATCGCGCCTGACCCAGTGAATTGACCGGCAAGTCAACTAGTCCTGCGAAACGTTGTAGGAATAGGAACACCAACGCCTGTGCCGAACTTGGACGTGGGTTTACCTACTTTGAACATTGCTCGCGGTCTCGGCAAGCCCGGCACCGGATGTCATTCCACCCCTGTGGCTTGCAGCACTACAGCAGTCCATTCCTCCCCTATGGAATACGAGATACAAGGTGAGGGCGCGGGGCGCGCTCGATGACAGGTTGCGCCGGGCGTGATCATCGAGATATCGACTATGAACGAGAAAGTGCATAAGGTTGCCCAGAGTGTTTGCATTTGCGGCTTCTATGGCCGTCTACGGAGGTCCAAGCCCGTACGTGGGAGTTCTGAGAGCCTATCCTGATGTTGCGAGGATGAAAATGATGGAATACATGGTGCGAGCCCGTGGAAGGACGAGACAACCCGGAGACAGCGCGCCTGTACCGCGTCGTGAGATCAGCGATCAATCGCGGTGGCGTGACTTGTTAGTTGACTTGTGACGCTCAAGTTGAAAGTTGACCGCGACGAGAATATCTGCCTTTGCCGCTCATAGCTTTATTGAAACTTATCACGATGCACTTTTCCATGAGTCATGTAGTCGGAAATGACAAGGTGAGGCATGCTGTTGCCCTCACACTGGTCATCATCGAGCAGTCTATAGATTCTCAGGGGAAACGAACGCCGCATGCATTTTGAAAATATTGTAATACATGATAGACTACAGACTACATTACCTAGCACATATACAGACTTGTCAGATCAGCTGAGGTCGGATATCCAGATGATGTCGACCCGGACGGGCCGACTGGCACGGCTATCAGGGTACACAATCTCAATCGCAGAAAGTGATGGAAAGATCGACCTAAGCGGATGTCAGACACGCAAGCAAGGTATCATGATACACAATAACTCACGTTGTTTGTCTCGCACTGAACCTGAACGTATGTGTCCGTAGGTTTGTGGAACGCAGTAGTGCAGCTTGGGCCGGTGCAGTCTGCGCCAGCACCGTTGCAGCCATTATAGTAACCAAATCCTATAGCCACATCAGCTCAGGCGCGATTGATGCAAAAGAGCGCAACACTAACCAGTCGTGACGCTGAACGCGTGCGGCGGAATCAGCGAAAGGTCCGTGCTGGATCCTGCGCCTGGCGACGGGGGGTTCCTAAGGGTTGTTTCGACTGTAGTGCATCATCGTATCAGGCAATACGCAATCTCAAGGACTTGGCAGAACTCACCAAGAAGACAGTTCTCTCCGTTCGCCCCACAGCCGCCGGTCTGAAGATAGGCAATCGCGCCGATCAGAGGTCCGTTGATGGTGTACGCGCCGCCTGTAGACAGCACTGCGCCGTTCTGGGCACGAAGAGTGGGCTGTACAAGAGATACAGTCAACCTCTGAAAGAAGTAGAGTGTAGTTGGAAAGGCTGACCGTTCCGCGGCCGCACTTGTTGACGAAAGTGATTGTGTGCGACTCGGCGTACACGCCGGCAACAGCGGCGAGGGAGACGATAGCGGAAGTTATAAGAGAGGGAAAGAACATTGTGGATGTTGGCTGCTGAGTTTCAAGAGGGAAGAAAGCAGTAGCGGTTGGCTGCTGGTTGGCTCAGACAGTACACAGCCAGTATATATACCTCTCGGACTGTCTGTGGGCACATGGTCAGCATACTATAACGAGTCGACTGGGAGCGGTACTTACATTGAGGACGGGCCGCCCTACAGTCCGTCAATACCTGCAAACGGCCAGATCGCCCGGTCCGAATCGAGGTCATACCGAGCCTCACGGAGCACGCATCTTTACTGGGAATGCAGGTATATGTCAAAGCTCGTGAGGTTTGGGGAAGGCCCTCGCCATTCTAGTCGTCCAAGACGCTCAGCTGAGCTGCCGGTATCCTCATCAGTCCATCGACTGGCAGCGGACGCTCGTTCCGAGCTCCCGCTCATAACGGGATGAATACAGACGGCTACGAGTCGGTGAACTAGGCTGTTGGCGCCGCTGTCAAATCGTGGAAATAGCGGGCGGCGGTGCACGCGCTCGATGCTGAGCCTGATCCACAACGCAGTGGTCACGCTGTATCCTCTGACACTACCCGCACCCTGCTGGGTCTCCTCAAAGACGATGGCGTCGATGGGCATCAAGAGGCCGGGTCGAAGGGCGAAGACGACGCGAACTGCCGCACGTCCTGGAGGGATAGTGGTGACGAGAGCTGGGCACATATCGGTAAAGCTGCATAGCGCGTGCGAAGGGCGGGACCAGCCGCTGATGACAGATATTTTGACAGCTGGGAGAACGTGCGTGGGCGCCGGGATCGCAGCGTCGCCGGGTCTGGGGATCGGCGGTGTCACGAGCGCTGTCTTGCTTACATCCCTAGTTCATTGACCACACTCTTATGGGTGCAGAAGGAGTTTCAGAAACGGAGATACGACCGTCGACCGTGCATGGGAGGACGAGACAACCCGCGCATTCGACCCGCGCCGGATGCCGCTGCGCCGGCCATCAAAACACGGTAACGTGACTTCGCGCGTCTACACCTTTGCAAATGAGATTGATGGTAGACGTCCTTGCGAATCGTGTACAGGTTATATAAGGCGCACCCAGACATACTATTAGGTACATTCGAAAACTTTGCCTTCCCTCACAATTCCAGTTTATGGGCTCCCTGAACGGCGCCCTCAACATCGTCGGGGGCCCGACAATCGCAGCAAGAGTCACCTCAGTTACAGAAGGTGATCGCAAGGTTCTCCTACGCCAGCCGTCAGCATTGAATCTTCTGTAAAGGGAGTAAGATGAACCTACGTTACGAGCTGTGCATCCGACTTGAACCTGGGTATCGGTGGGAACATGGAACGCAGTGTCGCAGCCCGCGTTATTACAGTCCGCGCCAGCGCCGTCGCAGCCGCCGTAGTATCCAAAGCCTAGGATGTACTCCATTCAGTACGTGATTCTCGGTCATCATAGCTCAACAGAGACTTGCCAGTGGTTACGCTGAACGCATGGTCCGGGATCAGAGTAAGATCTGTGCTCGATGCGCCATTGATCAAGGTCGTCTCGACGGCTGCGAGTCAGACAGCTCAGAACACGAACAGTGCGAGAACGAATAAGAAAGACGCACTGAGGCAGTTATCACCGTTCAGCCCACAGGCGCCGGTCTGTAGGTAGGCAATGGCGCCCACGATCTGTCCGTTGGCGGTGTACGACCCGCCGGTCGAAAGGATGGCGCCGTTCTGACTGACGAGAGTTGGCTAAACGAGTGTGAGGGCTCTATCTCTGTCCTCAGTCAGATGTAGAGACTGCGACGGACCGTCCCGAAGCCGCAGTTGTTGACGAATGAGATCGTGTGGGTCTCGCCATGCACGCCTGCGACAGCGACGAGAGCGATGGCCAGGGAAGAGAGGAGATGAGTGGTAGATATCATGTCGATATTGAATGTGCTGCTGGATAATGAGAGTATGGAAGGAAGCGTCGCAAAGGTCGCTGAGGATGTATAGCCTGTTCAGTCTACCATATATACCACGTCTGGCTCAACGGTGCAGCATGACCGGGCCGCTGCATTGGGAGAAACGAGGGCTTGCATCGAAAACGGGACGCCCCACGCTGACAGCCCTCAAGACAGGCCCGGAGAAAGTACACATACGAGTCGCGAAGTATACATAGAACCACAAAAAGGACGTCATCTGAGGATCACTTTACAAGGATGCGCACATCCGAGGGCACGACTTCCCGCTGATGTTCACGTAAGCGCAGAATGCGTGTACACATGCACACACGTTTGAGCGACCACCGCATGGCGCGCTGATACTCCGTCAGCACCGCCGTGGTCATGCGCTGCATATAATCCACATATAACTCAAGAACATGTCAAAATGAGGAGCTGGCGGCGGCAGACAGATCAAGGGCAGGCGGGAAGCGCTGATCATCGAGCGGCGCCGGTCAAGCCGAGGTCGAAGTTAGAATACTGTCCTCGGGGAAGAGCAACGCGCGAGTTCATGGAAGCACGCATGTTCCGTTCTTGAAACGACAGAGCGAGATATTATAGAATATCTGTGCAATTGCTCGTTAAGATGCAGATGCCGTGTTCGTAATCGTGGAAATCCGATCCTAGTATGCTCCCTACGCGACATTCCCCGAAAACGTCTACTTCCCAGCAGCCCTCATCATGATCTCAACAGCATTCAACGCCTCCTCCCTACTCATCCCACTCAGATCCAAAAACCTATCCGCGTATCTGACCGCGACGCTGGACGCATTCTGCACCGCGCTCGGTACCACACTCTGCACGAGCGCGTTCGCGTTGGGAGTCGAAGAGGGAGTACTTGAGGCTGCATATCGCATCAAAGCGAGCGGACCGCGGACGAATGTCGAGTGCGGGATGGGAGAGTTGGCTGTTGTTGCGTGCACAATAAGACGCGCTACGACTTCTCCTACTTCGACGAGACATGCCGCGACGATGAGCCTGCATGAAATCGTCAGCTCGTAGTCGAGATAAGGTAGTAAGAGATGAGACCCACCAGATAATGATGATGGTAATCCTCTCCATAGCACTCCCATTCAAATGCTCATGAATCGCATCCAACAAATCCCGCGCCCCCGCAACCCTCTCCTCCACGCCCCTCACGCGCTCCCCAATCTCAAAGTACTCCCGCACCGCATCGTACAGCCCGCGCAGGCTCGCTTCTTCCCAGAACATGTCGGGCACGTCGAGCACGTTGCCGATGAGGACGACGTCGCGGCGCAGGCGGAAGAGGCGGCCGGTGAGGCGCATGGCGTTTGTGCGGGAGATGGAGAGTTTGCCTTCGAGCGCTAGGGTGCGGGGGATGGAGGTTGTGGCTGGGTCGGAGAGGATGGCCGTCGTGAGGGACTCGTAGTACGCCAATAGCGTTGACTGAGCCAGAGCATGTGCAATCGAGAGCGTGAGGAGGTGCGAAGGGTTCTTGAACGTGAAAAAGTCGTTGTATATCCGCGGACTCGGCACGCTCCGGTCATACGTATAATGCAGCTCCTCGACCTCCCACTTCTCCTCCGCCCTTGGCTGCCTCAGCGCGCCCGCATTCGCGATATCGTCCAGTATACTCCGCTCCTCCTCCTCTTGCAGTCCGAAAAAGACGACGACGCCGTAGTCGAAGAAGACGACTTCGGCTGTGGAGGATGTGTCGACGAGCGCGGCGGAGGAGACTGAGGGCGAGCCGTGCGCTTCTTCGGCTGCGGCGAGGAGCGCGGTTTCCATTGCGGGCGGGATAACTTCCACGACGGTGTCGACGTCTCCTTGCGCCAGCCCCGCCGGCACCTCCTCTGCCTCAGCTTCCGAAACGAGCAACGGCTCCGTATCCGTTCCCAAACCCTCATCAGTATGCTCCCGCGCCTCCTCCTCCGCCCTCGCTTTATTCCTCAAATCTTCAGGACTCCCGGCGGCAATGTACCCGTCCTCGACGTTGAACGCGCCCGATTCGGGGTCGGCGCGGGCAAAGTACGTGCCCTGGTAGCCGGACTCTTCTGCTTCTGACATGTGCGTTTGGGCGGCGGTGTGCTCGGCTTCTGTTGCGTGGGTCGAGGAGCGGATGTTCGAGGCTGGGCCGTAGCCGGGGAGGAGTGGCAGGTTGTACATCTATAATTCATTAGTGTTTGAGAGTATGGTGAGGAGGGTGGAGTGTACGTACGGCGTAGAGAGCATTATCGTAAACACGTGGATGAACATTATGTTCTCGCTTCAAGAAGCTACTGGCCAGCTTGATCCTGACGCCCTCCGCGACGCCATACGCCGTGATCCGTCTGAAACCCTCCTTGCGCCTCTCGGCTTTACTCATCCGCTCAGCGGCGCTTTTACGCTCGCGCATGCGTATACCAGCATCGGTTGCATAGCCCAACACATCTTCAGACAGTAGAGGCTTAGTCTGAGGATCCGAAGGAAGCTCGACGAGCTTCTGAGTAGCCTTTGACGTGCGAGTCGTGATTTTAGTCTTCGGCCGGCTCGGACCGGACATCGAGGTCGAGCGCTGAGGCACAGAGAGTGGCAGAGATAGAGAAGGCCTGCGCGTAGGCTGGACGCGCGGGCTCGGGCGGGTATTCGGGCGCGACATGGCTGGACGCGAACGAGGAAGGAGGGCGAATAGGGGCTATGACGACGGTTGAGACATCACGTGTGTTGTCGCACGCTGCAATGTTCTCTTCCCCGACACGCGACGCGACGCGCGCTTGTGTTCTTTCCAGCCATGCAGGACGACGACATGAGCTTGGACTTTGGCGCGGTGAGCACACAGAAAGGATACTTTTATGATATAATACTCAAACTTCATACGCAGCCGTCACTGCACCCGCCGCCCGACTCTTCCGCGCCTCCCGCGATGGACCTATTGTCCTACTTTGACCTCACGCCCTCGACATTCCCCTTCGCCGGCTCGAAACCGACCGAAATTGAGCACCGGCGCGCGCTCATGTCCGACCTGCTGATCTACGACATCCTGCTCCAACACGGCGGCATCAAATCGCCGCACGCGCTCTGGCCACCGCACTCGCCGTCGGGCCTCGAACAGCTGCTGGACGCCATCCAGGCCTCCTCCTACGACTCGCTCAAGAACGACTGTCTCGTCTACTTTTTGTTAAAGTGGTACTGCGACGGGCGCGAGACGGGGTTCGCGGAAGACGCCGCCATCCCGCCGCAGTTCGTCGCGCTCACCGACGCGTACTGGCACCTCGACTCGGGCCTCGACGTCCAGCGCGCTATCCACCTCCTCTCCGACCGCCGCGTCAACCGCGAGCATTCCTCCAAAATAATACAAGCTTTATCACTCTCGCCCAAATCCACCGCGGACAGCCTGGTCGTCCAATTCGTACAGGTCGTCAAGCCGGTCCTGGTTGAGCCGCCGGAGATCGAGGCGTACGGGCTGGCGCTGGCCAGGACGGATTTCAACGGGGCGTGGGGGTACCAGCGGGCGTTCGAGGAGGGGAGCGAGACGCGGGGCGTGCTGCTGAGGCGGATCGTGCAGAGCTGTGTCGCGCCGGTCAACCAAACACAAATAATGGCGCTGTACACCGTGCCCTTCACGCCGTACGAGCAGTCGACCGTCGAGTCCCTCGCCCTGACTTCACACCCGGATATCCCCGCGAGCGCGCAGAGTATACTGGCGGACCTGCTCGTCGCGCGCCTGATCCAGTCGGGCCAGCTGGCAAAGGCGGTGCTGATGGACAGACGGCTGAGGTCCGCGCCGGGCGTGCCGCCGCCGAGCGAGACGCGGAGAGCGATGGTCGACGACGCGCTCGCGTGTTTGCCCGCGGTGGAGAAGATGGTACTCGACGACCAGATAGCCGCCTTGCCGCCCGCGCCCGCCGCGCCGAAGAAGCAGAGGGAGCCGACGCGGGACGTGTCCATGTCGTGGGAGGAAATCCCGCCCGCCAAGTCGCCCGCCGTTGTCGTGCCCGAAAAGGAAAGGCCCGTCGAGAAGCCCGCGCAAGCGCCCGTGTCCGTTGCGCGTAAACCGCGTACGTCATATGGCTCGCCTGCTCAGCCTGTTACTATTTCCGGTCGCAAATCCTCTGCGTTCAACGCTGCCAACGCGCCGTCTTCGCCGTTTGCGCCGCCCGCCGCTTCGTCGCCGAGACCTCCCAGCACCTCCAAGGCCGGCTCGTACCTTGCATCTGCGCAAGCGACGCCTGCACCTACAGCGCCAGCGAACGAGAACCCATTCGCGAGCACCTCAAAGCCGCCCTCGAACAGCCTCTTCGGCTCGATATCCGCCACCACCGCAAACGCCAACGCAACAGCTAAAGCGCCCCGCCTCTCATTCGGCACCACACCTCTAAACGCCTCGACCAGCGCCTCCGCCCCCGCGTCCAAACCCAAATCGGCATTCTCATCGTCCACATCGTCAAAGCCCGCAGGCAGCCTCTTCAAATCGACAACAACGAGCACGCCCGGCTTTCCGCTCGGCGCTTCGCGCGCTGTTTCAGCCAGTCGCGCGCCGAACGCCTTCTTCAACCCGCCGCCGCCGCCAACGATTGCGAGGCCGGTGCTGGAGCATCAGGATACGGACGATATCGATGCGTTCCTCGCTGCGGGGTCGACGCAGGTTTCGGACCGCGAGACGTCGCCCGTTCCCGCGCCCGCGCCGGTGCAAGAGGCGTTCTCTGAGCCCGAGGAAGAAGAAGAGCAAGACGAGCTCGAACCTGAACCCGAGCCCGCGCCTCGCCCGAAGAGGAAGTCCAGCGCAGCGTCCAAGATACCCGTCGCGGCCAAACCCAAGACGCGCCGCAGCACGATCAAGAGTCAACATCGCGAGCCGCCGAGCCCGTCGAGCAGCCCGCCGCCGAGGAAGCGGACGACGCGTGCGCGCAACGGGACGGCGAGGGCGCCGAGGATGAGTATCCCCGGTGCGTTTGAGGTGGACGGGGGCGGCGATACCGAGCCGGAATCAGGACATGAAGAGGAGGAAGAGGAGGAGAAGGACGAGGTTGCCCCACTGCCGGAGGTGCCGAGCCCGGTCAAGAGACGCGCTACGCGGTCAAGCATGAGCGTTGAACCTACGCGGCGGAGCTCGAGGTTGAGCGTTGCGAGTAGTTCGCCGGAGCCGGTTAGTAAGAGTCCGGTTAAGGGAAGGAGGAAGGGGGCTGCTAGAGCGGGCGGGGCGGGGAAGGAGAAGGAGAGTACGAGTGCGGGGAGGAGTACGAGGGCTACGAGGAAGCGGTAGAGTGTACGCGGTTGCTTGAGGTGTCTGTACGGGTCGATGATATGATGATTGCTCTTGGGATGATATGTATCGGGTGGCTCGTGTGCAAGTTATTTTGTCTGTTCCTACCAATACTCTATCGCCTGAAAGATACTTGGGAACAGTGAACACTGTCCGGGCGCAAGCTCGGTGATGGCCGCTCGGGCAATTCCTCCCACGTTTCGAAAGCCAAATAATGTACTTAGACTACTACCACCACTTTACTGGTCCCCACATCCTTGGTACCAGGCCCCCGCAGGACCCCATGCTCATGGGCGCTCTTTCGGCTTTCGCACCATCGCACTCCATGGCTCACGACGGATACTTGATGGGCACGGTCATACACCGCCCAGGTTGTCCTAGGCTCACAGCGCCTATTCCCGATAAGCAATGCAACATGCAGATGCCACTTGCCGAACTGCAACCTGGGTTCGATCCCGACGATAAATCTCGCCCATGCATCGAGGTTGGAAGATGAGGAATACAGTCAGTGCGCTGGTTCTACTCGCCGGGACGGAGGAGTTTGGGGGTGGTGAAGGGAAAGGAGAGTACGAATGCGAGGAGGAGTACGAGGGCGATTGGGAAGCGGTAGGGGGCGTGTATGTGGTTGATCTCTGTCTCTGTACATACATGCCGGATGTCTCGCATGCAGGCTATACAAAAGTGTGCGCGTGTCTGTTCCTGCCAGTAGTAACTCTATCGCTTGAACACTAGTGTCTCGGGTCGTTCGTGGTCCGCACCGCGTCCGATGCGTCCAGTTTCCGTCAGTCGCCGTTGCGACAACAACAGTATAACAGTAGAGATAATCCTGACGGACTGTGGCCAAAAGGGCAATATTCGAGCGGAAGTTCGGATGATGGCCGCGCAGGCGACCTCCCACGTTGCGAACAACGAACCCACTTACACCTCCACCGCCACCTTACAAGTCCTCACATCCTACAGGTAATCTCAGGTTCACAGAGCCTACTCTTGATAAGCAATGCAGCACGTATATGTACACAGTGGGCGCAAAAATGCTCCTCCAGGTGTCAGTTCAATCATAGCGTAGAGCACATAAGACTTTATGTAGCGTAGTGCGACATCATACTTCGAGCGGGTCAATGGCAGTGCCGGCCTTGGGTTGGAACCTGGGGCTGTGTGAGCCCGAGTATAAATCGAGGCGCCCTGTGCCGCAGTGGTGGTCTCGCCTTTGCTTCCCGCCACCACTGCTCACACATACTGGAAGTCCCTGTACTATCGTCAGTAGCTCATCACCCTTTATCTTATCGGTAATACTATCTTGCACAATCTTGCAATGGCAACCCTATCGCCTGCAACACCTAGAAATGTTCACGACCAGTCTTCGACCGCGCCGATCGAGGTCAATAACCCAGAAGACGCGTTTCGCGAACTCTGGTCGCAAGCTCTACAAAAGTTTGAGAAAAGCGTTGCATGGAATCCGTCTCAGTGGCAGTCTATGGTCCGGCGTATGGGCCAGTGCCGCGAAGCCGAGGACGTTTGCCGAATTCTGGATGGGACAATGCGGTCGTTCGAGAGTTTCCGCGGGTCTGAAACTACTTGGGGGAAACTGCGGAACAAATATCTCAAGCCAGCCATCGAGGTTTTGCTTCTTTTCAACGATGCAATCGCTGAGACTGCTGCTTTCTTTGTGCGTACCTTAAGTTCGACACTGCGGTTCACAACTGACGACTTGATGCAGCCGGAGGTGCCCGGAGGAAAGGCAATCTTTGCCGCATTCGGCGTCGTCCTCCAGGTGCGCATGTCTGCTGCGCGAAGCATGTTTGCATGTTGATTGCATGTAGACAACCAAAGGCGTCAGCGCATACTGTGACGCGCTCGTTGTCCTCTTCGAGGAGCTGAACCTATTCTTGGAGGCTCTTCGTCCTCGGCTGCTCGCGCCGTCAAGTCTGGGGCCGGCCTCGAAAACGATAGCCATTGCGATACTGAGCCATTTGCTCGATGTTGTCGTTCACGTAGCGAAGATCCTTTCCAAGGGTTCCTGGCTTGGTCGCCTGTGTAAGTGATTACACAGGATAGCGCTAACGAGTTGTATCTAATGCTCTACAGCACTGTATGGAAGAGTGCTCGTGAAGGATACGACTGTGCAAGATGCTTTACGGCGCATTCGTGCGCTGACGGACCTCGAAGTGCGGGCCATCGTCAGCGAGATACGTGTGGATACGTCAGACATCAGGACTGCCGCTTCGGATATGCGCGATATCACCAGACAAACGCAAAAGGACGTAGCCCATATGCAATCTACCGGCATACAGACCAAGGAGATCACGACCCGGCTGTTGTCCGAGTTCCGTGCGCTGCAGCAAGGTCAGTTCTTGTCTTCCGCGACAGCACTACAAACGTTCATCTCGGACAGACCAGGTCAAAGCCCGTGGAATCATTGGACGTGGGATGGACAGACTCATTCGTGGCCAGAGTGAGCCATTCCCGCTTCTCTTCACCGGGCCGGTATTGATTATCGCAGAGGAACTAATTGCATTATTAAGGGCTGAGGTGAGTCGCCTCGAGCTATGCCATATTTCCACGTTCTAACTTCACTCCTTAGCGTGAACAACGCAACAAGGTCGATGCTTCTAGTAAGTCCACTCAATGTGCGCTCTCGTTCCTCACTGCTGAGACCGCCTAGGAGTCTTTGAGAAGCTCGCACGGGTTGAACGCGCCGACATTGACGCCCAAAATCCTGAGGGCTGCATGAAAGATACACGCGTCAAGATTCTGAAGGATCTTCGCGCCTGGAGCCAGGATAATAACGCGCCGCGACTTTACTGGTTGAATGGCATGGCTGGTACGGGGAAGTCTGCCATCGCTCGCTCGTTTTGCCATCAATTGCGTCGTGATAGACTCCTGGGCGGCAGCTTCTTCTGCTCACGTGGGGGTTCCGTTGAAGAGGGAGACGTCCAGCATATCATCCCCACGCTCGCTGCTTCTCTAGCAACGCACAGTTTATCATTTAATGAGAACCTACTCGCTGGGCTAACGGAAGAGCCGTTCTCCGTTCACTGGAACCTCGCACTTCAAATCGAGCGCTTATTGCAAACACCAATGTCTTCTTATGATGGCGAAGCCGATATGCTTGTTCTTGTGATCGACGCCCTCGACGAATGTTCGGATGATGAATCGACGCGCCATTTGCTGTCCAGGCTAGTCCGGGTATCCAGTGTCCTGCCGGTGAAGTTCTTCATCACCTCGCGCCCGGAACCACATATACGTTCGGAACTTGAGAGCCTGGATCCATCTCTGGGGCATGTTTTGCGACTCCATGATATTGAACAGGACATTGTCAGAGCAGATATCTCGCTCTATCTGGTTCATGGTCTTCGAGCTATGCGCGGACCAACGTTCCCGCCCAAATGGCCCAACAAATCAGATGTGACCACTCTCGTACGACTCTCCGGAAAGCTCTTCATCTACGCCTTCACTGCCTTGCAATATGTGCGAAAGGATCCCTTGGGACGACTACCTAAACTCACGGGTACCAAAGTGACCGCCGGTCGTCCCCTCACCCAGCCTTTGGATGACATCTATTCGTTGATCTTATCCGAAGCTATGAATCCTAATGAGTTTGAAGCGGAGGAGATCGACTTAACCCGTCGTATCATGGCAATGATCGTGGCAGTCCGTGAGCCCTTGACAATTGCCTCCCTAGGCCGCTTGCTCGGCTTGCCTCCGTATCGCATGCGAGTCTCCCTGACCCGGTTGTACGCAGTGATATATGTTCCCCTGCGGGATGACAGTGGTGTACTGTCTACTTTTCACGCGTCATTCAACGACTTCTTGACGACTGCCAGTCGAGCTCCAGCAGATATGTTGCCATATATGTCCGATAGCCATGCGATCTGCGCCACTGCTTGCATCGAGACTTTACAATCAGACCAACTTCGATTTGGCGTCTGTCAGGCACCCACGGCCTGCTTGTCTAATACAGAACAGCAGCTTGCTCATATAGACGACGCACTCCGTTATGCATGTCTTTATTGGGCCTACCACATTGAGAGAGCACCCGTAGCCGAGAAAAGAGGGCTTGTGCGTATGACTAGGAATGTATTTATGGGCCCTAAGTTTCTTTTCTGGTTGGAGGTATTGAGCACTATTGGGGCCATAGATAAGGCCATAGACATGTTCGAATCTGTCAAGACTACGATCACTATGGAATATGTGACGAGAAACAGCGTGCAATATGTGGCCTTCATTGATGCCGCTATTGACTTCATCAAACAGTTCTATCCCGCTCTTGAGCGGAGTGCTCCGCATATCTACTTGTCAGCCCTGTGGCTTTGTCACGCAGACTCTATCATAGCCCAGAAGTGTCAAGATCTCTATGCACGATACTCTCAGCATGATGCTGACCCTCGTGACCTTCGAAATCGAGGCGGATCCTTACGCGCCTCAGCTACATATTCATCAAATGACCGGGGTATCATCATCGGAGCAGAGGGCGTCATCAGAGTCTTCCGTCTGTCTGGCCCCCGGTCCTACTCACGGGGCATTGTCACCCCCAGTAAAACGGTCTTGAATGGCATGCGTACAAGCTTCTCGCAGGACGGTACCCGTTTTGTGCATGTGTCCGACGATGGAAGTATACGATCTTACAGCCTGTCCGATGGAGGAAGTGCCGTCAAGTCACTATCCCGTTTCAAGGACACGTTTAGAGATACATACAGGAGCAATGATACTGCAATGACACTTTCTTATGATGGGAAATATCTAGCCGCGGGTAGACAAATGGATGAAATACATGTTTGGGATACCAAGACCGGCTACATAACGTGGGGTCTCAGAAGTTCGTATAATGATGAAACAGCTGACGTTTTCGTTCGCTCTATCGCATTCTCACGGATTGGTTCGCTCATTGCTTGTGGGTCATCTAGCGGTAAAATAACTATCTGGGATCTCGTGACGGGGGCATTTGTTCGAGTGACAGAGCCACATACCGGCTGTGTGAATTCCGTCTACTTCGGTCCATGGGATATACAAGCTGTCTCTGGGTCGACCGATTGCACGATCTGTCTCTGGCAAGTAGGAGATGGGAAGATCATCACAAGATTCGTAGCTCATAAGGCTCCCGTTACAAGTGTAGCCTTATCCAAGATGGAATCGTGTATTGTGTCTGGCTCCCTGGATCGGACGATTCGGATCTGGAGCATAGATTCAGTCTCGGGGAAGGAAGGTCCTGTCACGGTCTGCCAACTTCTTTATCGCTTCGACGTGCTCCAACCTATCCAATCAGCTGTATTCTCGTCCGATGAACGCAGCGTTCTTTGCACCACAATGCATGGATCAGTGCAGGTTTGGTACCTAGACACCGATGATTGTCTGGTTACAGCACATTACCTTGATGAAGACGGTTGGCTCCGTGGCCCAAATGGCGAGCTACTGCTCTGGCTTGATGCTAATCCCGAGCATGGCAAGTTTCTGATCCATCCTGAATGCACATCAGTCTTGCATGGCGATCGATTGGATATGGGATGGATCTGGTCCAGGGCACGCGACTGGAGACATCCCAACGGGGTTGGGGATAGCTAGGGCGGGTATGATGAATGATGAATCAATCTCACGTACACACACAACGCGCGAAAACCTCGCACGAGAGAGTGCACAACAAGGGAAAACCGGAAGTAAGCGAGTGCGAGTCAGGTCTTCACGAGTCGCGACGACTGGCGAAGGAGAGGTATTAATGCGCAGTTATATTGGTGTACAGAGTCCGTCTATGGAAGGCTACGATGAGCGAAAACATAAGCAACAGCATGACATTGCGATACCGCGAGGGGGTACGGGCTGCTGAGCCAGTCCCAAAGCGTAGCTCATAATATGTACCAGCACTTATTCAAGCACCCGGCCGTCTTTTCTAGCCACTCTGGCCAAACTTCACGAGTGTGTGTATAACGGCTCAATGACGCGAGAGCTGTTCCTGAACAGCGCGCGCAACGGCCGCAGCATCGATCTTGATCTCGCCCAACCGTGATGGTCTTGAAACGGGCGGCAAAGACGCAATGTCGAGTCTCCTACACAGTCGTGAGTATACAACGTAGAAAGGGTAGCCACAGTGAAAATAGCCTACCTCGTATCCTGGAACCCGACGTATCCGTGACCCATGGACCGCACGACAGTGAGCCAATCAGCGTTGAAAGCGCTGGATGGGAAGAGCTCGACGAGTGCCGAGTGGGCGCTTGGGAGGAGGAAGGCCGCGTTTGACAAATGGTCGCCGGTAACGCCTACAATGACCTGTAGGAGCGTCCTAGTCAGTCTATGTTGTTTGTATAGCATGTACAAAGGAGAGATTACCGAAGAGCGCACGACAGCATTCATGTGCTCCAACCAGGGCGTCGTCTCATCGACAACATGCACCGTAACGCCCGTCTTCTTCAACTCCTTGATTAGCGCCTCGTGATCCTTCGCGCTCATCCTCGGTCCCTCCAGTTGTCTGCTCAGATAAGTGACCTCCTTCCCGGGCGCTTTGGCATCCTCCATTCCCAAGAAGTCCCACAATGTCTGCCTGACATCTTCGAACCAGTCTTGACGAATGACATCTCGTTGTGAAGTGAATAGTCGCGCCCACGGTGCGTCGGAATGTCCAGCCCGTGCGGAGGCGCCGCGGTCGACTACCACGAGGCGCTCGATCAAAACCGGTGTACCCAGGCCGACGAAGTCGTCAAAGTCTTCGTGGAACATGGTGCCCGCGAGACGCGGGTAGGCAGCTTTGAGCGTCATAGGGTGTACGCCGACGTCTGAGCGATGGCGTGGCGGGTTGCCATCGTATGGGTCTGGAGGTTTTGGGTCGTTATATGTCGGTACGGCCGGGAGGATCAACCGTGCGGGAGGTTCTGAGAGGTTGAGGTGTTTGTAGAGCAGTTGTAGAGTAAGCAGTGTAAGGCCATCGGTGGTGTCGTCGTATGAAACGAGTGTTGTGCCGTGCATCTGGCCACCGAAGCCGCCGAGCTTGGGGAAGGCATTGGCAAGAGGCAAGATCTGCCAGTCGATGTCGCGTGGAGGGTTGGCGTGGTTGATCATACTGCTACCCAACGTTTCGGGCAGCGGCATAGATGACGGGTCGTCCGTCACGAGGAAGAATGTTCCGAAGGCCATACTGACGTTCTCCAGAATAGTGAAGCCTGTGAATATAATGAGCCAATTGTGGATTAAATCGGGGATGGAAGAGTGTCGATGTCTCACCTGGCTCGTGGAATACGATCTTCGTCCTCGGCACCTCCTCGCCCCATCTTCCAAACTCCTCATTGATGGTAGTCTTCCCCAGGCGCCCGTCCGTCACATATTTTCCCTCGCCGACACCCTGCAACCATAGCGCCTGCTGCCCGGTCAACCCGACGCCATGCAGGTAGCTCTCCCCCTCCCCACTCTTCCCAACAACCCTCAGCTCCTCCGCGTCTTTTATTCCAGCGATATGATCTGGCTCCCAGTCCCACGTTCCGAATATTTCGTCTTCTAGCGCGTCTCGGTAGCCAGCAGGTTTACGGCCGTCTGGACCGATGGGTGCATCGCGCGCCGAGGCGAAGGGCGAGTAGGGGCGGATAGAGAAGCCCAGGAGAGATAGTCTCGTGTCGGCATTGTAGGCGACGACAAATATTGTTACTGAGACGAGCACGAGCAACAGCTCGCGTCGCGTTGGAGGTGCTGTCCAGCCTGGCATTCAGGCCGCGGTGACGTACAGCTCTACACCTGTGGCACGCGTATAAGTACTTGAATGGTTAGCAGTCGTTGCTCGCACGTACCAGAGGCTTGTAGTGGGATGCAACCCGAATAAACGGGTACAGAGATAAGACAGAAGCGCGAAGGTGATGGTACGTGGTACCGCCGCCTCGCGACTGCGTGGGCCACTTGACAGCGCGTTTTGATGGCCGCTCAAAGCTTGGTTGCTGCCTTTTCGGGGCCCAACAACGTCAGGCGGCCAAGTTGAGCATTTTGAATCCGAACCACCACGACCTTGTCGGTTAGGCTCTTGCCTCGAACTCGTGCTGCTCTAACCTTTTCGAGCGCATATGGAGCGGGCGTTATATATGCGGCGTATACAGTGTATTCTCTGTGGGATCGGACTTTGCGTCTCGTCTTAGCCGAGTGAGGCTCAAAGACCGACACTCCGTCACCTCTCCCCCGCACCGTGGGCGCTGGTACACAACTTTGATTTGTCCTGCTTTGTCAAGAACAGATATGACTGAGCAAATGCTACCGCTAACGAGCTCTTTGCGAATACTTACTAATCCCAAGGTGCTCGGCTTCAAACGTTGCTGGGTTTCATCGCCCTGTCTGAGGAGCGAGCGTTCGTCGTGGGGCACACAGACACCACAAACGATGCCTATGCTACGACGCGAAAATCATGCATCCCCATCTTCATCGCCTTTCCAACCCGAACCAGGATGTCTAGCGTCATTTTCTACAACGAAGACCTCACTGTCACAGAACGACACGAGTAAGCCCTTAGTTGAAGTTCTCATCCTATGATGAATTCTCGAACTGATTACAATGTACAGCGTCTAAGGCTACATCTTGATTGGATGCGCGTTGTCTTCTCAGTCGTCCCCACCGTTGCTTCACGCGGCATCGGCTCCCAAGCGGCCACCACCGCGAGTGTTAACCTTTTGATCTCCTACTAGTCATCGACATCACGGCGACGAGTTGTTCACCTGTAGCATCAGCCTATTGCGCGACATCAGCAGACTCTCTATTTGGCCACCTCTATCACCCACCTCCCCCTGCACTGCGGCAAGAGCAACACGATGCCAAACTCCAAGCTCCTCAATTGTCGTTCCGATAGCCACCTTCACTGTAGCGGAGTCCGCGACGTCCGCAGGGAACGTCGACCATCTCTGCATCTGCCTTCTCCTTCAGTATCTCCCGGTTGCTTCTGTTGGGCGTGCTCTATCGCGAGCAACGAGCACACTAGGGCGTCTACTTAGCGAGGCCTGTACGACATCTGTGCCATAGTACGTTCTCTCTCCTGCTTTCGTAGTACGCTCGTGCTCACCGCCCCCTAGGT
Source organism: Peniophora sp. CBMAI 1063 (assembly GCA_900536885.1). Taxonomy (NCBI): domain Eukaryota; kingdom Fungi; phylum Basidiomycota; class Agaricomycetes; order Russulales; family Peniophoraceae; genus Peniophora; species Peniophora sp. CBMAI 1063. The sequence continues at coordinate 43,850 of UWZB01000142.1, forward strand.
ACTCCGTTCCAGTGCTTAGGAAGATCAAGGGCACCTTCATAGCAACTACAAGTCTTTCGCCGTCTTCCGATTTTCTGCGCACAGCGACTACACCATCAGGGCGGTTTCTGCGTAGGATAGCGTCGAGCCTCCGCACCTGGCCGTTAGCAGACTGCCTATCCCCTCGGAAGGCATGTACGAACGACTGCACGTTATCACGATACGACGCTGATAGAGAGATCAGGTACAATTCTGTCAGTGAATCGGGGGTTCGGGAGAGAAGTGGAAGAAGAAGATCGTCGTGGGTACTACTACTGATTGAGAAGCTTGCCGTCCTGGTACGGTATTGATTGTGCCCGCATCGTGAGACTGTAGTACTCAGGCGCACTGTGTATGTATGGGTCCAAGCGTGAGGTCGTTGTGCAAGCCAAATACATAGCCGAGCCGCGAGCGTCTCGGTGCTCGCCACCAGAACATCATGGGAAATTGGATAATCGGGCCGAGGGAGCGGAGTGATTGCCGGCCCAAGTAGTCTGGCGCACTTCGACCAACGCTATGACGACCCTTGCAACTCGACTCTTGACCCTTTGGAAAGACATGCGGCTACAGACGGAGACATAAACCTTTTATTCAGACCGCGACGCGGAAGGTGTTCGTCAATTCGACAACCAGGCAGGCCGCCAGCGCCATTAACGTTAGTCATACACCGCTCAGTATCTTTGGAGAACTCGCCTTTCCCTCGAAGATCGTCAAGTCTGATCGGGATGCCTCCTATCGTTGCTCTATAACTCGCGTCCTGTGAATTCTCGGACGTACAGTACGTCAGTCCTCAAACCGGCGACTGAACAATCTGGACTGACGTGTCACTCTTCCTTCAGAGCGAGTACTAGTAAGGACAAATCGTTCATGATACGCGTTATAAGAAGCGGGTGTATTACCTCGAAGGCATCAATAGAAAACGGAGTGAGCAACGTCGTTGCCGATAACCTGGACCAGCTCGGAACAGACGCTCCAGCTTCCCCGTCAGTGCACGAGCAGTGTCGACGACATTCGCGGCAGCCCGCCGCTCCGCGATCTGAAGCACAGTCTAACAGTACCTCCGGCTCGGAACTGGCTTGCACGCTCTGCGCCGCTGCCCAGTCTTTGAGGTGAATGGCCTCCTAACCGTCGGAAATGCCGGCGATAAGCGTGGCTCCTGTCTTCGGCCGAGCCCAGTCGCGCATTACCGTCAACGATCTAAACCCCGACCTCGGCCAATTCCTCTCCAACCCGGACCTCATTCAAAGTTGCGCGCCCTCTGGCTTAGTCAACATCGGCACATCGCTTTGGACCAGAGCCAAGATGAGCTGATGGTGACGCGTAATTCTGATTCTGGAGGCCACGAGTGCGCGCGGGGAACCGACCGCTGCTTACAACGAGTACAACAAGAACACAATCGTCGGCGGGTATATAAGGCTCGATTGACGAGCGGGGTCCTCCCTCATCTCGATCGACTCTACCATCTACCAACCTTCAACTTTTCAACTGCAACACAGTCACAATGTCTTTGTGGGACAATCTCATCGGGCTTGACGAGGACCTTCCTACGGCTGACACCAAACACGAGTGAGTCCTTCATATCCATCCTCGCGGAGCGTTTCTGACTGAATTGTACTTTATTAACGCAGTGTCTACCCCTACATCTCCCCCGAGCCTGACTTCAAGTCCCAATCCTACGCCGGCAAGGTTGTCCTCATTACCGGCGCCTCCCGCGGTATCGGCTCGCAGACTGCCATCACTTTCGCCAAGGCCGGCGCTTCAGTCGTGCTTATTGCGCGCAAGCAAGCGACGCTCGACGAGAGCAAGGACGCGATTCTGAAGGAGAAGCCCGACGCTCAGATTCTGACATTCCCTGCGGATGTGGTCGATTCTGCCAAGGCGAAGGAGGCGATTGCTGCGACGATTGAACGCTTTGGCAAGCTTGATGTCGTGATCGCCAATGCGGGTGTGTTCAGGAGCACAGGAGGCAAAGGTATGTCCAGCCGTTCTTTTGCATGACTTCAGTGCTGATGTCCCGTGAAGGCTTCGCAGACGCCGATGCTGATACTTGGTGGAATACCTTCGAAATCAACTTCCGCGGCGTGTACAACTATCTACAGTAAGCAATCCTCCCATTCTCTCAAGCCTCATCACTAACATGTTTTCATCATGTAGCTATTCCATTCCCGAGCTCAAGAAGACGAAGGGCACTTTTATAACCACCACAAGCCGCATCGCGCTCCTCCGCCTACGCACTGCGAGCGATTACGCGGTCTCCAAGCTCGCTTCGAACAGGATGATTGAGTTTGCCGTCGTCGGTATGTCCTTCCGTTGAACATGCCTGAACCATGCTCACAAGACATATAGAGTATCCTGAGATCAAGGCGTACGCGGTCCACCCCGGCGTGGTCGCCACGGAGATGAACCGCAACGCGGACAGCGGCGCCGACATTCCCGCGGCGGACAGTGTTGAGCTCCCTGCGGCTGTGTATCTTCATCTTGCAAGCGGCAAGGCCGAGTATCTTAGCGGAAGGTGCGTGCTAGGACTGTGTCCTTCTGGCATCAACTTGTAGACTGATGCGTATTCTGCACTCTCGCAGGTATGTGTCGGTAAACTGGGACTTGGAAGAGATCGAGAAGAAATACAAGGACAAGATCGTCGCCGATAACGCGCTTGTCGGGAAGCTCGCTCTCCCAGCATAGACATGTACATTACCTACCGTTGATGCAATAGATTGTAAAGGAGTGCATACCTTGTGGCACCTACACACGTGTGACCCGCGAAGCTGCTTGCCGCCGGCGCCGCGCCCGGCCCGACTCAGCCGGCTGCCCCTAACCTCCATGCACCGGCCTGTCACCCAAACCGCCACCACGATATATTGTGTGTCTTCCCCTGTGCCCGAGTCTACCCATCCGAAACTTTTTCGCATACGCTCTCTTGCAAGCCCTTCCAGTCAAGCATCATATATAAACTAGATGGTATGAGAAGATGGTGTTACAGTGACTCATGCGCATGAGCTATTCGGATGCCCGCACCATCGAGTCCTCATCAATCATTCTCTCAAAGCGTTGCGATGTGGAATATGCGAGCCGCCTGGGGGCTACCATGTCTCTCTCATCCGACCGAGACCGGTGTGGCACTGAAGACGCGTTTGCGACTGCTACCCGAACCATTCACCCCTTTTGAGCGCATTTCCTACTATATAGCAAGCGGCCGACGCCACACAAGTCCCTCAAGGAAGGCTCCTCCCTTCTCTTCCAAAAGCAGCCGACGCGTTCCCTCCGGCACTTTACCCCTCGGTCCTCCGCATCCGTCATGCCGCCCAACCAGAACCCGAAGAAGTTCGACTTCCTCGTTGGCCTTTCAATCGACGGTTGCAAGCTCCTGGAGCTCGTAGGACATGGTCACTATGGGGCGGTTTTCCGCGCTTCCGAGCCAGACAAGGAAGCGTCGGTCGCAGTCAAAATCATGCGCGCGCCGAAGCCGGGTTCATCCAAGGAGATCTTGCTTTGTAACGAGCTTGAGGCTCTCCGACGGCTGCGTACGTGCCAGACCACGACTTATCTACACCGAGTCGTCAAGCGAGACGGTCTACTCTGTCTGGTAATGGACTACTGCGACGGCGGCGATCTCTGGAATCCGGTCATGCGCGACCGCAAGTTCGTTGGCGACAGCGCGCTCACAGGCCGCGTATTCGGAATGATGCTCGACGCAGTCCAGGATGTACACAACGTCGACTTTGCCCACCGCGATCTCAAGCCAGAAAACTTCCTCACTGACTCTGGTCTTGAACACTTGTGGCTGGCGGACTTCGGCCTCGCGACACAAGGCAGGGAGACGGACAAGTTCGGCCGTGGGACCCCGGCCTACTTACCTCCAGGTGCGCGTTGCGGTCTTCCCTTGTACCCTCAGATGCTCACACATCCTATGCAGAGGGCTGGACTCCCGACCTGGAACGTATCGATGCATTCCGAGGCGACGTCTTTGCGCTCGGCGTCACACTCTTTCAGATGTTGTACGGAGAGTATCCCTGGTGCCGCGCCATCGCTCACGACAAGCACTGGGACGACTTCGTTGCCTACCGAACCGACTTCTTCCGCAACTGCGACAAATGGGCTGGCAAGCGCGGCGGTCCTCCAGTATCACGCGAAGCGCACGTCCTTTTGAGCGCAGCGCTCGAACCAAAGATGGAGTCGCGCATTGACATGCCCGAGTTCAGGCGCCGATTTCACGACATCAACGACTTTTTCGTACCGCTCGAGTCGATTCCATCAGATGTACACGCGCCTATCGGGGTCCGGCACGCACCGGATCTGGCGTCCGACTCATCGTCGGACTCAGAGTCTGACGCCGGACCTGCAACGCCGCGTCGTATATCTTCGCACCTTCCTCCTGGAGGCGCTACTCTGGGTCTTTTCAAGAACGTGTATGATGATGATGAACGGGAAGGTAAAGGGCGGCAGCCAAGCACTGGAATCAGGGCCTGGATTCGGCGTCTTGTCGTACGGCCCTCATCCAGTGCTTCTCGATAACGCTGAACATATCCGCGCTCTCTCGTTCACTCCATATATACCCCAGACCCCGCCTCGATACCCGAGATACCTCCCACACTCATTGAACTCTACTCGTGTTTATCTAATCTGTACATAGAATACCTATATGACTCCATAATACCACGCTGTAAGGCGTTTCATCGTCACATCTCTCTGAGTCGCCATGGAGATCGTCATCCCCGCCCTTCGACTTCTTCTAAGATTTCTTTGAGGGATCATGGTAGCAAGGCCATGTGCAAAGCATGTTGGGTGAAGATAGAAGCAAGATAAATACTAATAAGTCTCGTGAATGGTATGTAAAGGACCAATAATGGAATATGCTATGCAAGAGCAATCGGTGATCACGAGCAGTGCAGGTCAACTCAGTACCCAGACCCGTGTACTTTCTCTCTGAGTGTATTCAAAAACTGCTGATAGCTCGGTTGCCCATCCGCGCGATCCATGATAAGGGTCGATATGGACCAAGCGCGCAGAGCTGCATCCCCATCTTCTTTCACGAGATATAGCGTGGGCCAGAATGGACCACGGCGTGCTTCGCGGGCACCCTGCACAACCGCACGCACCCGAGCGGAGAACTCGTTCTCGAGCACTGGTAGTGAGATCTGCAAGAAGCCCCGAGCATCAGTGATTGAAGATCATTGAATCGTGAAAGGGGCGTACCTTCCCAGAACGCAGGGCCTCATAATTGGGAAGCCCAAATACATCCTCGATCAAGCGTGGCACAGCGTCGCGCCCAACCCATAGAAACATAGTCTGCCCATCCTCAATCAGGAACAGGCCATGACGCTCGAATCGCTCAGATGATAACGGATTCAACAGCGGCATCGTCACTCTCCCGCCTTGATCCCTCACTCCACACTCGTCCGGCATATTGTGAAGCGAGTAGAAGTTGGGGTGTAGGTATCCCAGAAGGGCATCGCATGGGAGTGCGGTGAGTAGGTATTGCGCCCATGCACGCAAGTCTGGCGGGATTTGAGCGCTTTGTCGGAGCGCGATGTTCTTCAGAAGGCCAAGTATGAGCAATGGGAATGCACGCATGTTCTCTGGGAGTGAGAGCTGGCCGCCCGCATTCACGCCGCCCGTCCCGATGCAGCCCTTGTATGCGATAAGGATGTCTGCTACTTTTGCCACAAGCATCTCACGCGCGTCCTCCAGCTTGTGCGTGAGCGTTTTTGCTGCCGCACGCGCTGCCAGCGTAGCTGCGAGCGCGCCGCAGTCCACGGATGCGAAAACATCGTTGACGTTTTGCGTGGTCGGGACAGCGGTCGTGATGACGCGCACACGGCGTTCGCCGGCGGCCGTTGTGTGCAGGATGGCAGTTTGCATTACGACGAGCGGGGTTGGAAGGGTATCTTCGATCGCAAGCTCGACAACATAACCGTTGTCCTGAGGGACAGTCGGCATTGCGAGTAGATCCGTGCTACGGACGAAGAAGTTGCCATGAAACGCCTTTGTGCGTAGCCCACCCGAGACCCGCACGCGAGTAACGGCCTCAACCATGATCGGCATTGCGAGCACAACGCCGAGCTCACGAGAGACCTTCTCGCTATCTTCGGGTCTCGCGGCATTGAAAGCAGGGTAGAAGAACGCCTGTCCGGAGGTGTAGTGGGGTAGACAAGTCAACGTAGCGATATCCTGATACGACAGTCCGAACAGGAACATGTCGACGGACACTTGCATGCGCGAGCATTCGATAGCGAATGTTTTGTAGAACGCAGACGCGGGCTGCAAAAGGCCAGATTCCTTGGGCGTCCCAAGCACCTTCGGCTCCTCGCGATTCTTCAAAGCTCCAGCGCCAACGGTCGGTAGGCTTGCCGAGAGCACGATGAGCTTGCCGCCGACAGGTGCCTATACCAAGTTAGACACAGTATGGCGCTAATCGATCATTCAACGCACCATCAATTGAAACCCTATCTCCAGTGCAGACCCGAGAGCACTACCAGGTGACGTGCTGTCCTTGAAGATATTCGGGAAGCTATCGAGAAGGGCTTCCAGGGCTTCACGGGCTTCTTTCAGATTGACGAGAAGATCAAAAGGCGGCCGAGGGAGGAAGACATCATCCACATCCGCTACGACAAACATGTTCGCGTCCGTGGCGTTAGGCTATCCGGATGATAGGTCAATACCCATTGAACGACCAATGCAAGGGAGACGCGCACCTGGACATGGAAAAAGTACAACGCGGTGTCAAAGCCGATCAGCGCGATCTTCGTCCGGTCATCCTCGTTTGGTAACGAGTCCAGATTATCGAGCAGTGTGCGGCTGACAGTGGCCAGCATGCCCGAATTCACGGCCGCATGGCTGACATCCAGAAGAAAGACGTAGTAGAGCGGCTGGGGTGGCCGAACCATGTACTCAGTCGGCGCTACAAAGTCGACCAAGCCATAGTTGAGCTCCGTACGCGCCCAGCGGTCAGCAGAGCAATTATTGATGACATCCCAGTCGAACGCCTGTGGCACATCGTTTGTCATGCCGCACATACAACATTTCCAACTGCGCGCGGTGGATGAGCAACGCGCGCTATAAGGACGATGCGACCATACCGATTGTTGTTGTCCACGAATTGTACGTATGGATTGATGTACGTCCGGCAACGTCGGCAGCGCGCAATGACGGCATCGTTAACCAGACGAACGTCCTCCTCTCCCTCCCCTACACTTCGGTACGGGTTGATGACCAGCGCAAGTGGTAGTTTGGCCTTGCTCGCGGTTGCTCCATTTGCAGGAAAGGCACCCACAGTGCATCTTTGATAAGTCTGTGGTGCGTTCGTCCTCCCGCTTTGCGAGGCGGTCGCTCTTGCTGGAAATTGTGGCGCAGGAGGAGGAAGGTGTGGCTCGTGCGGGCCAGGTGGTTCTGTGAGCAGATTTACAGCTCGAGATTGTTGCCGGGCGCCCTGCACGCCCATTTGGTCCAAGTGGTTGGCAAGCTGATCTACGCCGTAAGCTCCTACTGGAGATACCGGATTATACCCTGAGACTTGCGTGCTCGCATAGTCCAAGGGTCCCGGCTGTCCTGCATGTTGGGTCGCATCGACCGGCGTGAAGTAGCCCTGTGCGACTGTCGATGGTGTAGGCTGGTCATACGATTGCGGTGCGGTGGGACCGGGTGTGCTGTTGTAGTATAGTTGGGATTGTTCGACTGGCGCGTATTGTCTCCGTTTCGTACGTGCCTGTGCGGGCTGTGGAGTGTCTGCCATCTCGGGGACCATAGCAGAAGGAGCTGGAGGTTCCCACTGGGCGCTACCGGTGGCTTGATCTACGGCAACAGTGTCGACAGGCGCTCACGTCGGCATGCCAGATTCAGAGGCGCACCGATAAAGACCCATCGCTGGTGCTCCGCGTTCCTGGTGAATGCGTACTTTGAGCGACACACTCTTCGATACAAGGCACAATATTCCGTACCATTCGGCGATCCATCCTGGTGGTAGGGGCAGTTGTTCAGACATGGCCGACGGAGAGAAACGAGAGATGTCATTGTCGGGCGGTGATCCGAATGACGGGAACAGCCGTCGGTGGCTGAACACGAACATCCTGGCCATCGGCTCTCTCTTCTCGCGTCCACGACGTCTGAGCGGCGCCCTATCTGCTAGCGGATACCCACACGCTTGGATCTCACAAAGTTGCGAGAATGATACGCCCCTCCAAGATCCTCCAAGATCTCCTGCTATCGTGTTTCAACGGGTGTACCGGGCTCGCTGGCAACTGACCACAACAGCCTTTGCTTGCTCGTTCGACACGCTGTCTCTGCTCGGAATTTTATCTTCAGGCCGATTGAGCTTGTAGAACTGGCCTCAATGAAGCGCAGGGGCTTACTCTGAGCGTTATCATGGCTCCTGCTGCGGAAACATCTGCAGTTTCTAGAGAAAGCGAACAGTGGCTCGGCAGCGCTCTTCATCCCGCATTGGGGGCCTTGTTCACATTGGCTGCCTGTCAAGCACGCGATCAGCTTTTACTCTTCACACACAGTAGGAAAGCAGGATTGTCCGGCTACGCCGCCTCCTGTTAGCAAGCTTATCTCCATTGAAAAGCAGGCTATTTTTCGCATGAGAGTGGGCTGGGAAGGCGGAGTAAGGGAGACCAGCGCTTCGCCTAAATACCCTCGTACCTCACTGCCGAGTCCTTATCTCATTCGCGTCTTCTCCTGTGCCGTGAGGTATCATCGCCATGAATCGTCCCGGTGAGCTGGAACGCGAGGCCAGCAGCCTCGAGAAACTCGACCCGGAGAAGGTGTCGATCAAGGACGTGCGTATCTACTGCTCTCTCATAACAGACAAGATATTTATTATATCTCATAGCTTACCGAAGCGGTCGACTTCGTCGAGGATCCCAACTTTGATCCAAATGCCCTCGTTCTCGAAGACGACTCGCCATACCCCGAAGTACGCTCCGCGGTGTCGAATACTGACGACCCGGAAATGCCTTGTGCAACTTTCAGGGCTTGGTTCATCGGGATTATCTGGGCCATTTTGATCCCTGTGAGTGACGTGTAGGAGTCTACGTGTTCTCTAAAGCGAATCGTCTCCATCTAGGGTGTCAACCAGTTCTTCTTCTTCCGATTCCCGTCGGTGTCCATAAACTCCGTAAGTCTGAGAGCTAAGCTGAAGTCGCGGACCGACCACTGACTCTCGCTTTAGCTTGTCCCCCAACTGCTTTCCTTCCCGATCGTCAAGCTCTGGGCTCGCTACGTACCCCGCGTGAAGGTCTTCGGGTACTCACTGAACCCGGGACCATTCACCGTCAAGGAGCATGTCATCATCGTGGTGATGGCGTCTGTGGGTGCTGGCTCTGCGTACGCGGTATGTGCTCTCATCACGTTGCTTAATCCGGTCAACCCGCTGATCTCTCATCCGTTCAGACGGATATCATCGCCGTCCAACGTGTCTTCTACAATCAAGCGCCCACCTTTGGATGTAAAGCAAGACCATCTTCGTTCTCGGGACCCACTCTTACTCAACTTCACTAGACCAATGGATGCTCGTCATGAGCACTCAGTTGATCGGCTTCAGCATCGGTGGGATCTGCAGGCGCTTCCTCGTCTCGCCCCCGTCTATGATCTGGCCATCCAATCTTGTCAGCTCAGTCCTCTTCAATACTCTCCATGCGAAGCAGACCGCCGGTTCTGAAGCACGGGGAGGTATCTCTCGTGAACGGGTTCGTTATGTCTCTCCAAGAATCATACGTCGCAGCGATGCTTACTCCGACGTCTTGTAGTTCTTCGCGTATACGTGTTGCGCGTACTTCGTCTGGAACTTCATACCTGTAAGTAACTGCATTATACCTCACATCACTACATACTTACACCTTCTGAAGACATACTTGTTCACCGCATTGTCCGGCTTTGCCTGGGTAACTTGGATCGCACCAAATAACCTGAAGGTCAGTGAATGCACAGATCATGTGTCAAACCGCCTCTGACCGCCGCAAGTACATAGATCAATCAGCTCTTCGGGACTAGCCACGGCCTTGCGTTCAGGTATGTCATGCAGGTTTCTTGGATGATCTCCGCGAGCATACGACCATGTTCGCAGTTTGATCACATTGGATTGGGGTCAGATAACATTCAATGGCTCTCCGTACGTCATTATCGGACACTACATCCGTCCCGCTAAGCGTGATGCAGTCTTCCTGTCCCATGGTGGGCAACAGCAAACATCGCCATGGCGGTCGTCGTGTTCTACTGGCTCGTCACCCCTCTCGTCTACGTGCGTGGATATTCCGGCTGCGTGCCCCGTATCTTACCTTATCTCGGCAGTACTCAAATACCTGGTTTACCGCATACCTACCTATGGTATCCTCTCGATCGTGCGTTTTGTTCATCCATCCGCACATGCATGCTCACTGACGTGCTTGCGTAGTTACGATAACACCGGAAAGCCTTACAACGTCACGCGCATCATCAATGCTGACCTCAGTCTCAATGTCGAACAGTACAAGGCGTACAGCCCCCTCTTCCTGCCGGCTGCCTTCGCCCTCTCTTACGGCCTATCGTTCGCGTCCATTACTGCAACCATCAGCAATTTGGGAAGCGGTCTGAAGCGCCCTGTGGGCGTCTGAAGCGGTCTGAGGGCTCTGAGGGCCATGTGAGCCCAGAGCTTTGAGCGAGCCTTCAGACGTTTCAGGGCCGTCAGACCGCTTCAGAGTCCCTCAGATGCCGTCAGACCGCTTCCCTAAAGTCTTGATGACGTTGACGCACTGCTTCCTGTACTACCGCAAGCAGATCTGGGTACAAGCTCGGCGTTCTCTAAGCGAGCAACCAGACGGCGAGACAAGCTTTCCGGATAGCGGGAGCGTAGAAGCTGACCGAATACCTTGCAGTTCATGCCCGCCTTATGGCCGTCTATAGGGAGGTTCCCGAATGGTGGTACGCCATCATCTTCGGTACGCAGGAGCTCTTTTACCTCATATACTCGTCTGACTCATATGTTATTCATAGCCACCATGTTTGTCTTTGGAGTTGTTGTCGTTGAGGTACTCTTTCAAGGCGCCACTGCCATGTCCATATTGGTCTTACACCATCTAAAGGTCTTCCACCCGGACTTCCCGGTTTGGGCGTTCGTACTTGCACTGGCCATCTGTAAGGCACCTTTCCCATCTCCTGCATGCGTCTTTGAGGGACTCAATATTGAATCACTAAGCATTCGTGTACACCATCCCTATCGGCATTATTCAGGTGGGCATACTCTCGAGTTCCTTTGGTTGGCTTCGGTTCTGTTCTGAACGATCTCCCAGGCTATCACGAACATGCAAGTCGGCTTGAGTGAGTGTTGAGTTATTGCCGTTTTCGAGTCAATTGGCGGAGACGCGCCGCGACGCGATTTTCCCGCGCGTCG